>CM061921.1:185890289-186490289 GCA_031002005.1 Vandiemenella viatica | reverse complement strand
ACACAGAGAGCATCGCTCTGTAGCTCCAACAATCACAAGAAATCGTTCATTGTTGTGCTTGCCGTCCGTCACTGTTGTTTGGTTTGTTAGAAGCGGCAGTGGATATAATGTAAGTTTTCTTGTATAAAAAGAGGAAGTTTTAAAATTAAAGTTTATATATAATTGCCAAAAACATAGTAATTATACAGTTAAATTGTAAATCCTCGAAAATATTTAGAGAAAATTTGGAAATGAAAACCAAGCGTATGTCGGAATACGCGTAGTCTAGGTTTTAAAATTGTTTTGCTTATTTAGAATTCCATTAGCTTTCAAGCTAAGATTTACAAGTGCTTTGAAGTTTTTCTAGTAATTTTTTAATTTATTATCTGACAGATTCGTTATGTGCAAACAGTACATTTCGCGTTATCCGATTTACACTCTGCGTACCTGCCAATTATCGACAGTGCACCTATATTCGACATGAAATCGTATCATGTTCGAATTTATGCTGATAAAAACTGTGCATTAAACTAGCAATACTGTCAGGTTTCAAATCAATCTGAACGGGTCCAAGTGTTCGTTGATGGTATCGTCCGTCGTTGGTAATCAGTTTTTGTAAAGCAGGTGTTTAAAACAGTCGGAACCGTAACTGTTGTGTATAGAACTGTAATGTAAATTATATATATTTAAAACTGTAAAGGAAATGAAATGTAAATTGTTAAACTATGTAAATAGAACTGTAAAGTAACGAAATGTGAATTGTCATAAAACGCAAAGAACTTGGCTGTGTGGCTGATAAGGCCGAAAGTAATTTAAATAAATAAGTAAAAAAAAAAGGTCGGAACCGCGTGTTTTGCTAGCGAAATCGTAACATTAGTAAGCACTTAAATTCTAGGTTCATGTAAGTTTGCTATGCTTTCTTCTGATTGAGAATATGCAAATATGATCGCGATGAAATAAATAAGCGTATGATTCTCTATGAATTTTCCATAATAAATTTAGAGAAGAAGAAACGTTGTATTATGGGTAACCCCTCTGTCGAATACAGGTGTATTCCTTAAATCGACAGGGATGTCGAACTTTTGTTCCTGATCAAACTGAGCGAACATTCAAGCCGTTTACAACATTTTTATTTATATGCTACAGAGCGGCGCTAGAAATGTAAAATTAACACTTGAAGAAGGTCTTCAGTACATACAGTGTCGTATTTAGAAGTCTGTAGCTACGTGTATCTTAGGCGGATAGTAAAATACTTCACTTGTGAAGTACTTCATGTAAAGACGGCAGATATCGCAAAGGCATGTTTCTTATATTACCTAAGCCGTTTTTTGTTTTTTTTTTAAAATTAGTTGTTTTTATATTGCATTTATTGTTCTATTTTTATGAAGGAACTTAATGTAGAGTTGCTTCTCTGACTATACAGTCTCTCCTAGGGTCTCACGACTTGTGGGACCCAGATTCTGGGTTTGCACCGATGAAACCCCATCTGGGTCTGGAATTGCTTCTACTTGGATCAAGCCACTTCTGTTAACTTTCCTCTCGATATCCCTCGCAAGTCATTTAAATACAACCTATGTTAACGTTTCAACAACAAATGATTGGGTAGTTTTCGATTTAAAAAAAAATTATAGCGAAATATTATGGTCGCACTATAGTTACACTGGCAAAAATTAGAATCTCACCATGCATACAGGAATGGTAGAATTTAGGAAACTTTGAAGATATATCCAGAGCCATACCCAGAAGAAATGATAGCAAATGGATCAGGATAAGTTATTACCTTTAGATACAGTTTTCAGTAAGAAATGCGTCCAACTTGAGCACCAATACATTCGTGGATTCTTGCCGACATTGAATCAACAAGTGTTTCGAATGTCTTCTTGGCGTATTTCTCTTTACGCCTGCATGTCTTTTGCAGTCAGTTGTTGCGCAGTTTGTGCTGGGTCACCATGTGATCAAATGTGTTTACTCCTGGTATCCCAGACATGTTCTATTGGGGACAAATCTGGGGACTGTGCTGTTTAAATTGTGATCGAAACTCGTTACAAGGCTTGTGTAACGATGGCCGCAATATGAGGACGGGCATTATTTTGTTGTAAGATACGATTTGAATGGTGAACATGAAGGGTATCACAATAAGATGCAGTACCCTGCCCACATAGTGGTGGGCTGTCATTGTGCCTTCAACAACAGCCGACTCAGTCATGCTGTCGAAACTGATTGCCGCCAAAAATGACACCGGTGACTGCACTTGTGTGATGTTCTGAAATCACAGCAGGTAAGTCGTTTTCCAATACGCCTCCGAACATGTCGTGAATTATCACATTGCCACAGACAGAATCGAGACTCGTCTCTAAACACAAATGTACGCCATTCACATGTCCTATTATGTTTTGCATTACGCCAGGTTAGATGATGCTGGCAATGAAATCAGATTAATGGGAGACATTGCATAGGGTTCAGAGAGCGTACTCCAGCTTCAAGCAATTGGTTATCAATCGTCCGGGCAGGGGGTGACTCTCTCTGTGACCACTGTTTGGATCTGGCCTGCAGTCAACCATTTGACAATAGCAGCCACCCACACAATTTGGCGGTCTTCACGTGCTGTTATCCATCAGTATAGACCTGGAGTATTAGAGCTTTCTTTAATCACTGTGTAACAAGTCTGTATACTGACAATGCACTAAGGCCAATCCTTTGGGAGATTTCACGATATGATGCACCTTTTTAAAACACGTCAATTCTCCCACCTCTCTCACAGTTAGAAATTTGATTGTATAGAGTTGTCACTCTTCGCCGTGGCATACTTAGCCAACAAGAACTCGTGGACAACAAAGTGTCATGTGACACCACACTGTACGCCACTAGTACGTTAAAAGAATATAAAAAAAATAGCAATTTACATAATAGATAGCACCGTAATTCTCATATTATTACATGTAAAACTTTCAATTTTAAATCATTTAATACTCTTCATGTGGGCATACTTGGGTCCAAATTTCATTCATTTATCACAACATCGTATGGGTGTTGGGATTTTAATTTGCGCCAGTGTGTCAGTTGCTACGTGTAAAGGTCGAGCTCTATTTTGCCAATACTGGTCTGTACCGTCACCCGACAGTCGGCTGAGTGGCAGCTCGCCCCGTCGCGTCCACAATTTTCCATAGCTCGCCCATGTTCCTACCCGGTCTTTAGTCTCCTTTAACGTTTTCAAGTGATTGTTACAGGGAATCAGTGTTGGGGATGACAGGTAGGTTTGACACCTTTACTTTATTTTGCACAGTTTTGGTACCAAAGTACATTAAAATACTTTTTTATCTGACTCATTGATCTTTTATGTACAAAATAGTATCCCAGCGCAGCAGTACCGGATTAACCACGTAGCAGGAGGTAGCAAATTCCACGGGCCTCGTGCCTTCTAGGAGGCCTCGCGCCTCCTTGGGGGGCCCCGCACCTAGGCTAGATGGGCGACCTTTTTTGTTTTTAGCTCCACAATTTCCCCAGGGCGGCAAAATCAAGGGCCTCTTCTTCACATTTGCTATGGGCCCCGCGCTGTCTTAATCCGGCCCTGCAGCGCAGTATTAACAAATCATTACCACACTGTACCGGAATGAATGATTCTCGCATATTTCAGCGCAATCGCAATCGCAATGAAAGGTCAATCACTTCGCACTTGACGTGTTTGTTTTGTTTTAGGTTCTTTTCGATTCATTCAGTATTTTTTTTTTTTTTTTAGCAAAGAAAGAGGTTATAACATATTTAAATTTAGGTCGTAAAGATTTTGTATAATAAATATAATAATTTCATGTTATCTCAAAGTTCTAGTCAGAGTTTCTTATTAGGAAACTCGCAGTGCACCTATATCGTAGTCACCTAACTTCGAAAGGAGACCTACAGACTAACGTGAAATTCGAACACGGAGCGTCCTAGAATACTCGTATTAACAGATTGCCAAAGGTAAATGTCAATTTTTAGGCCGCAAAAATTACAGACGAGTCCAGGATTTGAACCGGGACCTTCAGTATCCAAACCGCACGCAGTCAGTCACCAGTCTGAATGTAGGTGTAATAAAAAATAAGTTTGCAAACATGATACAATGAATATATTTTTTTTCTATACCATCTATTTTTGCTATCAAAAAACACGAATCAACTTTTATGTGTTTGAATACATATTTTTCAGTGCTTCTAGATTAGTCTGGCGTATGGTTACGGCGTGCGATTCGGGTGTGGAAGGTCCTTGTTACAAATGCAGATCTCCGCTGCAATTTTTGTGGGCCTTAAAATTAATCTTCAACTCTGGCAATGTTTTGATTTATTAATGCGAAGATGCTAGAACAATTCCTACATGTTAAGAACGTCTTATGAACATGGATGAAAAAAAAACACTTGTTTTAAGACCAACAATAACATGAAAACAACATTTGGTCGTAAGGGAAGGGAAATTTCCTAACTCTCTCTATGCGTTCTCCACATCCAGCAGACCTACACTGGTCCACACCGTCAAAACATAAACCAATCCAATGATGGCCGGGTGTCAGCCGAGTGTCGGACGACATGCCGTGTCCTTTGGACAAACTTCGACCGAGTGAGCGCCAATAGTAAGAAACGTGTCGGTGCGGTGACGGTGCGGAACAGTATCAGGCAAGTGAGGCCCGATCTTCAGAGGAGTTAAAATTAATCTAAAACCACTTTCGATCACCAGAGATCAACACGTGGCTAAAATCTTGCCATATTGATTATTGAACATGAGGTAAATAAAATTTTTAATTTCTAAAATGTGATTTACGGGTTTGCAGTTGTTAAAGCTAGAAAGAGGGTATTGTGAAAGCAATTGTTTTTATTTTATTTGTATATCTTTTAAATGTTGTTAATCTTACAATTTTATTAACTATTAATTTTAAATAACAATAAATTTTTATTTAATTATGTTTTATTAATATCATATTTTACACCTAAAAGATGATATAATATATTCAATTTTGGATTTAAGTTTTCTAGGGGTGACACCATCGATATCCGCCCCGGGTGTCACCCACGCTAGCTACACCACTGGTTATGAATATAGAGGAGACAGAAGAAGAAACACAAAATTCCGACACCGACCAAACTAGTGTTGGTAGTGCTGATACTAGTGAGTGTGGTACTGACATGGACGATGAATAAAAAATTATTTTACCTATATAGGTACATTTATGAATCATTATGTAGGACATTATATGATTTAGTAAGATTTTAAACACACATGTAAAATTTAAGTTCCATAAATAAAACTATAATTTATCAAATATATAGTTTTCTAAAAAACAAATAAAAAAATAAAATAAACAGGGCGTTAGGTTTTTTTTCACAAATATGAAAAAAATATTTTTTTTTCAATTTTCAACACTAGGTAAGGGTGTCAGGGATTGGAATAAGTTACCAAGAGAAATGATGAATAATTTGCCAAAAATGTTGAAAGAATTTAAAATTAAAATTTGTAAAGGATAAATGTAGGTGTATGCCGAAAAAGGGGGGGGGGAGATGGGTGTTTAGGGAAATTGCCACCGGAGCATGCACTCCATTGCAATTTAATTTAATTTTAATTTATTGTAAGTTGAGCTGTAAATTATACGTGTAATGAGTTGCAAGTATGGTCACAGGACCATCTTTATAATTCATTAAACACCCCTCCCACCTTTAAAAATAAAGAAATGAACATAAAAATTAAAGCGTGTTGAAATCTCCTAGTTTTGTCAGAAAACTAAATGTAGAAACATGTTCAAATGTCTTAGTTTAAATCTGACAATTGTAAAAGTTGATGAGAACTGCACATGGCGATGGTAGATACAGAATACTCTAATGGAACAATAGTTGACAAAAACGGTTTGTAATATAGACATCTGAATCTGACATTTTGTTTGGAGTGTTATTCATGTTGGAGGCGTTGGGTAATAGAGGTCTTACAGGCAATGGTTGACTGTAGGAGATAATGGAAACATTAATGGCTATGCATTTGAGAACCAATTGTTGAAAAAATTTCATCTAATATAGGTTGTGGTGTTAATCTCCTCTGTACACTAAGGAAACTTATGTGTTAGTTTTAAAATATTTGCGAAATAAATATTAATCTTACTATTAATAATTTCATGAACATTAATATGAGGAGAAGGTAGGACAATGATATTTGAAATTAAATTAAAAGACTACTGAATTTAATAAAATAACAGATACTATTTATTAGTATTTAAATGGTCAAATAAAATCAAATGTTTATTGAAACAGGAATATGCAACTCGAGTAGACAAATTTTTGGCTGATAATTACAAAAACAATGTGATCTTTGATTTTACGGAGCATAAGAGACCATCATTTTGACATTCATCATATCTGGGCATCAAATGGTTGCAACTATGTCTTTGCAGTAAAATGCACTTTATCATGGTAGTATTAATACATTCATGAGGTTGCTGAAGAATGTGGAGTCAATTTGCAATTCAGCTGCAATCAGTCTGAGTCCAATTGCTCTACTGGAGAGCAAAATTCTCTCTCTACTTTTCGTCATGCTGCAATCAACTGGGAATGCAACACTGTCCCTTCCTTACTGTAGTGACCAACAGTTGGGGCCTAGAAGAAAACTACCTCTCATGTCCATTGATCATGAGAACTTCACAAAGTTCAACATCAGTGTATAAACAACCAAATTGTCATTTATTCAATGGGCATCATCTTTAGAAAATTACCATGGGATGGGTTTTTCTTGTGACACTCGTGTTTTCCACAAACTCATATATCATTTAAAAACTGCTGCTGTGTCCGTCTCTTCGATCCATCAATATCCTACATATACATATATTTCAAGCTCCATAGATTTATTAGCATCACTTAACTGTCAAGTCCCCTTTAAAAATAGAAATCCTGGCAAACACGGATGGCTATTAACAACCTTAAGAGGCTGTTGTGAAACTTAAACAACGGGGTACGGGTGGCATGCACACACCTCAGCCACTATTCTCTTTCCTTTTGTTAACACATTTTGGCGCACAGGATTTGGAATTTCTGTCACTTCTCCATAATTGAGTCCTTATGGGTGGATAACCAAATGGTTCTACATTTGCTCGGTCTGCTGAAATTTGAATAAGTTTGGTAATCATTCGTTTGTAACCATGTCAATCCCTCCATACAATTTGTTTGTAATGAATAACTTTTTTCCTTACATTTTTATGCCTCATTGACGTCGAGGCCATTAGAGGTGGGAACGGGAAGGAATTCAGTCATTGCCTTCTTTGAAGGAACCATCCCAGAATTTGCATGTAGTGATTTGGAGAAACTATGGAAAACCCAAATCTGAGTGGCCGGACAGGGATTCAAACCCGTATCCTCCCGAATGCAAGGCCAGAGTGCTACCACTCACACACCTCGCTTGCTAAAGAATACCTTTGTTATTTTTTGGTCACTTTACCAAATCACAGTTCATCCTACATGTGCTCACTACTCGTCATTGTAGCAGATTGCTTAGCTTCATATATGTATATGTATTTACAATACATTTCATCTTTGATCTGCTAAGATATAAGTGAACTGACAATAATTACAAACTAATCTAGCTTCTTGAAATTTTCAAACATTGTATCTTGTTTCCTATGTGTGAGGCAATTACTCGTGCATCAATTAGGAAACTGACATTTTCAGGCAACATTTTAGATATTTGCAACTTCGAATCTTCCCATTTCTCCCACACATGTGAATAGACATCAGCCAACCGTTATATTACAAAGTGTTCATCTTTCATTCAGATGCAGCCCTTACATACAAAATATACATATTTAAATATACTTGGATAGGAGTGACAGTGAAAATAAGGAAGGATAGAGAAAATAACCTTTCACTTATCACAGATAAACGAATTTTTACTTTCATGTGTGTGTACTTTCACATTTTCCCACCACTTGCAGATACGTATATTTCATGAAAATTATCAATAGCTCAGTCAATAATAGTTTACTCTCACTACCTCGATTTCCCCTAGCCTGTTCTCCATGGAGTAGTTAGTCATGAGGTAGGCTGTGGTGTCTGTACACCTCTCCTTGCCAAATAACCCAATCCTACATTGTTTTAAACTGAAATATTGTAAGGTGTGTTTTTGTTGGCCCTCCTACCTTTATCTGTGGTAAGTTACTGGTTATTACTTACCCTTCATTATATTTACATGCTCTTGTAACACTAAAGTCATTCAGTATAACATACCATACGATGCTCTGAATCAACATTTAACTATTAAGTATACTTAATCATACTATTGAGCTGTTTAACCTCAATAAGGGTAATTTTAATCCCTATCTTCCATCAGCATTATGTATTGTCAATTTTTGACACACTATATATACCTGCATCTTCTTCCATATGATTATCATGAATGTAGTCTGACTTGAATGCATCTATTTTTATTTATTTTTTTCTCACTAGTTGGAGTTACTATTGCTTTGCTCAGGAGTTTCCATTGCTTTGCTCAAGAGTTTCTCTAGTCAAGTAATCAAATAATTCAGGTAGAGGCACTTCTAAAGATACAAATCGAATTTTTCCACTCATGCAGCAAATTCAAGTGTTTCTCTACTGAATTTCTTGGCACTGCAGAACTGAAACTCTTAATTCATTTTGCCTATGACAATGTGTTTGAGTTTTTTGAACTCTTTAGTGGGTTAATAATGAAATGCTTGCCTGTCAAACTATAAGCTCTACTTCTGCTTCACACAACTTGTGCACCAATGTTTTGTTCATGTGCTTGAAATCATTTTCTTTCAAAAACTTCACTCATTGTAACCTTACTTAGTTCATTCCACATTCTTGAGCAGTTTCTCTGTCTGTCTCAATCCTCTTCGCTAATTTCTTCTTGTTGCTGATCTGTTAAGGTTTTTTTTCTCATTCTATTAATTATTTTTCTGTTGTGTAGATAACTGTGAATTTGTTTCATTTCTTTGTAGTTCTTTCTGTTTGCTTCTTTTTGATTCACCACTGGCAAGGTCTCTTCTAATATATTTCAGCATCCTGTTAAATCTTAATAATAATACACTAAAATTATTTTCACCATTGCTCAATTTCTTTTTAAATAAAATTTAGAAAAGTGTTGCCGATTTTCATTTTTTGGATAGTATTCATTCTTAAGATCTAGATTTTGTTGGAGACCTTCTTTTTCTTCTGATCCCTATCCATTTTGGATGTCGGCAACCATTTTGGCTGTCTCATCTCTGCTGGTTGGTGCTCTGATTAACTCCGTAGTTGTTTTGGAGGTCCATGATCTCAGATTTTTTAACCAAGAAGTTCTTCATCTACCAGCACTTCTCTTTGCTGGTATTTTCCCCTGGAGAACAGATTGCAAGAGTTCCTCAAAAGCTTATAACCTTTTACTGAGAGTTTCTGTTAATGTACACGTTTCAATGCCATACAGGAGGACAGAGAACACATAGCAGCGCAGGAGTCTCATCTTCGTGGTAATTGATAAATTACAACTTTTAAAAAGGTTATTCATTTTATTGAAAGTAGCCTTGGCTTTACCAATATGTGACTTTACTTCAACAGATGGATCCCATTGGCTGTTTACTATGGTGCCAAGACACGTATACCTTGATACACATTCAATGATCTGGTTAATCATAATATGGCATTGGACTAAATCATAATAGTATGAATTGTTGATCGGAAAGCTCCATTTTCCAGGATCATTTGTTTCAAGTAGTTTACAGAAGTATAACTCTTTAATCTCCCCAACATTAACTGATAAAGTGAACTTGCCAAGATCAAAGGAAGTTCCAACACAGGGCTCAGTGTCACCTATAATTTTGTTGGATTCACTTTGAATGACGTCTTCTCTTCGTTCATTTGAGAATCGGTTATTATTTCAGATTCTACAATGCCAGGGGTCAAAAGAATTTTTTGTTTCAAACATTTCTGTATACCAGAACTAGGAGCTTCATTAGTTACGGCCATTACAGCTTTTCTTTTTTGCTTTGATGCACAAGACTCCCATTTTCGGTGTGCATCTCTATCTCTGCTCGGGCCTGACATGATATCTGTAAAAATATCGTAATTTTCGTATACCAATAATGTGGAATTTTAATTTTCAAAGATTCTTTATGAAATCGTGAGTGTTAGGAGCTTAGTAATGTTCTACTAACCTATAGCAATGATGTTTAAAGGAATGATGGGTTACACCAGTGGCGGCTCTAGACGTAGTGCCACTGTGACTGTCACTACCTCTAATCATGAATAAATAAATTAAAAAATAAATGCAGTGAAAGAAAAATAAATATTTATAAATGCGTCATTCTCTACTCTACAGCTAGGGAAAGTAATGAACTCCATCTGTTGGCCACATCAGTGAACTGTTTCGCTGTCGTGGAGACAAATCTTGGTTGGCACAGATCGCGCATGCGCTCTAGCGCATGGAGGAAGGAATTATTCCTTCCTCCATGCTCTAGCGTTTTCGTGGAAATATTCAAGGTCGGGGGGTTCGCTTTGTTAATGGGGAATGGAGATAACGTCGTTCTGTCACACGCTGCAGCTCGATAAAGTTAGTAATACTGCCGGCAGAGCGCAGCAGCTGCCATTTTTGTAGTATTCAACTAAATATCCACTGGAACAGTGCTTCAGCCTGTTCGCTGATTACTGGTGGTTCGCGAACATAGTTCAGGAGTTCCACAGGCATAATATCGTAAATTCTGGTACCATATTCGTACTGTATAAGCCTGTAGGCCCAACATTTAAAAGCCTTGAATATTTCAATGACCCGGCAAAAATGTGGCATTTCCATGATGAGATAGAACAGCATTGTTTCTACAACAGTCTATTCACTTCCATGTGGCGTCTAGAGATTAAGTAAATGACGGTTTACTAAGGGTTTTAAATGGGTATGAGGAACCGCGGTAGTTGATAAGATTGGTAACGCGAGTGGTGAAGTAAATAAAAATAAAAGGCATACGGTCTAGCGTCTTTTATTTTGGTTTATGTATGTAGGCCTGTGGTATAGTGTAGCGCCCATCCTGTAGTAACATTATTATTTATCTGGTTTGGTCTGATTAACATGTAATTAACTTTTAATAGTTCACATCCAGTTTTATATCTGCGTTTTCATAGGATTCAGAACGTGGTTTTAGATTTATTATGTTATAATGGTACATTTTAATAACAACAAAATAAAATTGGGCCCAGGGTGGAAGACATTAAAAAAGAAAGAGGAAAAATTGCGTAGGTGACTGACGACGGAGGAAGGAAACTCAGAAGAGGAAAATGAAGTTGCGCAATCGTCGTCCATAGTCGGCTGAAACGAGGAGGGGAAAAAAAAAAAAAAAAGGCCTTTGTGAGTTAGTGGCCTACAGCATTATTTTTAAAAATTTACTGGTCCTCGGGTTGAAAAAGGTTTGGATACGCTGCCCTAGAAGCTTTGTCAATGCGAGCAGGCAATATTGTTTTTTTTCTTAGATTATCTGAAGGAGAATTACATAAGTTTATGAATGCACGTAACAGGAAACGATTCTCAAGAGAAATGTGTTCCACTGCCGTCGTGGTCATCGAAGACAGTGCCGGATAAGAAAGTATGGGGTCCTAAGCACTCTCAAAAATTTTGATTCCCTCTGTTTTTGAAATTAATTATATGTATTTTATAAGTTCAAAGAAAAGGTTTTGTAGATGACTAATAGAATTTATCATATTTTTATTCAATTAACAAACGAATTTTACAATTTATCATATTCTGAAGATTACTTTTATTTATCGTACACTACTATTAAACAAAAAATTTAATTTCCATGCTTTTCATATAATTTTGATTGTTTTATTCTGGATGATTTTATTTTTATTTAGTGAAAAAAGTGAACTTTCAGGGAGCCTTCAAAAATCAGGGGCTCCAGGCTACTGCCTAGTCATGCCTAGTCCTATCTTTTGGGTAATCCAACACTGTTTGTAGATCAACTTGTCGGTTTTTGGTTAATCACTAAATGTTTACCGTTTGGTCAATTTTAAAACATTTATCATTGATTAATTTCAAAATCATTTAATTAATCCGGCAGTAATTGCAGGTAATGAGACTTTCACACTTTACAAATCTTTATATAGCGAGATTCTTACTCTGAGCTGTTTTTCACCTTTCACTTCAATGATTATCAGTAAGCCACGGAAACATTCAGTGGCGGATCCAGGGAAGGAGAGTTCTAGGAGGCTTAGACGCCCTCCACCACCAAAAGCACCAAGGTGCCCCCCGACGACATGGAATTTGGGAACCCTTTTTTTATGCTGTTCTTATAAGAGCGGCATTCTGGAGTAATGAGCCCCCCGAACCAAATCCTAGCCCACCCTCCCCCCAATCAAACCAAAATCCTGGATCCGCCACTAGAAACATTTTGTTGTTGCCACTACCTGAGGAAATCACTTCGGCCGCCACTGGGTTACACGCGCTCCAAAAATGAAACGCTTCTGCCCAGATAGTCTATGAGAAACGTGTAGTGAATTGTGTATGAATATCTGAGTTAGACAATAGGATATTTGACTACTTCTTGAAAATGGGTTTTAAATTGTTTATTGGTACATCTTAGTCACCTAGTGAAGAGATTTTTTGGCGAAAGTGCATTACTTTGCGTAAAATTCAAAGTTAAAATTTAAAGAATTTAAAAGCCCGCCAAAACGCTCCGTCGCTGCTTGGCGCGTGCAACGACAGTCGTAAGGGAGCGCGCATAAACCACGTAGCTCCATTTTGGCCTCCTGTGAACCCCACTCCCCCCCTCACGTATTCTTACGTGGCTTTTGCCACTACCCCCCCACCCCCTCCCCTCACGTAGCACGTAGCTTTTTTCCCTTTTGATTCCAGAAGACATTTTTTACCGTTTTCTCTTGTCAGACGATTGTAAATTACATACGGAGATAATTAACTAAGGGAAATAAATATTTACATGCTGTTGCGAGTTCTGTTCCTCATTTTAACTGTGAAAAATGTTATGAAAGGAAAGTTAAGTGGCCTGGCTCCGAACCCCCCCTCCCCCCACGTAGCCCAGCGTAGCCTTACAGCTACCCCCTCCCTCCCCCTGGACCGAGCCACGTAGTTTGTGCACGCTCCCTAAGGTCACACGTCTGTAAACGCTGCCGTGGAACTTAAAAAATGTAACAACTTCAATTTGATATTGCGACAAAGTCACTTGCGATTTTCTGTGAAACTCATTTACACCGCAATTTCGTAGAGTTAAATGTAATACGTTGTTAAAGGCGAGAATTATTAGGGTTAGGGTCCTAAGGTTCGATCCTCGCTTCGGAATATGTTCAATTTGGTTTCTTTTTTCATTTTCTTTGGATACTATTTGCTGTTGGTTGCATCGCATAATCATTTTTTCCCGAGAATCCACCAAAACATCAATTTAATTTTTCTTTTCTTTTTTCTGAAGGCTTCACAACTTTTTGGATAACAAGTGAATTACAACCATTTGGAACAACCAAAGAAGATTTCAAAAAGGAAATTGAAAGTTACTTGTACACTGAAAAACAGGTTTAAAAAAAATTTTAAAAAATGAAAATTACTTGCACATAAAAAGTATTCACCGCCTAATAGACGCAGCTTTGTAAGGAAAGTAACCTGCAGTTGTATCGTCACGTAAAAATTTCAACGAAAAGGACACAAAGCGTTACGAAACAGTTGCAAGATTAGCATGAAATTTATACAAGTGATGTCACTTCTAAAATAAATTCCATTATTCACCGCCGTGCACCTGTATTTTTTGCATGATATTCTCTCTCTGGTAAGTTTAAAAATTTAAAGTTTTCATGTATGGTAGCAATTTGTTTCAAACGCTTGCATGACGCTTAGCAACTATTATAAATTCTTCGAATAAAAACAGGGTAGTGCAAAAAACAGCAAACAAAAAAGGAAAAAATGCACGCAAAAAATATTATCCCAATCAAGCTTCGAACGTAGGACGTTCTGAATTCCATTACCACTCTTCAGTCACGCAGCTAACCGGACACTACTTCTTAATTGCTTCTCTTTATGTTAGTAGTAAACACTTAACAGTTTCTTCGTGTGAGATGAAGTGAAACGAGGTAGGTAAATGAATAAACAAACAAATTCAGTTTTATTGACAAAAAAATCTTTAATCTGCAATTAAGAAAAATGGCCCACAACATCCAATTGTTCCGAGCGTGGTGAATGAGCGGATAATGCTGTGGCCTCGCATCCGGGAGGACGCCACAGAGAGTAATATTTTCTAAATCTGGAGGGACCAAAGTCAATTTTGATAATAGTCTACGCAGGCAAAATAGTTATTTATATTCAAAGTAGATAAACTATATTACTCGGACCAAAGGTTTATTTTCCACAAATTCACGCCTAACAATAGAAAAAATAGTTTGAACAATGGGCTTCCTGTGATCCACCGATCAAGCGCTCCAATCGGCCGCGCCATTCCACTGAGCTTGGTCGATGATTATACTGTGTTTCAGCGTGTTAGTAGTGATTTGTGTGTTGCTATTGCTTTTGGCGAGCCTCAAGGTAAGTTTGCGCATGATTTTTCCGTGATACAAGCATCATTAAAACAGAACGAGATTATTTTTAATTAAAAAATAACTACTGAGCCAATTTCATGTTGTTTTAGTTCATTATACCACATTATACCGATCTCTTATTATATTTATTTGATAGAGCTGCTTATTAGCTACAAGAAATAGCTTCATTTGTTTGCGCATATTTGCGACACCCATACAACTTTTCTTTTTTTTCAGCATGACTGCAGAAATTTCGCGTACAGAATTTTTCGACGTATGGTTTGCTAACGCAAAACAATCAATCTCTAAATTTCGATTTAAATATAAATGAGTCTCAGATTGAAGCTATCACATTTTTAAGCTCAAAAGAATAAAAGTCGTTTTTTTTTCTATAGCCAGCCCCACAAATAAGGCGTCTATTTTCGATATTTTTCGGCTGTAGTCTTTTACAAATTGTTCTCGATTTTGTATTCAAAATGAAATTCGGTAATAACAAGAAATGACCAGCTACAAACAATAAAAATAGTTGAAACCTTGGATAATAGGAAACGCTTCATTCCCAGCCGCAGCGTTTACAGACGTGTGACGTCACTCAAGCGACCACCAATCCTAGAGCGTTTTCTGTCACGTGACCAGAGGTAAGAAAAGTATCATTATTTCTCTATTTTATTAAAAATAACCCACTTTTCTTTTAAAAATTGAAAAAATTAGCTTCTTGAAGCATTATACTACGAGAATGAGTTCAATTTATATATATATTTTTTTAATACTGTCAAATAGCCTATTCAGAAGCGTGTACTAACCAGCTAGTTCTTACATGGTGAGAAACCCCAACGAGTAGAATAATTAGGTTCGGTAAATTTTATTACTTCCTTACAGATTTAATTACTCTTCGATTGATTTAGCCAGAAGTAATAGATGAAATAAATTTAGAAAGATTCAAATAAACATACCGCCACTTTTAAACTATACACTTAGTGATAATTTAACACAGGTAGTGAATATTTTGTTTTATAAACAAACTGTTGATAACATACGATCAATGTAATCAATCACATTCACAACGAGACGCAATCGCCGGGTTGTATCGAACAAAAGTTAATGTGAGACTCAAGCAAAGATCGGGGAATCCCCAGTTCATAGACTACATGCGCTCATTCATTCTATAACGTAAAGGCGCATCCGCACCAAAGAAACACAGAGGATCTAACTGTTGCGGTCTGTTTCTAGAAATAGAAATAAATGGCAGCATTCAGAAACATTCCGTCCACACCAGAAAATCTAATTTAAACAATAGCAGAAGTAAACTGACGCGAGCTTTACTGCAGTCACTCAATTCTACAACAATTTTGGATTCTTGTACGCAGTGCTGGATTTAAGGGGGGTCAAACCGAGGCGCCTGCCTCGGGCGGCAAAATTGTGTATACCTGTGGCGGCGACTTTTTTTTCTTTTTTAGCTCTACTGCCCCGAGCGCCAACCGTCAGAGGGCAGCAAAATCGAAGAATAGCTCAATACTGCCCCAGACGGAAAATTTGTGTTTGAAGGGGCGGCTATCTCAAGTTTTTTCCCCGGCTCGGAAAATTCGTAGATCCTCCACTGTTTGTACGAAATAAATAATCTAAAACCCTTCACAAATAGCGAACTTTTGAAGTACAGTTCTTCAACATGGAGAAGGCAAATATATAGAATCCTATGAGCTATACGAAGAACTACAACTTTTAGCGCCCTGTATACCATACTCTATTAAAGACTCCAATCATCTGATTGAATACATAATTAAAAATGAATTGCAAGACATTTATCTTAATATTTATATTGCTATTATAAGTATGCTGGCTATGCCTGGAAGTAGACTACAGATTCGACAGAAAGAAGTTTTTCTAAGTTAAAAATTAAAAATTATTCGAGGAATATTATGAAACAAGAGCGACTGTCTGGTTATCAATCGAAGCAGAGTTAGCTTCAAAAATCAAATACAAATCCTTATTACAGGGCTTTAGCAAAGCAAAGAGCCGATGGGCATTATTTTTGTAAAAGATTAGATTATGCAGGTTACAAAATAAAAACTTTTGTTTTTAAATATGCATTTCAATAGTCCTCGCGCCATGAGTGTGTCTTGATAGATTGAACTAATCACAGATGTCTTCAGTCAGTAAAATCATACGTATTTATATATACATGTGACCAAAAATTATTTTTAATTGAAAGAATTGTTTTCTCGAAGAACACTACATTTTAACAACATATATCATATTTAGTGAATATTTCATAGTTTTTTGACACTTAATTTGAATCTAAAAGCATTGTGTCACTTTTTAACGATTGGTTTAAGCTTATGCATTCCTTCAAACTCCCCCAAAATCTTTGTTTTCCTCCCGCAATGCTTCTTGTTCCCTACATGAACTTGCTTAGCAGAAATGAAAACTCCCAGCTAACAAAAACTGGTATCTTCAACTTATGATTAAAATATCTCCTTGAAGCCACAAAAGCAAATTGTTATGAAAAATGTGAAACTATCATCACTGCCAATCTAATATAAAATTATTCAATATAATCTGCTGTTGTGCATATTTAAAGAAATTGTGCGCCATATCGGGTAATTGTATGGTTTGCTTTTGTATTCACAAAACTTTGGAAGGATCTCTGCATTGAGCTTGGGAATAGATATTCAAAGAAAGGAGCCTTGAGGGTTCGACTTCGCTCAAGTCTAGATTAGTCCACGCTACGCCATTGGGTGGAAACATGGAGGAAATAAATATATGGAGACGAAACACCGCTTATCCTGTGAAGTCGTCCCTAAACTCTCGGCTGATACTGCGTATCCGTACAATTGCTATGTTCACATTGTGTTTGATGCTGTGATTATTTCATTTTCTAAAGTGTCTAAGTTTTTTATAATGCCATTTTGTGCTGCATGACTTTTGTTCTCAAATTTTTGTTGGTGTAGTGTAGAAAATCAGCATACTCTGCTATTACGCACATAATAGACTAGCATTACTTTTTAACGAGTGTTGAAAATGAGATTTAAAGGGGTGATTTTTACATAGCGATTCAGTGAATTTAGTATTGCTCATTTTTCGTCACGTTGCAGTTTATATTGACAGTGTATGATGAAATTAAATGTGTTAACTTATGCTATGAAATCTAGGAATCTTGATGAAGCAAACGATGTTGTTACCCCAAATACAGTTTGCGATTCAAATACGCGTATGTGGTTGTGTCTACATAGTTTGATTCTGTAGCGGCAATTTAATGGAGATTGTGGTTAGGTCTGAATGCAGTCTGTACCAGAATGGTTTTGTTGTTCCATAAGGGACAAAGTATTTATATATTACTGTTAGTAATTTCATGAGAACCAAGTTAGTGACAAAATGTGTATCGCGATATAAACTTCTTCCATGTATTCCCAATTAAGCTTACGATGTATGGTAACAAGATAACTATTTTTATTCTGGTCTAGGCCGCATTTCAACCTAACCACAAGTGGTAGTAATAAAACTGAAATATCCATTCTGCATGTCCACCATGTAATTCATTGTGGCTTTGGCAGAATTAATTTTTGGTCCAGGCCACATCCCAACCCAATCCCCTCAATTTTGAGACAGTATATCCCGAAAACTAAGCGAGATATCGAAAAAATTTATTCTTTATTTTCGAATTTTTTCGTCGTGTTATATAAGAATCCATCATCAAATTTGACTTTTGCGAAAGTTTTCTTCTGCATTTCAACTCAAGACACCTCACTTTTGAGATAGTATATCTCGAGAACTAGGCGAGATATCGAAAATTTTTATTCTTTATTTTTTATTTGCTCGTTTTTTAAAATAAGAATCCATCATCAAATTTGACTTTGACCAATGTTTTCTCCTGAATTTCAACCAAAAACATCTCATATTTGAGACAGAATATTTCGAAAACTAAGCAGGATAACAAAAAAATTTATTCTTTATTTTTTATTTGTCTCATCTAGTTACATAATAATCCATCACCAGATTGTGGCGTCACGTTTATACTAGAGTCCCCTTGAGGTTTTTTTTTACATATTACCCATGTCTATATGGATAGGTAATGTGGCGGCCACGCCTCCTCACTCCTCCTCCGCCCGGCGTCAGTTCAATGTGTTGTGAAGGTCCATTACGTCGTCTCCATATATTTCTTTCCTCCATGGGTGGAAAGCGTTGGATCCCGATGGTCTCCCCGTAAGAGTGTAGAGTATGCGATGGAAAAAAAGCCCTGGATCCCCATGGTCTTCTCGCAAGTGCATTTGCAGAGTACGCGATCGAAATCGAACTATTTCCGTCCAATATATACTACAAATCCTTATTAGCGAAGAAGTACCTTCCAACTGGAAAACTGTAGATGTAGACCAAATTTTCAAGAAATGAGGCCATAGAGATCCTAGGAACTACCGACCCATAACACTAATATACCTTTGCAGTACGGTTCTGGAGTATGTTACACTGTTGATCATTAAGAAATTTCCGAACAAAAACGAATTTCTTGCACTGAACCAGCACGGATTTCGGAAGAACAGACCGTATGGAAAACAGATGGCTCTATTTTTGCATGACTTAATGAAAGCTAATGACACAGGATCGCAAGTTGATGAAATATTTTTGGATTTTCAGAAAGCTTAGACTCTTTACCACATAACCGTCTTTTAGCGAATATTCGAGCTCACAGCGTATCAGAACAAATTTGTGAATGGATACGTGATTTTCTAACTGGTCGGTCGCAGTATGTTGTCCTCGGAGAAGGCTCTACTAATCTAGTTGTTACATCGGATGTCCCTGAAGGAAGTGTAATGGGACCACTCCTTTTCTTAATTTTTATTATTGATCTTAGAGACAACGTTAATAGCAGTTCGAGATTGTTGGCCAATGATGCCGAGGATTGCTTAAAAATTCAATGCGATCTCAATGTTATTTAGGCAAGATGCTAGAATTGCTACTTACATTAAATTACAAGAAGTACAAGGCAATGTGCACAACTAATGAATAGGATCTTTTTATTCAGGAGTACAAAATAAACGGTTCAGTTATTGACATGGTTTATTTTGTGAAGTATTTGGGCATAACAGTACAAAGAAAAATGAAATGGGACCGGCTCATAACTTCGATTTAGATTAATTCTTGGCTGCGATTCATGGGCCGAATTTTGAAGAGCTGTAACATACATACAAAGGAGAAAGTGTACAAAGTTCTCATACATCCAAATATGGACTTTTGTTGTTTCCTTTGGGATCCGTATTGAAAGGAATTACTTGCTTCCAGCCATGGGCGCGGTCTATCAGACATTTTTACTGAAATGGATCCAAATTTAAGAGTCAGCGGTATAGTAAAGCCCGGAGCCCCATTGTGGGAAATAGTTAAAAACTTTAAAAATATGTGGGACTTAAACCTTGGTGACAGCTGTGTGATAATAGGCGGTGAAAATGATGTTTACAAAAATGAAGCCAAACAAGCAACCAGATCTTTAGTTGAAACATTAAATCTGATGACTGATGTAAATATTTATGTCATCAGCATTCCTCGTCGATATGACCTGATGCCATCATCTTACGTAAACGAAGAAATAGAGGCCACAAACAGAAAGTATCAAAAAATATGTAAAGCCTATCCAAGTGTCAAATTTGTAAATGTAGACTGTCATCGAGAGGAATTTACTAGACATGGGATGCTTAGGAAAATTAAAGGGAAAGCAGCTCTAGCCAAACAGATACTGTACCATATAAGAACAAAATGTAAAATGTGCAGCACTCAAAAATCGAGATAAAAGAACCAACAGAAGTGTGCCAAACAAAAATGACATTACCTGAAAACATGACATATTCTATTCTGCAGCCTAAAGAAACATATGCACAGAAATTATATTCAAGCTCCACAGCGAAAACAACCCAAAAAGCAGTGAAAACTAAAGAGGAACTTAATAGACACACAGTATTGACCCAAGAGGATTCAACAGTAAAAGTGGAAACCCAATCATCTACTAGAAGATCCAGCACCAGACAGAAAATGTCAACACCAAACTATTATAGTTTTTATGGTTCAACCTGGGGAAACACAAACATCCTTAGTGAGATATTCTCACAACCCACCCAAAGAAGATGGAAACTTATCTGATCTGAACAATGATACCCACCTCACTTCAAGTTCACAGGTAAGCATCTGCAATCCACAAGTGCAAAACAAACCACACCAGTTAGGCTCAAAGGAAAAGTGGGAAAAAACTAGAAAGCTATCTACTCAAATTTCTGTTCTACAAAATAAATGATCTAAATCTATCAGTGACCTCAAAAGAACCATTAGTACAGGCCAGAATTATTCACCGAAATATCAACGACCACAGGTATAAGCGATCACAAAGCGGTAATTGCAACTATCAGACTAATGACCAAGCGAAATAGGAGAAAACGGCGGATTGTATACAAATTCAGTAAGGCCTCTAAGGAGTGTTTTAGAACCTACCTGAGGAATAATTACCATAACTTCAAGTCAACAAAGGACACCGTTGAAGAGATGTGGCATCGATTTATACGAATAGTCAGGGAAGGTATGGATATACATATACCGAAGCGGATAATAAATGGGGAGGATGATCCACCGTGGTACACATGCGAAGTCAAAAGATTACTCAAAAAACAAAGGAAGATACACGCACGCTCAAGAAGGAAGGGGTATCGCAGTGATTTAGAAACCTTAGCTGAGTTAAGAGGATGTATTAAGAATGTAATGCGTGAGGCCTTCAACGATTTTCATTCCAACTCTCTCTCTAAGAGTCTCACAGAAAACCCAAAGAAATTCTGGTCGTATGTACGAAAAGTCAATTGTACCAATAGAAATATACCAGCACTAATTCGTGAAAGTTCAGAGGTTAATGAAAGCCGCGATAAAGCTAACGTACTAAATACTGTATTCAAAAATTCATTTACTGATGAAAATAAGGATAGTGTTCCCGTTTTCCCACGCCGTGTCGAGTTGGTGATGGAATCATTACGGATAGATACTGCAGGTATCATAAAGCAATTAGAGCTCCTGAAGTGGGGGAAAGCACCGGGCCCAGATGGAATTCCAGTAAGAATATTTTCAGAATATGCGGCGGAAATCGGCCCATTTCTGTCTGATATTTTCAGTAAATCATTAGAAGAGCGAAAAGTACCTTCAGACTCGAAAATCGCGCAAGTAACTCCGATTTTCAAGAAAGGTGATCGAAGTGATCCTGGAAACTATCGTCAAATATCTATAACATCTGTTTGTAGTAGAGTTATGGAGCATATTATATGCTCGAACATTATGAAATTTCTAGACGATAATAATTTGCTTACAACAAATCAACACGGATTTCGGAAGAAAAGATCATGTGAAACACAGCTGGCCCTATTTACACACGACGTAATGAAAGTTATTGATGCAGGTTCACAAGTAGATGCCATTTTTTTTAGATTTTCAGAAAGCCTTTGACTCTGTGCCACACAACCGCCTTTTAGCGAAGCTACGAGCGTACGGTATATCGGATCAGCTTTGTGAATGGATAAAGGATTTTCTAACTGGTCGGTCGCAGTATGTTGTCGTTGAAGGAGAAAGTTCTTCTAGTCTAGATGTTACATCGGGGGTACCTCAAGGAAGTGTAATAGGACCACTTCTTTTTTTAATTTTTATAAACGATCTCGGAGACAAAGTGAAAAGCCTTTTTAGATTGTTTGCTGACGATGCGGTTATTTATAGGGAAGTAAGGAATTTGGCCGATTGCTTAGAAATTCAGCGTGATTTGGATATTATTTTGGCATGGTGCGCTGAATGGCAACTTACGCTAAATTGTAAAAAGTGCAAGACAATGAGCAAAACTAACAAAAAGAATCCAATTGTTCAGAAATACGAGTTAAACAATTCAGTTATTGATATGGTCGATTCTATGAAATATTTGGGAGTAACAGTACAAAGGAACATGAAATGGGACTTACACATTAATACGTTGGTAGATAGAGCTAATTCTAGGCTGCGATTCATAGGTCGAATATTGAAAAATTGTAATGAACAAACAAAGGAGATAGCGTACAAATCTCTTGTGCGTCCACATTTGGACTATTGTTGTGCCATTTGGGATCCGTTTCGTAAGGGGTTGATCGAAAGTATAGAGAAAGTACAGAGAAGAGCCGCTCGATTCGTGACCGCTTGCTACAGTCCTTATGAAAGCGTCACAGAACTGATTAGTAGACTAGGCTGGGAGTCTCTGGTAGATAGACGACGCACGTTTCGTTTAAACTTATTGGTAAACATGCGTACTCCCACTTTCACTCACGAGCGTAGTGAAATACTTCGTCCACCAACCTATTTGAGCCGGAATGACAGGATAGATAAGATTAGAGAAATAAGGTGCCGCAATGATTCTTATATGAATTCTTTTTTCCCTCGTACCATTAGGGATTGGAATGCACAACAAAGAGATTAGCTTTGGTGCTGAGCACCCTCTGCCACCCACAATTTTGTGAATTGCAGAGTATATATGTAGATGTAGATGTAGACGTCTAACAGAACACTGGTGTAAATAAAATGAAATTAATTATGTTGATTTAGGTGGTTATGAAATGGCAAGTTATTACTGCGGAACAAAAGTAAAATGTGGTGGTTCTTATATATTTATAAAATCTGGTGTAAATTTTAGAAATAGAACTGACCTTATGTCACTAAATGAGGATAAAAACTTTGAAGCTTGTGCAATACAGATTACTGTGGAAGACTCAGCTACCAAAGTTGTAATCATATGTATATATAGGTCACCAAACTCAGATATTGCCATATTCTTCTCAAAATTAAGTTTGATCTTAGATAAAGTGCCTACTAGGAAAACTAAAATCAAATATAAGAGATCAATAGATTTGTTAAATATTCTGTATTCATATGGTATTTCCTCCCTGGTAGAAAGTGCAACTAGAATTACACCTAATTCTGAATCCACTATTGATCATGTCTAGTGTTGTAAAAAAAAAAAAGCAGTTTTTTTTCTTACGTGAAAAAAAACATGAAAAAAACTGTGAAAAAAACATGTTTTTTTTCTGGGACATGTTTTTTTTCATAACTACTAAATTTCAAATTTTTAAGGCATTTATCGTTTAATATTACTGTTTTAGAGTTTATACTAAGTACTTATCTTACTTTTAAATCTACTATATCTTTCTGGTTTAGTAGGAAAAAAAATTACATAAATATTAGTAACATTGACTGAAATTTTCTTTTACGAATGGGGACTTCCCGAAAAGGCTAGGTTGCGTGAGAAGGAATCCTCGTTCCCCATTGTTTGGATTGATACTCGCTATTTGAACTAGTGCTGCCAGGCCCTACAAATTTATCTGTAGACCTACGAATCTTTTCAAAAAATTAGGAAATTTGGCTACGGTTTTTTGCCTCTTTTTATTACTTGTTGTGCTTTCCTTATATTCGTATACTTGTTAAACTCGCAGCGTATAGTGATACTGAGTCATTGTCAGTAATTATGAATAATTTCCTTGCAACCGTTGGCGTAAACCAACGATTGAAAACAAATAAAGCTCCTATTTTGTATGATAAAAGATTTAAATTCAAACTTAAAAGACCGTAATACAGAACTATCGGCGCAGTCTTCATTCACAGTGTGTACTTTGCTCACAATTTAAAATTGCAATCTCAAAAGCTTTTGCATGCAATACAACCAGTAAAAGAAAATGTAACTATTTCTGAAGTTATGGATCTAGAGGGGACAAGAAGAAGAAACAGAAAATTCCAACTCCGACCGAACTAGTGTTGGTAGTACTGATACTAGTGAATGTGGTACCGACATAGAAAATGAATAAAAAATTATGTTACCTATATAGATACATTTATGAATCATGATGTAAGGTATTACATGATTTAGTAAGGTTTAAAACACACATGTAAAATGTAAGTTCCATAAATAAAACTATAATTTATCAAATATATTGTTTTCTGAAAAAAAAAAAAAACAAATTTATAAAAAAACAAGGGTGCTCGTTTTTTTTCATGTTTTTTTTTCACAAATCTGAATTTTTTTTTTTTTCAGTTTGCAACACTAATCATGTCCTAACAAACCTGGATGTAAATTATTGTGATATAACTGTAGAAAACTTAGGTCTATCCGATCACCATTGTCAAGTTATAAATTTAAATCTGGTAGTTCATGAACAATTCAAGCCAAAAATGTACATCCGTAAATTTCCAAAAGCCAAGGTTTATGAATTTTTAGATGACCTATTAGGCCAGCCATGGGAAGAGATTTACACTAAACCAAATGTAAATGAAAAATTCAAAAAATGTGCAACTTTTTTTAAATTAAATTTTGAAGAAAAGTTCCCCAAAGTACTCTCAACTTCTGATCAAAGTAAAAACAAGTGGATTACAAATGGGATAAAAATTTCATCCCAAAATCTCAGGTAAATGTATATGAAAAATAATTAACACACCAACCAATCTTTCCTAGCTTATCATACAACTTACAAAAAAAGTGTATCAAAAAGTCCTAGCAGAGGCCAGAAAAACTACAATAACAGCAAAATTATAAATTCAAGCAACAAATCAAAAGCTGTTTGGGATGTAGTAAGTAGGGAAACAGGGAAAACCAAAAAAAAACCTAAACTCCTGCCCAATAAAAAACTGTGACACTATGCCAGATAGCGACCCAACGGAAATAGCAAACTATGTAAACAATTACTTCTCTAGCATAGCTACAAAACTTCAGACTAAATTTTCAAATAATCAAACATATCAAAATTGTTATATCTCAGTAAATTCCATGGTCCTAAACCCAGTAACAGAGGAAGAGGTGGAAAAAACAGTCCTCAGACTAAAAAATAAAAAATCAACAGAATTGGATGATGTGCCCATGTTTCTAATAAAGCAATGTATACATGAAATGAAGTCTTCATGGTTGTACCGCTTGATAGTGTCAACACTTTCCAGCGGTACACCCGTAAAGACTTCATTTCAAGCATACGCCGGGAAAGTCTCCGTTCTTTCAATGTATACATATCCTCCGAGCCCCATTAGCGCACATAATAAATGAGTCTTTCACAACTGGTGTATTTCCTGACTACCTAAAACTAGCAAAGGTCCTACCTATTTTACAAAATGGAAGTAATGAACAAGTAGAAAATTACTGCCCAATTTCTATACTGTCATCTTTCTCCAAAATTTTTGAATCCCTTATGAAAGATAGGTTAACCAGCTTCCTGAGCAAATATAATATCCTTAGCAAATCTCAGTTTGGTTTTCAGGCAGGAAAAGGAACATCATCAGAAATAGCACAGTTCACAAAAAATGTACTTGAAGCTCTTGACAGAGGTGATCATGCTGCAAGTCTAGAAGCGATAGGCATAAGGGGTAGTGCAAAATCCTGTTTCCAGTCATATCTAACCAACAGAATGCAACGAGTTGAAATCTCTGTAATCCCGGAAAACTCAAATATTTTATGTAAGTTCCTGTCTGAACCAAGATCTATAAATATAGGGGTCCCACAGGGAAGTGTTCTAGGTCCCATATTATTTAAAATTTATGAAAATGATTTTATATCCAGTGTCATCATGGGGATAAAATTTTATTGGCGGATGACAGTAACATCAATGATCCCTCAGTCAATGAACTCCAGGCTAAAGGAAACGCAGATCTGATAGAAGTCTTAAACTGGTCCTAAAATAATAAATTGACCCTCAATATAAATAAGACAAGCAGCATCAAACGCAGTTCAGTTAGCAGTGTTCAACAGATAGATTTAAAAGTGGACAATGAACACATTGTGTGTGTTGCAAATACAAAGTTTCTGGGAATGACCATTGATCATGAGTGAAAGTGGAATGAACATGTACAAATTTTGGGAAAGAAAATATCCACAACCTGTTTTGCACTTAGAATTCTAGCTCCTGTATGCAATGATGACTGCCTCAAAATAATATACTTTGCAAACATTCATTCAATAATATCCAATGGAATCATTTTTTGGGCTTCAAGCTAAAAAAAAATGTAAACGCTATTTTCAAATTACAAAAATGGTCTGTCAGGATAATAGCAAAAACTTCAAGGAGAACCCATTGTGAGGACATATTTAGAAAATTAGGTATTCTGACATGTTTCATCCTGTTATATCTTCAATTCTATAATGTATATAAAAAAATAACTTACAAGACTTCGCCACAAACAGTTATATCCATACATATTCCACAAGATCAAAAAATGATCTACACATAGAAAGGAAATTAAAAAGTAAAAGTCTTTTTTCCATAAGGGGGTGAAATTTTATAACAAACTGCCAGTAGAATTAAGGGAGAAAAAAAAAACAGAACTTTTTAAGAAAAGGCTAAAAAGGTATCTAGTAGAAAATGCTTATTACTCCATAGAAGTCTATTTATAGTAGTCAAATTATATAAAACAGCTGTGTCTATTAAACTAGTAGTTATAGATAAACTGTACTAAATCTTATGTATATTTCTATATGCCTTACATTTATAGTTGAATATACAAATTGAAAATGTATCATATGGTGGATAAATAAATGAAATGAAATGAAGAAACAGTACAGAGAAGAGACGCTCGATTCAGTGACTGCTTCCCACAGACCTTAAGAATTGTTGTGTAGATTGGACTTGGATACTCTGGCAGACGGAAGACACAGTTTTTGTTTGAATTTATTGGTAAACCTGCGAACAACCCCTTTCATTTAAGAATACTATAAAATACTTCGTTCACCAACCTGTTTGGATTACAATGACTGGAGAGATAAGATTAGAGAAATTGGGTTCTGTTACTGATGATTATATCAATTCTTTCTTCCCTCGTGCTATTGCATTGGAATGCAAAGTGTTACTTTTGGTGCAAAGCACTTTCTGCCACCCACAATTACGTGAATTACTGAGTATAGATGCAGATTTATAAACAAAAATATTGGTAGCTAATCCGATATCCCTTTTTCACTGTCTGTGCTTATGTTTTTGGCCCTTACTATCCAATTGTCTATACCCAGGCAATCTTGGTTGTAGTTACTCATCCTGTTTGGAAACCTAGACTTTGAGATTGAGTTTATCAAGGTTTTCTTATCGTTATGCCATTTAGTAGCTTCGCTTCTTTCTCTTGTTCAATTATCATACTGAGGCCTTTATTTTGATTACATACTGTCTGAAAAAAATAGAAGCAGCCAGAAGGGGTGAAAGAAATGAAATGTAATCTCAGGGGTCGAGAAGGTATGCAATTTTATTTCAGTGATTATATAATGGAATCAAATTTACAAAGAAATTGGCTGTATGAGCCAACTTGTCACTCTGACTTTGCATCCCCTCTGATTCAGTTGGGAAGAGCATTATATAGCCATTTTATCCTCTACTGTGTCAAGCTGGCCTATAACTGTACCCTTGATATCCTGGGACTAAGTTGACGTGCGTGCTGGTCCACACATGTTCTATCGGGGATAGATCATGGGTCTTGCTGGCCACCGAAGTACCCAAACATCACGCAGACAGTTCATAGACACACGTGCCGTGAGTGGACGAGCACTGACCTGCTGAAAAATGGCACCTCGATACTATTTAATGAGAGGGTAACATATGTCAGAGACGTACTGTTGTGCCATCAGAGTTCCTTAAGTCACTACCAGCCATGATCTGAAGTCACACCCTAGTGGTTCCACACACCATGACGCCAGAAGTAACATTGCTGTGCTTCTCCAAAAACATGGAAGAATGGGATATTCATGCACTTCCTCCAACGGTATGGTAATTTTTTTTATTCCAGTATCATAAAAAGTTTGCGAACGTATATCAAACTAATTACATACGAATTATTGCACCTCTTCTTTCGTTGTGAGGTGTTATCCACCAGGGGCTCTCTTGAGTGGCCAAAACATATGGAAGTCGCATGGTGACAGGTCTGTACTGTATGTTGGATGTTCTAGGACAGTCCAGTGCATATCGGCCAGTGTTTTTATTTTTTTGGTATTATTGCTGCGGTGTGAGGTCTGGCTTTGTCATGGAGAAGAAACACGCTTCTTATCAGAATGCCACTTCTTTTTACCGATAGGCAGTTCAAACTTGGCTAAGAGAATTGCGTAAATAGACAGCCATTAATGGTTTGCTGTACTTGAAGAAAATTGAGTAGCAGAATGCCTTTACAGTCCCAGAACAAGGCCTTCCCTGCAGAGAACCGCAACTTCAGTTTCACCAGTGTAACTTCGCCAATCTTCCGTCACTCTATATTGGTCATCTTCGAATCAGGGGGAATGATAGTAACTCTCATTGCACGTGACGATTATATATATATATGTATATATATATATATGTATATATATATATATATATATATATATATATATATATAAATAAACGAGCCGTCATTTATCGGAATCCCAACTCTTTGCGAATGATTGATTCAACACATCCAAAAATGATCTAAAGTTGCTGAGAGATTTTAAATAACAGTTACGTGCTGATAGCCTTCGATGGGTTCGTGTACAGCGTCTGCGATGTGATGCTAGTGCATGGACGGCATGGGTTGGCAATATTTTTTAATACTTTCCCGTTCTATCTTAAATTTGTTACACCACCTTTTTAACCGAGCCCGTGAAACAGTTCTATTCCTGATGTGTGGGAGTAAGCGGTGTCGGATTTCAGCAGTATTTATATTTTCTTTGGCGAGAAACGTAATAATAACACGTTTGTGTAACTGCCACTTTCTCGGTCATCGTGGTTGTTATTGAGAATAAGATGCACGTGACACGCCAACATTAATGCCCTCCACGTCACCCTTCACGCCACCAAAGGGCATACAATTTAAAAAGGCTGGTTTCATGGGCGCCGGGAGAGGGGTGCAAGGGGGTGCTCTTGCACCCCCCTGCTATGAAAGAAAATACACAGAAAAGATTAAGAAACAAAGATTTTATTATTAAATTCACTGTTTGAATAATAACTTAAGGCGCCTAGGTTGTTGCCGAAATTTGTTCAACACCTTTTCAATAAATTCAGTACCTATCCTTAGTTAATAAGAAATAAGTGTTATATATAAAGTATAAAAAAGATACTGATGCACCTCCCTTAAAGTAATCCTGTCGGCGCCCATGGCTGGTTTATATTTGGTCTGCCTTTGTACATCTGCACTAATTTTCGTTTTAAAGTCTCAAATGTTTTACATTAGTTTTGGTACGAAAATCGGAAATTTTATTCTGCCATTTTGAACTCAAATAATTTTTCTTAATTCACAGAATTTATGCATTCTTTCACTGAATTTATATGTAAACCAGTCTGTGAAGAAATTTATGCAACCATTTTCTGTAATATGTCTACTATTAACTGTTTGCTCCCGTTCTCTTTGAATTTTAATGCTTTCCGGGATACTGATTTCAGTTGGTTCTGTCTGACCAAACAGCTCTGGAGTTTTCAATAAAAGAATAGTGTTGTACCCCATCTCAGTTTCTACATACTTCTGAATTTTCCGGTTTGGTATCCGCCATGTTACCTCTGTTACTAACAGGATTATGTCGATTTCTTTTAAATTCAACAAAGCTTTTCCTTAAAGAGAGTGCATAGAATTAATTTTTCCCCCTCTTAAAAACTTGTTTTACATTTCTTCCTTTAACTACACTATGCCCTACCAAATTTCCAAATAGCAACAACAAATACTCTCAATTGCGTTTGGATTTTATTTTTCTTGTAATATGTAATTTCAGAAACCACTGTTAAATACGCAACATCGTCACGAACCAACGATGCTAGACGAATCATAACTAACCGCATTGAAAAATACATTGATCAGCATACCTCTGTCTACATCAAATACACTGCACCTGTAATGTGATATCATGATATTTTTATATGTATATTGTAAAACGCAGCCATGCGCCATCCATTTCTTTACTCCGTTGCTGCAATGCATAAAACATTTACAAGAAAACATAAGAAAATTAAAGTTCACCGCGACTAATAGTGAATTTATAATGTTAATATGATATGGATTTTTTTTTTTTTTTTTGTAACAGTTTAACGTCCCTTTTTAACAACGTGGTCTTTAGAGACTGGAAAGGATGGGGGCAAGGAATGGGAAGGAATTCGGCCATGGCCTTTTGAAGGAAGCATCCCGGCATTCGCCTGGAGTGATTTGGGGAAACCATGGAAAACCCAAATCTGGATGCCCGGACGGGGGATTCGAACCGCCGTCCTCCCGAATGCGAGGCCAGAACGCTATCCGTTACACCACCACGCTCGGTAATATGATATGGAGGTGGAACATTGATATTTACAGATATATTAAAATACTGCTGAGTTTAGTAAATTGATAGGTACAATTTATTAACAGTCAAATAATGAAATAAAATTAAATGTTTATTGAAACACGAATGTGGAACTTAATAGACTAATTCTTATCAGTTCTTCATGATTTTACAGAGCATGTAACCCGATTAATTTTACAGTGCATGAGACTATCGTTTTTAGGTTAGGTATTGGGGGCATTACAGGTCTGCAACTGTGCGATAAACAATGGTTTACCGTGGCCGTTTATCATACCGATGAGACTGTTGGAGTGCATAATCTGTCACTTGTCGGCGACTTGAGTATGGTTCCGCTCTTCAGCCAGAATCCACTCATAGCGTCTGCCAGTCTGGACACTGTAGAAAACTACCTCTCATGTTCGTTGGTCATGAAAACCACACAAACATTAGTTTATGAACAACGAAATTGCCATACAATCTGAAAATTACCATTGGCTGATTCAAGTGACTCATATTTTTCCAAAATCTGTACATTATTACAAAACTGCTGTTCTCTTCATTCCATCACTGTACTGAGTGTATATTCCCAGATCTGGAGCTTTGTTGATGAGACAGGTACGTTATTTAAGTATCGAGTCCCATTTAAGCTCAGAATTCCTGACAAACATAGGTGCATATTGACTTCCCTCAGAGGCTATCATGAAAATTTAGCAAGCAGATATGGGTTGCCTACACAAACCTTAGCCGCTGGCCGTTTTCCTTATCTTTTTTTCACACACAGCATGTGTAGGATTATTTCCGTCACCTCTCCGACCTTAAGCCCTTATGAGTGGGTGATCATGTGATAGGCCAGGTCATCATGAATTCCAGAGGATGTGGATCCCACTGAAGATCTCTCATTAAACACTGGCTGTTATTATATTATAGTTAGCAGTAGAGCAGTACAAATAGTGGTTGTGGTTTAGTTAAGATGTTATATAGCTAATATTGGTTGTTGCTGTAATTTAACCTAGACATAGTCGAGTACTTAATTTTTTGTAATAAAACGCCTATACTTACAACAGTTCCCAAAGTTTAAACAACGTCATTTAGTTTTGTTAGATAGCAAAACTTTGTAAAACAATTTAATCAAATTTTGGTTGTAAATACAGAATAATTTAGATCCCAGATTTTAGGTTATAGAAAGTTGAAGATAAATATATTATTAACAATACATAAAAGGACCACATGGCTCCAAATTCGCATGGTTCTACTAAATTTGAATAATACGTACTTTCTGGTAAATTAATATTATCATCAATAAAGTTCAGTAATCCTTGGTACGTAACCATGTCATTTACAATTATGGGTTATAAGGTACATATGCATAAAGGCACACAGTCAGTGTGCAATAGGCACTGCATTGGGAAAACTACTCTTATGGTACGTCATAAAACATTAGAATTGATTCTTATTCTAATGGTCTGAGAACCTTTCAGTATTTACTGTACTATCCAGACAAATTTTGTGGAAAGTTGTTCTCGTAGCTCACACAGGCTCTCAATGAAGCCATCTTACAGCTAAACTTTCTTGGAAGTCTCTTACAAAACACTTTGAGTTATCCATTTTGTGGTCATAGTTATCACAGCATTAGAAGATCCCTTTTTAGTAGGATGGTGACTGGAAACATCTGTTCCACACCATTTATTTTAACTCAGTTCATGTCCAGATTTGTTGTTAATTTTTATATTATCAGATGTATTTAGCGTATTTAATGATGCCATCAGTGCCAATCCAAGAAAAACTGATGCTTTATGTCTTATGCCACTAGCAATGAAATGTTACTTCAAATCATGCTAGTTGATGTCTATTACTCAAGCAAAAGGAAGCATCATTAACTGATTATTCTGATCGGCTTCGCTGTTATCTCCAAAATGTGCAACTCTCAGCAGTTTAGTTTTGTATAAATATACATTGTACTTGAACTTTTATCATAATTGTTTTACTCCCTTCTTGTTTGTATACCTACAACACAAACTGCAAATAGCTGGAAGATTCAAAAGTAATAATATTGGAATAAAAAGCACCTGAACACCTTAGTGGAATTCTGCATCCAGACCTGTATCATTACACCAGTAAGATATAGTCTCTCTAATTTCATACATAAGAATGTTAGATGAATAATTTTCTAATTTTGCTAAACAACGTTTGAGCATTCCAGCATTTCTAAACTACACACCATTCCAATTCGAAAGTACCCTTCCTACAAATGTGGTGATAATGCTACCTCATGATCATTTAACATCCAGTCTGAACCAAGCGTCAGCAAACATGTTCTATGGTCTACCGGGTACACCTTAGAGATTATGTTGATAGATGTAAGCAGTATGTATATGTATGTTCTAACTGCAAAGGAATTATGCTAATTAGGAACCACCCGCGGAGTGCCTAATCTAACTTTGGTTGGTCTTTTGTGGACAAATACAAAGGAGACCACTCCTACTGTTGTTATGCTAATTAGGGACCACCCCCTCCTAACTTCACTTTTGGGGACACAATTGGCCCGTTTACACGTACGCGCCAAACTGGCGGTTTGGAACGGCGCTCCGGACTGCCGCGCCGGAGCGTGAGGTTGGAGCGTCGCTACTGGAGCGTGCGACGAAAAATGGTCAACACTCCAGTAGCGCGCGCCAGGACTGCGGGTTGGAGCGTACGCGCCAAAAATGACCGTTATCGCGTGGCGCGTGGACTTTCCGCCGGGTTGGAAAGTTTTGTAGACGGTCCAGCTTGCAACATTCGGTTTTCAGGACGTTGTTGTTTTTGTTAGTTGTGCTTGTGTTTATAAGTGTATTTAATATCCTCCAAAAGAAATGACATAAACTGAGCAATATGAGCTGCTTTACATTATTTTTTTAAATTATTATTATTATTATTTTTGGGTACAGATAGAATTAAATAAACAAAGTGTATATGGGCGGAAAGATGGCACGAAACTAGAGATCTATATGGACACATGCCTCTTTAGTGAGAGCAACGGGAAAATAAATGACCCAGATGATATAAAAAATTGTCTACGAAACGACAATTCCATATATACTACTGGTTCTCCGCAGGTGCAGAGGTCGTAGAGCATCTAATTGAGACCATGGCCTGTAATGAGACAAGTAGTTGGGTAGGATAGGCATATGGTTTTTCTCTATCCAGTGTTCCAGCAGTTTGCCGAAGTGATCCACTGGACCGTGTGGCTTCCATTTCTGCTTCTCTCGCACCTACGATGCCGTTTTTCCTTAATGGCATCCTCTACATACCTTTTCCTCTGAGGGACACCTTGCCGGTATTGCCGGGAGCCCATTGGGTGTTCATTAGCGGCTAATAAATGCTCAAATATTCTTACTCTTGGTCCTCTTTTATATAGTAATAGAAGGCTCTTTTAATGGCCTCGAGGTCTAGCGGCAAGGAACCAGTGATTACTTGTAGCGTCTTCTTGGAAGCTGTTCTGCTATCCATACTCATCATGAGCAGGTACTATCTCTGTATCGAGTCCAAGGCTCGCCGATGGCGAGCTTGTGCAGCTTTATGCGCCCATACTGATGCACAGTATGTTATTATGGGCACACATGTTGTATTGTACATGGCTCCCGCCACCTGCATTGCTACAAAGGACCCGCGCTCCGTGGGAATCCAACCGGCTCACCTCACATGTCTGCCATAACCGGAGTTGAAGGTGACCTTCTCCCTCCTCCAGGTCCCGGTAAAGGGCGCCGACATGCGGATAAACCCCACTGCCTGCTGCTCTCTTCAGTATAAAGCAAGCGAGCTCAGCAGCAACTAAGACTTCGCACCGGGCAGCCGACCGGGACGGACCACCTGGCGGAAGCAGGAAGTACGAGCGGACGACAGCAGGTGCGGAACTTCAGCCTCGACTAGCGGCCTTGCCGCCTGGGCTCCGGAGCGGAGCGAACTTCCTCTACGAGTTGTTTAGTGGTTGCTGGGTTGTATTTGGCCTTGATACCTTGCGGTGATAACGAAGGGCTCGATCAACACACTCCCTAACCAACTCAAGCAGTGACCTGCGGGTCACTGCCTAGACCTTGGGCTTGCCCTAACCTCCCCAGCGGGATCTCCCGTTCTTTATAGGGTAATTTGAGTACCAGCGGCCCCTTCACGTGGGATAACTGCGCGTGCTCTAGGACCACTCTCTTCCTCCGCGCTCTCTTGCGCCGATTAGAAACTAGGATCCCCCCTTCTTAGGGTAACTTCCTGCGACTGCCTGCCGTCATAGAAAGCAAAGTCGTCAGACAAAAAGCAAAGTCGTCAGACGCAGGCAGTTGTTTCCTCCACCAGGATGGCAGACCCAGCCATGCCTGGTGGCCCGCAGACAAGCACCCCGAGGTGCGACGACACACAGCAGTTCGGTTTTTCCGTGCCTGCCAACGACAGTCAAGGGAAGCCTGTTGATGTAAGTGTGTCTTACATGCTGCACACCAGTCTTCTCGACGATAGTGTACCACAGGGGCAATCCCAAATTCTCGAATTTAGGCCGGCAAGGATGCCAAAAAAGGGCCGTCAGCCCAAGCAAGCAGCAGCTGACGAGAGCGCGAAAGCGACTCCCGCGGCACCTGCAGAAACTAACCCAGAACAAAATACTGCCCCGGCAGCCACTACAACATTGCGATCGAGTATCCCCCCCGTCATGATTCGCAACCATGGCGATCTAGGTCGCATTAACTCTTCTTTCATTGGAAAACACAACCCTGTGCAGTATCACACCAAGCTCGCAGGGCAGTACACGGCACTATATGTGTCCACCAACGAAGACTACAAGAAACTCCTCAGGTACCTCGGAGAGGAGAAAATCGAACACCACACCTTTAGGCTGGAAACCGAAAGGACACAGCTATATGTAGTCAGAGGAATACACCCTACCACCCCTCCCGACAGTGTTAAGGAAGCGCTTCTTGGCGACGGCTGGGCCGCCAAGAAGGTCAGCCAAATGAGAGGAACTTACACGAAGGTTCCGCTGCCTCTCTATCTGGTCGAGTTGCAAGACTCGGCCGGATCACTTATGTTTGAGAAGGCCATTCGCCTGCTCTACATGGTGATAAAAGTGGAGAAGTATGAGCCTCCCAACACACCCCTGGTCTGTCACAAATGTCAGCGGTATGGACATGCCACAGACCGGTGCTTTGCGGCACCCCGCTGTCGTAAATGTGCCGGCAATCATGCCACACATACATGCAAAGCTAGGATGCCCGATGAACGCAAATGCGTTAATTGTGGGGGAGGGCATCCAAGCAATTACAGAAGCTGCCCCGAGTACAAACTCGCACTAGCCCGGCGAAATGCAAAGAATGCAAAAGGGGCGTCACAATCACAGACACAACAAGCGTCCACAAAAAACCAGCGTAAAGTGATCCAGAACCCGGCCCACCTTAGGAGTAATGTGTCCTACAGTGCCGCGGCTTCGAACGCGATCACGAACACGGCGCAACTCATTCAAAATGAAACGTCAACCGCACCCCAAGGCTCACAAACCACATCCACCACAACAGAGGTTGCAGAGCCCCAAACAGCAGGCTCTGCACGCACTGTAGAGCATACGACGCAGCCTTCAGCTGCCTCATCACAACCTAAATCCCAGCGTACTAGAAATAACAGGACACGCACGAGGAACGCTGGGAGCCAGACAACCCCTCCCCCTCCCGCCGAGGAAGCAACGGCCGCTGTGGCTGCTCCCGATGGCCCGGTGGCGACGGCCGCTGAGGGGGTGACTGGGCGCGCGGCGGCGAACGCTGGGGTGGTTGCTCCTGACGGCCCGGCGGCTCCGGCCGCCGAGGAGTCGGTTGAGCGCGCACCGGCGGGATCTGACGTAGCCGCCCGCGCCAACCCGGTTGGCCCGTCCACTGCGGAGTCGGTAGAGTCTGCCCCGACCCAAGCTAACTCTGCAACAAACGCAACACCTCCACAGGGTCCAGCTACCCCTGCGGAGCAGACACACACCCAGCCCGCAACAGATTTTCTAGCAACAATTCGTAAAACAATAGAGGATCTCCTTCGACCCATGTTCCCCTCCGTTGACCTCTCCCTGGCGACACTCATCCCCAAATTCGTTAGCGCCCTACTGCAGCTCCTAACCACTCCCTCAGATGGAGGGAGATGGGCTGTATTCCAGAACTGCCTCATGTCCGTCCTAGGCACCAGCAATGTCTCACACCACTAATCCGCTGCTGTCTAAACTCCTAAGACCCCTACTACAGCTCCTGGAAATTCCCCTGAATGGGGGGAAATGGACTGTAATCCTTACTCTACACATTACCTTGCTGCAGTACCTGGACACTCCCCCAGATGGGGGGAGATGGCCTGCAGACCAACCTTATCCACTTACCCCACTGCAGATCCTGAACACTCCCCTGAATGGGGGGAGATGGTCTGTAATCCTAACCCTGATCCTATACACTACCTTGCTGCAGCGCCTGGAAACTCCTCCATATGGGGGGAGATGGACCGCAGGGCAATCCTTCCCACTAACCCCACTGCAGATCCTGTACACTCCCCCAGATGGGGGGAGATGGACTGCAATCCCTACATCCCTAAAGCCAGAAATCCAAGCTACCCTGCTACAGTTCAAGACCACTCCCCCAGATAGGGGCAGTTGGACTGTAATCCAGATTGGCCTCTTGTCCGTCCAGAAACCAAACAATGCCTGACAACCCAAATCCTCTGAATACGCGTATCCTCTTCTGGAACGCTCGCGGGCTGAAAACAAAAAAGCAGAATTGGCGGCGTTTATGGAGCGGCACGGTCTCCGTATTGCTCTTATAAACGAAACACACCTGGGCGCAAAAGATAAATTCCACATGAGCCAAACCGTGTGCACCGTACTGACAGGCTGAACGGCGCACGGGGTGGAGGCACGGCTTGATTATACACACGGACATAGAGCAATCAAACGTAGTGCTTCCCGAGCTAGAGAGGATCGAAGCCACAGCCGTGAAAATCCGGTTTAAACGAAGCTACACTAATCTTATCGCAGTCTACAATAGGCCCCAATAATATTAGCACGCGTGATATCAGTAGGCTGCTAAATACCGCACCTAGAGTAATAGTCGCTGGAGATCTAAATGCCAAACATCGTAGTTGGAATTCGCAGCGTCAAACTCCAACGCAGGCAAAACTATTACGAACATTCACTAGAGCACAATTATCTAATACTAGGGCCAAACGAACCGACGTTTGTTCCCCATGTTCGGAACAAAATCCAGACGTGTTAGATATAGCCCTCCTAAAGGGTATAACCCGCACACACGACCTACAGGTTGTAAACGATCTGGAGTCAGACCACATGCCATCATACTAACACTGAAGGTACACCGCAGAACACTGACAAGCGACGGATGCTAAACTATCGACGCGCCAACTGGACTCTGTTCAAGGAGGTGTTAGATAGTCGCATACCGGATAGACACGAGATTAGCCAACAACGCATTAACGAGTCTGTTGAAATTCTAACTGTTGCCATACAGGAAGCTATGGCGAGTAGCATCCCTGAATCAACCCCACACCAGAGACAAATGGCGCTACCTGAGGCAATTACGGGGTTAATCACAACTAGGAATAGGCTCAGGAGATACTGGCAACGTACTAGGCGTCCCATTTATAAAGTGCATATCAACAGACTCAAAGACATAATTAGTCGTAGAATCCAGGAGTACAAAAATCAACAATGGGGGCGTCTGCTCTCGGAGTTGAACACCGACACCTCTGACCGCTCCGTGTGGTCTTTAGCTCGTCACTTCACTCGTGAAGCACATCATACACCCACCCTACAGGGGCCGGACGGACTTGTCTATTCTTCCGAGGGCAAGGCGGAGCTGATGGCCACAACACTAGCAGAATCTTTTCGACCAAACGTAGATCCTTCCGATCCTGCGTTTACATTGGAAACGGACCAGATGGTGACACAGCTGTTAGCCCAACCGGTTCGCGAGTATCCGCGTAGGGCAACTTCCGACGAAATCTCATGGGCTATCAGCACTCGGACGCTAAAAAAGCACCTGGTCCGGATGGTATTCAGAACCGTGTTCTTAAACAGCTCACGGGGAAAGCGATAGAGTACCTTACAGACATCGCGAATGCCATCTTACACAACCACTATTTCCCCGACCGATGGAAGGAGGCCAAAGTGCTAATGTTCAGAAAGCCGGGGAAAGATCCATCTTCACCCAACAACTACCGGCCGATTAGCTTATTGAACTCCCTTAGCAAAGTTAGCAACTAAGCCAGTTATATCTGAACTTCCTCACAGACAATGTCTTCACAAAGCATTGAAGATTTGCTTTCGTTCGATAACCTGAGGAGACGTGAACAATGGGCAATCATGAATCAACAGGGTAATTATATTTTTCATGATTGCCAGTTGTAGTTACTGATAATATTCAAAAAAATTATTTAACAAATTCATGTATTGTTTTCAACTATGCTATCTTTTCTAATTTTTTATAGATTTACCGGAGCATGAGGGTTTTCCCAGGGATTAATTATCTGATTTTGTGTAAAAAAATAAAAGCTTCAAAAAATTTATTTAACAAATTCATATAGTGTTTTAACCTGTGTTATCTTTTGTATAGATTTACCATCTAAAGAACCAGGTACTGATGGAAGTTAGTTGTTTTCAGTTCCAATGAAGGGAATTATTTGATAAATTTGACAGTGAGTTTTTTTATTAATAAATTCTTTCTTTAGAAAACCTATCTTTACACATTTTTTCAGTTTAATAGATACACCATCTGAAGGATTGGAGTGCCTGTGATGTACCCAGTAAAAGGAGGATTCAACCCTGCAACTGAATCTTAAGTCTCATTCTGTTATATTTATACATCCCCTTCAACTAGATACCAGTTTTATTCTCATCATTGATTTTTATCATTTCAGTTGAATAGGTTGAATCCTACTTTTACATCATAGGTAGGTAGACCCTCATACTCCATTCCAGATGGTATATCTATTAAATTGATGAAAAGTGTACAGATAACATAGGTTTTCTAAAGAAATAATGTATTAATAAAATACTCATTGTGAAATTTATCAAATAATTCCCAATTCCATTCGTTCGAACTAAAATCCAACTGACTTCCATCAGCACTTGGCCCTTCAGATGGTAAATCTGTATAAAAGTTAACATAGGTTAAAACACTACATGAATTTGTTAAATAAAATTTTTTGAAGCATATTATTTTTTTACACACAGTAAAATAATTGTTCCTTATGTAAATCCTGATGGTCTGGTAAATCTATAAAAAAAATGAGAAAAGATAGCATAATTTAAAATAATACATGAAGCTGTTAAATAAAATTTTTGAATAATATCAGTAACTACAACTGGAAATGTATGAAAAATATAAGTACCCTGTTGATTCATGATTGCCCATTGGTCACGTCTCCTCAGGTTATCGAATGAAAGCAAATCTTCAATGCTTTGTGAAGACATTGTCCGCGTGGAAGTTCAGATGCAACTGGCTTAGTTGCTGTTGATCTCTCTTCCTTTATACTGGAGACAGCGGCAGGCAGTGGGATTTATCTGCATGTGGGCGGCCTTTACGGAGCTCCATTGGAGGGAGAAGGTTACCTTCAATTCCGGTTATGGCGGACATGTGAGGCGAGCCAGGTGGATTCCCACGGAGCGCGGGTCCTTTGTAGCAATGCAGGTGGCGGGAGCCATTAATATCCCCCACTCTGACAGCCGGTCGGATTCCGACGGAGCGCGGGTCCTTTGTAGTAAGGCAGGTGGCGGGTTGACAGCCGGGCGGACCACCTGTCACAGTGTCCCGCAAAGCGAGGTTAGGAGGGTGTGGTACTTCACTTGCATAATAACAATAGGAGCGGTCTCTTTTGAATTTGGTCACAAAATACCGATTAAAGTTAGGTTAGGCACTCCGCGGGTAGACCCTAATTAGCATAATTCCTTTGTAGTTAGAATATACATATACATACTACTGCTGTATGACTGGTGCGTCAGGTATTATAGAAAGTGTTTTGATGATAACACAGAATCTTATTGCTCTGAGATGATGGCGTTTTTGAGAGTCACAACTTTACTGAAGTGAGACTGTAGGTCCCATAGCACTTTGTGTTATGTGATCGATAGTACCAACCTGTGTGTCATGAAGTTGCACTCTGAAAATCCCAGTAGGATTTTTTTAGCTATAGTAACTCACTGTCACAGTGCGATAAACAGTAACAGACTAATAACAAAATCGTTGACAACTATTTATTAGAACAGTTGAAGCTCTTGTTGCAACTCATTAGTGTAGAAGATTTTTTTTTAATTGAAAAAAGATACTGCCCAGACTTCACGAATGAAGTCAAACTTGGTCAGATCTTACATCGAATAAAACCCAAGATATAGTTATTCTTTTATTAATTTTATTATCACTTAATCGTTGACGATCGAGGATCATTGTCTTTCCGTTGCAAAATGCATCATGAATCCATAATTTGAAAATAAATAATATACAGATTGCTAAATTAACTGATAACGCGGACAACAATAAGTTTTGTAACGAATATAAAATACAATACACAATATTTTGACTGTCACCAAAAGTTTGCTCGTCCGTTCGTTGATGTCGCGACATCCGTTGCACGCAAAGCGTCGAAAATTTCAGTGACCATTTTTCAAGTCACTGGTGCACGTAATAAAGTTTCAGTTCAAAATTAATGGCAAAGACTTGTTACGTCTTTTTTTTTTTTCACTTTGCTCACCGGATCGATGATTCGTTTCTGGTCACGGGCGTGATGTTCCTTTTTTTTAAAAAAAATCGTATGGCGTTGCTATCCTGTTAGTCCCTAAGTGACAGAGTTTAAGGTAGTGCGTAATCTAAACCATTGCCGGAAATGTCGTCTTTGATCTGCTTCCCGAAGATTGGTGGTATTCTCTGGCAGTATGTTTCCGCACCTGGCCGGCCAGTTCCTTTCCTCTGTGTGTTAAGTGAAGTTGTATGTATAAAGATTACTGTTATGATAGCTGTGTAGTGTGTGGTTTTGTGTTGTGTATAATATGATGAATGAAGAGAGACTGCGAAAATAGTTGCTGGAATATTCACGAAAAACATTTCTGGGGTGGGTAAGTTTTACGTCCCCAACCGAATCCCGGATCACCATCAACAATGTCTGGGATATGCCCCACGCGTTTGGAACACATTTTGGTGGTTAAAAATCGTACATCACTACTCCTCATAACGTCTTGAGCAAATCCAGAATTATGAATATTTCTCCCACCATCGGGGCTCAAATCAGCTAGTCCTTTCTTTTTTCCCCCTTCTGCCGTTACGCCTCGTCGACGTCAAGGTCATTAAAGCCGGGGAGGCAAGGAACGGGAAGGAATTCGGCCATGAAGTTTTTGAATGAACCATCCCGCCATTAGCCTGGAGTGATTTGGGGAAACCATGAAAAACCTAAATTCAGCTAATCACATATCGAGCGCTACACAACATCATTTAATGCTTTTCTTTTTGAATCTGGCTTTCCGGCTCTTTGGCGTCTAGGTAGAGCCGGAAGAGGATGGGTGACAAAGAGCAGGAAGGAATTCGGCAGTGGTGTGTTGAAGGAACCATACTAGCCAGCATTCGCCTGAATTGGATGGCCTTGCGAATGCGAAGTCTCACCCACATGTTGCGCCTCAGCGAGTATTACAGGATATGGGTAAACGTAAGTCTGTGAGTTTTTCGTATGCTGTTGCACAGCGCAATTCTATTTTTTACCCGACTGTGAAATAAGGTTTATGTTTTCGAAAGTATGTCTGTATATTTCTTTGTTTCCTCTTGTAGGCTAAATGGATTCGTGGATTTGGCTTAATGAGATGTTGTTAGATTTTTCTTAATGCAACGAGTGCAATAGGGTATGTGGTTGTACCATAATGTGAATATGGTACATACTTTGACAATAAATTTGGCCGCCGCTGAAAAATTCTATCACTCTTATTTTGCACAATCTGACATCAATGTCATCCCAGGAAACAGTAATGCAATACAGCGCAATAGTCGGGAAAAATGCAAATATACGTATGTATAAAAGCCCATTGTGTTTGGTATCATTTTAGATAGTTTTAAGAGATGATTTATGAAAAATATAAATCAAGGTGATGAATTTAAATTTGCGCTCTGAACTGACACGGGTAGGGGAAAAAGAAATACATGGCGCTCGTATCTGTGAGCGAGCGTTGAGATGCTGTGCACATTTCCTGGAAAATACAATATTTTTGTTGTTCTTTTGTAAACATTTCAAAAATTTCGTTGAGTGTCGAATTCTTCCAAAAGATAAGTGAAAGTTTATTTCAATAGAATTTGCGACTGATTTCGTTCATTAAACAATTCGTAAAAGCAATTCGTTTGCAGTTACATTACCTTCAGATCTGTAATGATGATAAAAGTAAGTATAACATACAGTTAACTACATCTTCTTTAATAAATATCGCTTAAAATCTATTAAAAAGAATAAAATAAAAACAAATTAAAAATAAATAAAAAACCAGACTGTGCCAATTGTCTGAAAATTAAAATACAAGATGATCGACATTAATGAATTTAATAGCTGAAGGCTGTTGTATTAAATAAATACTGCTTCCACAATGTTACAATTAAGGTTTGCAATTCCGCACTGTTTTCGATTCTGCAGGACATTGCGGGATTGGCAACAATCCTGCGGGTTCCGCATAAGTTTTTAAAGTTTTATCAGTTTAGATAATAAACGTTTATTTAATTGATTAATAAATCGATTTTAATATCAAACAATAAAAATCAGCAGTTAACCATATTTTAGCTAGCAAAATAATGTTAATTTAAAAATATCAAGCCTCTCTTAAGTGTACTTTTGTAACTACACTGAAGAACCAAAAAATCCGGTGTAGGCATGCGTGTGCAATCACAGAGATATATAAACACTCAGAGTCCTTCGCTGTGGTCGGCAACGCCTATATAAGACAACAGGAGTCTAGCGCAGGCGTTAGATCGGTTGCTGCTGCTACAATGACAGGTTATCACGATTTAAGTGAGTTTGAACGTGATGTTATAGTCGGCGCACGAGAGATGAGACATCTCCCAGGTAGCGATGAGGTGGGGATTTTCCCGTACGACCATGTCATGAGTGCACCGTGAATATTGGGAATCCGGTAAAACATCAAATCTCCGACATTGCTGCGGCTGGAAAAAAGATCATGCAAGAACGGGACCAACGACGAGTGAATAGAATCGTTCAACGTGACAGAAGTGCAACCCTTGTGGAAATTGCTGCGGATTTCAATGCTGGGCCATCGACAAGTGTCAGCGTGCGAACCATTCAACGAAACATCATCGATACGGGCTTTCTGAGCCGTTGGCCCACTCGTGTACTCTTGCTGAGTGCACGACACAAAGCTTTACGCCTCGCCTAGGCCCGTCAACACCGACATTGGAGTGCTGACGATTGGAAACATGTTTCCTGGTCTGACGGGTCTCGTTTCCAATTGTATCGAGCGGATGGACGTGTACGGGTATGGAGACAACCTCATGAATTCATGGACCCTGCATGTTAGCAGGGGACTGTTCAAGCTGATGGAGGCTCTGTAATGGTGTGGGGCGTGTGCAGTTGGAGTGACATGGGACCCCTGATACGTCTGGATACGACTCTGACAGGTGCCACGTACTTGCGCATCCTGGCTGATCACCTGCATCCATTCATATTCATTGTGCATTCCGACGGACTTGGTTGATTTCAGCAGGACAATGCGACACCCTACACGTCCAGAATGGCTACATAGTGGCTCCAGGAACACTGTTCCCAGTTTAAACACCTCCGCTGGCCACCAAACTACTCAGACATGAACATTATTGAGCATATCTGGGATGCCTTGCAACGTGCCGTTCAGAAGAGACCTCCATCTCCTCGTACTTTTACGGATTTATGGACAGCCCCTGCAGGATGCATGGTGTCAATTCCCTCCAGCACTACTTCAGAAATTAGTCGAGTCCATGCCACGACGTGTTGCGGCACTTCTGCGTGCTCGCGTGGACCCTACACGATATTAGGCAGGTTTACCAAGTTCTTTGGCACTTCAGTGTATAATATAACCACAAATCAATCCCTTAAGCATTAAAGTAACTTTACGTTTTTACTTTAGTTTTTAAATCAAATTCTAATAGTCAAGTCAATAATTAAATGTGGGGAGATTCAGTCTTAAGTCATCTTTTTTATGCCTTGCAAAATATTCTCTCTATCAAGTAATTAGGCAATCACATTAGTTTGCAGGGGATATTTGTGTGTAAGGTACCTAAATAAAAATAGTAAAACACACTGAGTCTTAAAAAAAGAGAAACTTTTGTAAATCAGTCAGTCACTTCGGTTTTTGGCGGCAAGATCTTAAGTATATATATATTTTTTTAACTCCTTAACGTATCTTAACAGCGAGGTATTTTAGAGACGGGAAATAATGGGGGGTAAGGATTGGAAGGCAAGGAATGGGAAGGAATTCGGCCATGGCCTTTTGAAGGAAGCATCCCGGCATTAGCCTGGAGTGATTTGGCAAACCATGGAAAACCCAAATCTGGATGCCCGGACACCACCTCGATCGGTCTCTTACGAATCAACAGGTATTGTATCTTTGGTTTCACACTTCTCAAAAAACAGCATATATAGCAGCGGCTGAGAAGAGTCTTCCCACTTCACACGGCGTACAACATAACAAAAATAATTGAACATGCAACTGTTTTAGTACTCCATGCAAGCAGACATATTAAACTAATTGTAGTTATTATGTACACTATATTTATGCAAATATTTTATTCATATGATTGTTTTTTCTTATTTTTCTCCTCGACTTTTAGGTTGGCGGATACTTTTTCTTGCAAAATTTAAACTATGGTGGTTTTCCTGCCCCGTCCCTATTTTTCTTTTTTTTTGCTGTCATCAGTCTTTCGACTGATTTCATGCAATCCTCCATCCCCATCCTTTCCTATCTTGTGCTAACCTCTCCATCTCTACATATCCCTTACAACCCACGTCCTCAATTATCTGCTTCATATATTCTAATCTCTGTCTTCCTCTACAGTTCTTACCTTCGACCGTTCCCTCCACCAACAAATTAACCAATCCAGCATATCTCAAAATATGACCTACCAGCCTGTCTCTTCTTTCTGTAAGCTTCTTCCACAAACTTCTTTCCTCACTCATCACTTCCAAAACTCGTTCATTTCGTACCTTGTCTCTCCATTTAATTTTCAGCATTCTTCTGTAGCACCACATTTCAAATGCTGCAATTTTCTTTCTTTCTGGTATTCCTAAAGTCCACGTTTCGCTACCATTAAGTGTTGTGCTCCACACATAGAGTTTTAAAAAGTTCTTTCTAATTCCAAGATTAATGTTTGAAACTAAAAGATTTCGCTTTCTCATGAAGGCTCTTTTTGCTAGAGCTATTCTGCTTTTAACATCATTCCTGCTTCGGCCATCGGTTGTAATTTTGCTTCCCAAATAACAGAATTCACTTACTTCTCTAATTTCATTCGATCCTATTTTTATATTTAATCTGCTAGTATTTGTATCATTTCTGCTACATTTCATCACTTTAGTCTCGCTTTGATTTATATTCAGACCAAAATCTTTTTTATCCCTGAACACTTATGCCACAAGGAAATCTTTCTTTTACTTTCTTTATTCCTTCTTCCACATACAAGTTGAATATTAAAGGGGATAGACTACAACCATGTCTCACACCCTTTTTAATTGATGCTTGTCTCTCATGATTCTCTACTTTTATTACAGCCACTTGATTTTTATATCTTTATATATAAAGATGAATGTATGTTTGTTTGTTAGTTTATTTGTTCTTCATACAAATCCACAGTTTTGATCCGATCTCGATGAGACTTTGGATACTTATCCTTTGAAACAAGGAGAAAAATACTGTCTACATTTGGTTGAAAAATTATCTGTATAAATAACATATGTTGTCTCATAACTTCGAAATACGGCGATAGACAGACACGTTCGATATGGACGTCTCTGTACCGTTTTTCCGTGTAGTGGACTGGCAGCTCAGTGGTTAAAGAGCTTGCTTACGAACGTCGTGGTCTCCGGTTCAAATCACCGTGGAGGCTAAGATTTTAAAAAATTGTTTTTCATCGTAAGAGTCAGGCCTGGGCCGTAGGTTATTCGGATTGAATGTTAAATGTTGAATGTTAAACCGTAGATATTAGAAAGTTAGGGGTGCAATGCGAGGCAAATGGTAGATAGTGTTGCAATGTTGTAGGTCTACACTTTTTTACGTTATAATGATCCCTCAGTTGTTTTTCGCAGTCAGTGTGTGAGTGTGAACCACAGTAATATTATTATAAATACGGAAGTAAGTCTTTGTCTTTTTGTTACGTTTTGACGACTAAATGGCTATATCGTTGTGATGGAATTTTATAAGGAAATCTGTATGAAGGGCACAGGATATTTTTTCCAGTATGATTAACAGTTGTAGTCACGAAATTTTGAGACCTTATCGAATGGCGACAGAAATATGTTGGAAATTGATTCTCTTCAAGAGACAGGTTCGACGGTACAATGATATAGTGATAGCTTTCCTGTCATATTATTCCGACTCTGTGTTGTTTGGGACCAATCCTTCGTTACCAACAACTTTCTATATTTAATTCTGGCAAAAAAATCTTAATCCACGCGTACGAAGTCGCGGGTACGAGCTAGTAGTTTAAAAAGTATTCTTCTATCTCGATACTTTAGGCCTGACTTCTTTAAAATTTTGAACATCTTTTCCCACCTAACATTATCAAACGCGTTTTCTAAATCAACAAATGCCATGAAAGTATCTTTATTTTTCTTGATTCGCCCGTCAAGTATTAATCTTAAAGCCAGAATTGTTTCCCTTGTACCACGATTTTTCCTAAACCCAAACTGATCTTCACCTACTATGTCTTCTACAACCCTTTCCATTCATCTGCATATTATTCTGGTCAGTAATTTTGAAGCATGTGATGTTAGACTAATGGTGCGATAGTTCTCACATTTGTCGGCTTGTTCTTTCTTCGGAAGTGTGAAGATAATATTTTTATTCAAATCAGTTGGAATTTCTCCTGTTTCATAACTTTTTGATATCAGCTTGAATAATCTTTCAATTCCTTCTTCTCCTAGGGATTTGAGAAGTTCTGCAGGGATCTCATCAATTCCAACTGCCTTGTTTGCTTTCAAGTCAATCAGAGCTTTATTAAACTCTGTCCTCAAAACAGGCCCTCCTAAGTCATCAATGTTGACATCGCCTTCTTTTTCTAATATGCTATCGTTCAAGTCTTCCCCATAATACAGTTTCTCAATTATTCCTTCTACCGGTTTTTTTTTTTTTTTAATGGCATTCGGCTACTGGGCCATACAGCCAGCTCAAGGTGATTTGTTGCTATCAAGTATTGACACAAGGACACTATAACACGGAGAAGACATTCACAGACACAACACTACACACCCATGCCCTCGGCCGGACTCGAACCGGCGACCTTCGGTACGTGGAGCCAGCACTCTAGCCCCTACGCTACCGAGGCCGGTCTTCTATCGGTTAGCTCTATCGTCTGAGTTTAAAAGAGGTTTCCCATCGGCGGCTTTAATGTTCACACTTCTTTTCTTCATTTCTCCAAAATTCTGTTTGATCTTCCTATATGCAACATCTACTTTACCTATGACCATTTCCTTTTCTACTTCTTCACACTTTTCTTCTAGCCATTTTCCTTTTGCTTTTTTGCATTTCCTGTTTATTTGATTTCTAAATTGCCTGTATTGCTCTCTTCCTGTTTCATCCTGAGCATTTTTGTACCTTCTCCTCTGATCCATCAGTTCCAAAATTTCTTCTGTGATCTAAGGTTTCCTGGCAGCTTGTTCCATAGAGCTTAATGTTTCTTTACCAGCTTTCATTATTTCGGTCTTTAATGCATTCCATTCATCCTCAGTTGAGCTCCTTTCAACTACCATTTCTACAAAATTTTCTCTCGTACTAGATTTTTTCAGTTTATTCACATCCAGTCTGTTCTGCTTATACTGTGCTTCTTTATTCGCTTAAATTTCAGCCTGCACTTCATTATTATCAAATTATGGTCAGAGTCTATGTCTGCTCCTGGGTACGCTTTACAGTCTAGAACTTGATTCCTGAATCTCTGTTTGACCATGATATAATCTAGCTGATATCTGTCTGTATCCCCAGGACGTTTCCAGGTGTATATCCTTCTTGCATGGTTCTGAAACAGTGTGTTTGCCATTACTAGCTTATATCTTTCACAAAATTCTAACAACCTGCTTCCTCGCTCATTTCTTTCTCCTAGACCAATTATAGAGGTGTATTTACGTGTTTGTTGTTTTCTGTTGATACCTGTGATGTGATTATGTTGTGTATTGTGTTGTTTGTTTTGTGAATGAATGAAAGAAGAAGAAGGGATTGTGTGAAACCCGATGCTGGTCCATTCAGTCCTACTCTTCCAAAGGACACAAAAGGGCCGCTAAGCTTAACGCCCCCGTATGGCCTCACTCTGCACGCACTGCGGAGAGGTTTAGAATATCGTGAATATCCTACCGGCCAAGTCGTGATGAGGAATCTATCCAGCTAACACTGGCACCATCACGCTGCCGCAACCAACTGAGTCAGCGGGACGGGTTATCATTATTTTGTAATACCGAATAAATTTAAGAGATTAACAATTTTTGTAACGGTCTGGTAGCTCAGTGGTTAAAGTGTCTGATTGGGGATCGAAAGTTTCGCGGTTAGAATCCCTGTCTCAGCGGGTGTTTTCATAGGCCCTCAACCCGACTTTCACCTCTAACACAGCTTGCTGCATAATGTGAACAACACCAGAACGCTTCCGTGGTTCCGATTTCACGTTAAACTGTAGGTCCCATGTACCCGGTAGGACTACCGGGTTAGATTGAGGCGGCTACGACACGGGCGGAATTCGCAGCCAACAGAAATGCTGTCACCAGGTCATTACGACAACATGGAATTATTATTATTATTAAAAAAATATATTTTTTGTGCAATAAAGTTAGAATTTTACGTGTATTATAACTCGGTCCACTATTTCCTTAGTAAATAGTTTGAAAATAGGTAGCATAATTTAAATTAAAGTAACGTGTTTTTGATAAATGCGTAAAAGTGAATCTATTTACTTAGGAATCACGACGAACGACAAAAACACTCTTTTCTTGACGCGACTCAAATGTCATTTGAAAGGGTATACAGAGAAGCTGGACTGCAATTCCTAGTTACAATAGAAATGCCTACAACTCTTAAGGAATGCGTTTATTATTTCAGTTGCTTCAGGAATGATGCAAACAGGTAGGCCTACTCACTATATGTATATGTATAATATCCCTGTATTATTCTCTAATTAATAATTTGAAGGAATAATATCCCTGTAATATAGTGAAAATAAGATATTATATGAAGTGAGTACACTTGAGTAATGACCATACAGTTTAATTGCTGAAGCTATTTCTCTTGGAACATAATTGAGGGAATATTTGTTTCTCACAAACCGAGCGTGATGGGTGAACGGTAAATGTTCTGGCCTCTCATTCGGGAGGACGCCGGTTAAAATCCCCGCCCGGGCATCCAGATTTGGGTTTTCCTTGGTTTCCAAAATCACTCCAGGCAAATGCCTGGATGCCTCCTTCAAAACGCCATGGCCGAATTCCTTCCCATTCCTTGCCCCCCTCCCTTTCCTTCTCTAAAGACCCCGTTGTTAAGAGACGTTAAGCAGTTAAAAAAATAAACAGCCTTACTGTTCACCCACCACGCTATGTAGCGATTGTCAACAGACTGGTAACTGCTTCTTTTCTTTCTTTTGTGCGTGTACAAGCGTCGTTAAATATTAACCAGAAGTTATGTTCTGCATTAATTTCTAGCGAATCAAAGACATAATGTTTTTTTACATAGCCTCCTATATTGTCTGCACGAACTTTTCCATCGCACTGCCAGTTATCGATATTCTTTCATCTATATATATAAAGATGAATGTATGTATGTTTGTTCGTGTGTTCTTCATACAAATCCACAGTTTTCATCCGATTTCGATGAAAGTTTGCACACTTATCCTTTGAAACAAGGAGAAAAGTACTCTGTCTATATTTGGTTGAAAAATTTTCTGAATAAATAATACATGTTGTCTTATAATTTCGAAAAATTACTGAACGGTGATAGACAGACGCGTAGGATGTGTAGGTCTCTGTACTGTCTTTCTTTATAGCGGTCTGGTAGCTCAGTGCTTACTGCAGTTTAGATCGTAGTGTGCGGTTCAAATCTCCGTGCAAGCAAAGATTTTTAAAAATTGTGTTTGATCGTAAGAGTCACGCCTGGACCGTCGGTTATTCGGAGTGTATGTTAAACTGTAGATATCACAAATTCAATGCGAGACAAATCGTAGGTAGCCTTGCAATGCTGGTAGGTGTAAAAAAATTTATGTTATAATGATCCCTCAGGGGTTGTTCGCAGTCAGTGAGTGTGTGTGATATGCAGTAATAATACTATAAATGCGGAAGTAAGTCTCTGTCTTTTTGTTACGTTTTGACGACTAAATGGTTATATCGATATTGATGGAATTTGACAAGAAAATCTGTAGGAAGGGCACAGGACATTTTTTCCAGTATGATTAACAGTTGTAGTCACGAAATTTTGAGACCTTATCGAATGGTGACAGAAATATGTTGGAAATTGACTGTCTTCAAGAGACAGGTTCGACGGTAGAATGATATAGTGATAGCTTTCCTGTCATATTATGCCGACTCAGTGTTGTTTGGGACCAATCGTTCGTTGCCAACAACTTTCTATATTCAATTCTGGCAAAGAAATTCTTAATCCACGCGTACGAAGTCGCGGGTTTCAGCTAGTCTTAAATATTTGCTGAACATATATGTAGGCAATTGCGGACAAAGTGTAGTACCTACTCGTTGCTGGAATTTTTTCCCCTTAACATTTTGGAAGATTCGAACAAATTATCATTACATGTTAACAAATTTGGATTTCTTCTTCTTCACCACCTCTGCCTTCGGTGAGTTTTATTCGTTTTACACCTACCGCCAGGTTGTATTGCCATGTATATGTGAAACGTGTAATTATGTTCAGCGTGACAGTCCCGGCAGTACTTACTTCTCTCCGCCTCGTCGACGGCTAAGGCGGGTTGGGACTGGGGACAAGGAACGGGAAGGAATTCGGCCATGGCCTTTTTGACGGAAGCATCCCGGCATTCGCCTGGAGTTATTTGGGGAAACCATGGAAAACTCAATCTGGATGCCCGGACCCGGATTGGAACCCGCGTCTTCTCGAATGCGAGGCCAGAGCGATAACCGTTCGATTTGATGGCTGTTGAAAACCGGTCAGGACGGCCGTACCCTGACCGTTGTGCCTGAGCGAGTGACATGGAGGGGTTAATCCAAATCTGCCCAGAAGCGCATCAAAGGCTTCTGAGAAATCTCAGCCCTTACAGTCTTCTGATTTACATTCAACATACTTGGCATCGTCTTTGTAACTCTACACCAGTGGTAGTCAGCCTGGTCCTTCCGCCCACTGGTGGGCATTCCAGCTATTATGGTGGGCGGTAGGAATTTTGTCCGATACTGAAGCACTTTCTTTTTTTTTAAATTTAATTGACTTTTTAAAAAGATTCAAGACATTCAACGATGTCAATTTTACGCTTCAAGGAGCTATTAATCTCTTACAGGTCGCCAAAGAATTGAGTCATTATTTACTGGCAAACTTGCACTACTGCGATATAATCCGTCGAAAAGAGAATTTCATCAGTTTCCTGAGTCATCATTCTTAAAAGGTAATATAACTCCAGAGGATAATAACAGATTCTTTAGCCGCCTCAATGAACTTAAACTGAACATGGAAAAACCATTTGAAAATGTTGAGAAATTGAAGGTTTATGACTGCATGAAAGATCCTTTTATATTGAAGAGGCTGATACGACTTGCCAAGAACTGTTAGAAATTGGATATTATAAAGAAATTTAACATAAATTCGATAGTGGTGGATACGAAACCGTGTAGCAAAATAAAAAAAAAAGAATGCCTGTCTTATATCTAAATCTGTGGAAAATGATAAACAGTTTATTGATGTCTTTCACTATCTCATATGTCGTGTAATCAGGCTTTAGTTTTGTTAATCGAGTTATGACCAAAGAAAGAAAGCGCTTGAATATTTCCGAAAGAGACCTTTGTTTGTTCCTTGCAAAAATTGAGCCAGATCAGTGATCTCATTAATAAATTACATATAATTTCACCACACTTCATGTTTCTATGTACGTAAAGTATAACTAAAATGGTAGATTTAATTTAACTACAGTCAGCCATTTTATCAAGATTTATTCTGCCAAACGTAACGAAAGTATTTGGTAAGTAATTATTATTCGCTGTAACTTGCTGTAATTGTACTATATAAATTTCATAAAGTTACTTCCCTATTTTATAAATCACCGTTACTGTTGTACCAGTGGGCGGTTACAACATTTTACTACAAGCTGAAGGTTGACTGCCTCTGGTCTACACCCTTACAATCCTTACTATAGCTGCTGCACTATTTTCACGAATAGTTATATTTTGTGTCTCTCCGTAAATAAGGTCTTGAATGTGAAGTTGTCTGCAAGCTACAATGTAAAACTTGATCTAGGACGACTTGCGTGGATGAGGTTAGGAACTATTGTCCAACCTTCACAAACTTCACTTGTACACTTGAGTCTTGGAAATAAAATTCTTTATAGTTTAACACGTTCCTGTTCTAAACACTTAATAATTGTGCCTTGAATAATGGACACAAGAAACTCTCGTTCCGTCAGCGTGATATGAAGTAAATAAACGTCTGTAGAAATGAGATTGTGGAATTCAGCATGCGCTCTTACAAAGTGTACGTAACGAGTATTAAAGTATACTATCTCGTTCATATTTGATCGTCCCTCACACAAAGAAAATGTTTTCATCCAAACTGTAGTTACAGAGATAGGCAACTTGTAATTTAGAATTGTCTTTCCTTTTTCTTTTCAGAGGCACTAACAAACATGACATATCGAAGGATGATTTCACGTAATTTAGCTCACGAGAACGACTTTATAAATGAGCGGTTTTGAAAAGATGAGCAAGTAAATATTTAATTACTGAAAAGTTCTATAGTAAAAAATATGTGATGTATGTTGCAAATTAGTGCGAAGGGTAATATAAATTCCACTGGAATTTTGCATAGTTGGTGCGCTGCTTGAAAAATTTTGGGCTCGCAACAGTGTAAGAGACTAAGTATTTCGAGCTAGAAGGCTGCAAACATCTTTCCCTTCCCTAGCTATGACTTACGTACTTCTTCGAAAGCACAATATTTAGGAACGATACGTACAACATTTCTTCTTTAAATGCACTATAAAGATGTGAAAATAACAATTAATATTCTTACTAACTCTAATAAGTCTCTACATACGCAGTTATTCGGAAGATAACTTAAAGTTGCTGTTAGAGAGTTTGCGACACAAAAAGAACATGCTTCAGGGCCTAATAGTTGTTAGTAAAACTGACGTTTTTAAAAACCTGGAGTTCATAACACGGAGCGTCCTGGCGTACTTCCCATGAACAAATCAAACATTTTCCAGAGGGGAAGGTGAGTCCCGAAAAGTTTATAGTGTTGTGTCATCGGCAGCGTCATCCACAGAAAACGTGCGAATCAAATTTGTTTTATGTGCACCTACGTAAATAACTGAAGTAAATTTTATTGTGGAAATTGTCAGTTGACTGATTTAAAGGAGTCAGCATTCCTCAGCGATTTAATTACTTACACTACTGCATATCTCTACATCTAATTTATCCTACAGAGCGAGTCAAATAAAAGCACTCACTTTTTGACGGTCCACGCAGTGAAGAGAGTTTCTGTAACTAAGATATTTACTTTCAACATGGTTGAGCACCTACCCACTACCTTCGTCACGTAGATAGTTTAAAAAGGAAGCGTTAAAATATTTGCTCCTTCCCCAGATCTCACTTTTTTAAGGGGATTCGAAGGTAAAACCAACGGCGTGAAAAAACACCAGCCTATTAATTGAAAGATCGTGTAATTTCTTATTGTCTGCGAATCCTCTATTCCGCGTTATTAACTGTGTCGCACGAGGTTAGGAAACACATGAGGAATTTGACTTGTTTTCATTTAGCTTCATTTAATTACCTTCCATTTAAACTATTAAATTTGTTTCTGTGTATTCATTAACGGAGCATGTATCGTCATTCAGTATGCGAGTACATCTCCAAAATACCATGTATTCCGGAATCTAAATATGGATAGCATAATACTTAAAACCAACAATTCTTTGGGCCAATGTACCAGTGCACTAAACTTGTATTGCCACTGTAATTTTTGTTAGTATGGCTATGAATTGTAGTGTACTGTGAGAAGAATTCTATAATTAGGAAAATAGTGTGGTTGTTGGTGTTATTTACATAACGATTTTATAGCGAATTGATTGGTGAGCATAATATGATAAAATTACTGTTAGTTCTAACGACCGAGCGTGGTGGTGTAACGGTTAGCGTTCTGGCCTCGCATTCGGGACGACGGCGGTTCGAATCCCTGTCCGGGCATCCAGATTTGGGTTTTCCATGGTTTCCCAAATCACTCCAGGCAAATGCCGGGATGCTTCCTTCAAAAGGCCATGGCCAAATTCCTTCCCATTCCTTGCCCCCATTCTTTCCCGTCTCTAAAGACCTCGTTGTTAAGAGACGTTAAGCAGTTTAAAAAAAAAGTTCTAACGAGAGGATTGAGACACGATCATATCTCATCACAGGTAATTGCACATCAATAATAAACCTTGTTGCTCTGTCAGGTCCACAGATCCAACTTGAAGAGACGTATATATATAAATATATATATACATATACACGCAATCGGGTATACCAGAATAAAGAGAAATCATACAGCTGGAAAATCGAGTTAATCTCCTTGCTTACAAAAGATTTAATAGCTTTTCTTTGTGGCATCGACCTGGTTTTCGGCGCCTGCCACGCGGTTGGCTGGTTAGAGGCACGGTAAGGGAAGAAATTTTCATCATTCGGGTCTTAGCGTCCACTGTTGTGGTGTTTCTTTCGTTGGGCGTTAAACGTTGCGGCCCTTAGTTTCATTTAGAAGGGTAGGCGTGGGTGAAGCTGTCGCCCTGTATCTTCCTTTACACAAAACAACGCAGTACACTTAACAACAGTCGTCCACACACATACAACAGCACTTGGATACGAAGAGGAAAAGATGATTTTTTTTTTTTTTTATATGGCTTTTGGTCTTATCGACCATTTAGCCAGCTCCAATTTGTTTACGTTGCAACTGCTGTATCAGAAATTCAATATGATATTGTGGACACTACAGTGAGGACAACACAAGACGAACGCATCACATTAAAACCACCCAGGCCCGAGGCCGGACTCGAACCGGCGGCCCTTACAATACGAGGCCAGCGCGCTAGCCATTACACTGCCAGGAAATGAATTAGCCGTCGTACCTCTGTATACCGGCCTAGTACGCCTACGGGAATATTAAACCAATCTTCGTGTTGAATATTGTATAGGAAAGAAATATTCTATCCCAGATTTCGTTTAAACGAAAAGAAAAAAAACCGTTTAAAACAGTAGTGAGGAATGCTGAAGTTCGCCTTTCAACTCCGGCAATGTAGGGGTTATCCTCCAGCTACATGGGTCATAGATTTGAGTCCGCACTGGGACACGGACGGTTTTAATTGAATTTTGTATCCATCCTCTACCAGAACTTTCTGGAAAAGGGAAAATGCTCAGATGCAACCATCTACACTCGTAGAATCAAAGATAATGTAATAGGTGGTTGTATGGCGTTAATAGACAATATGACGATACAATAGAACACCAAGACAAACTGTTATGTTTGCAGGCCTGACTACAGAAAACACATATCTTTTTGTATAAGAAGAGGGATAAAAGGATTTCGTGATATAATGGTTCATGGATGCAAATATCCTGCATTTAACGCATAATTTGCTGTAAAATTATTCATTGTGTATATTGACAAGAAGGAAGAACTTTTTGAGTTGAAGCTGTTTCTGTTGCCCAATGCCGACCAGCACACTGTTAGTGTTATACTTGATGCTGTTCTATTTTACAACCACTTCACGTAGGCTCATTGCGGTGACATGAGTTGCTCTACTTTATATCGAATAACAGTTAGATCAGGATGAACGAGACTAGTGGCTGAGCTGTAATGTTCTGGGCGGACATTTGGAAGAATGCAAGTTTGATCTTTATGTTTTCACTCAAGACAGATAGTCGGATGGTTTGTTAAGAAGACCGTGTCAGATTTTACTTGCCTACAATACTCCCACGGCTCTAACGACCCAGTCAATGTGATGTAAAATCCTAAAAAAGACGTAATACACTGGAATTTAAATATTTTGCATATGCCGAGCTACAGTTATCCTTGACCTTTTAATAAGCTATATTAAAGGTGCGTTGATCAAGGAATAAATCTATAATGTAAATTGGTTATAAAACAACGAAGTCAAGGATCAAGACGGAAAATAATTGCAAAACGCCTCGAAGATATTTCGTAAGCACTGATTAGGAAAGAAATGGATGTTACTACAATCGTTGCAGTCATTAAGGGGGTGTTGGTTTATATATGGATCAAAAAGGCAATGGTTAAACATTTTTCCGTTCATAAATAGAAAGATTTAGTAGCAATTGTAGGGTAATTGTTTACTGCATAACTAAAAAAGAAGTTAATATTAAATAATTCCGTCAACATCTAATGAAACTGAACTATCTAGATTTTTTTCCTGTCATCCAGCAGAAGAAAATAACTGCTCGAATCAAAAAATTTTCGGGGTTCAGGATTCCGTATTTCTGAGCTCCTGCGGAAAAGTATTTAGAATTTTGCCTAAAACAGCACCAAGGAGTTTTCTTGTTCTGAAACAACAGCTATCGGTTATCTTGCCGGTGGTGCTGCGGAAGGATCACAATGTCGTATTGTCAGAGATCACTTTGAAGACCATTACAATTTAAGGAACTACGGAATTATTTGGTCTTCGAGCTATTGGCAATCGCTGGGCGCGGCACGTGATGGAATGCGCTCAGCTTGCAGTCAGCACTTTATTGTTGACAGTTCCGTTCGAGGCGCTATGAAGCAGTTGATAGCCGTCTGTTATGAGCCTGCCACACAGTTATAAGAACCACTAACTACCGTACTGGGGCATTGAAAGTCTCGCCTTCCTTCATATAGACAGAACTTGAATCAATTTCTAAATTTTTAATGAAACTGACCTATATAGATTTTTTCCTATATGTCATCCAGTAGAAGAATATAACCGCTCTAATAAAGAAGGGTGTAACTTTGACAGTGACATTAAATATGCCGGGTCTAGGAATTATTTCTGAGCTCCTGCGAAAAAGTAATCAGAATTTTTCTTAGTGTACACTAGGGAGGTTTCTTGTTCGAAATAACAGCTGTCGGTTATCTTGCCGGTGGTGCTGCGGCAGTGTACATGAACCCAAAAAGTAGGAGCCAAACGAAATGATCAGAAGGTTGACAATGTAATGTTTGGAAAGAAGAGACAGGTTCAAAATAGGATGAAAATGTTCTAAAAATTAATTAATATAAACACGTGACCTTTACGTTATTCTGATACAAAATTTAAAAAAAAGTTCTTAAAGGAACTAATTCTGAGTTTTTTTTAAATCACTGATGGACTGTTTAACAGAATACAAAAAGATCTAACGTTTGACAATCTATCAACATCAGATAGCAAGGATGAAATACGAGTGTTTTATCTCGGGAATTTTTAAGCATATTGGTGTTTCACATACAAGAAATATACCCTGTCACATAACAATGATCGAATCGGGACAGAGAGCTTCTTACTGATAAAAAATAAAATAACTCTAACTTGAAAACGATTGCTGGATCAGCGTCCGCTGAACACAATAATGTTAGTGAATGTCGGGCACTCTTTTCAACCATCAAAATTATGTCGTAATCATACAACACTTCCAGTGGTTGCTTTATTATTACCTAAGCTAACGGAGGAAGATTACACTAGCAAACTGCACCCAGCCCACGCCTCCTCACTCAAACATCATGTGTCTTCATATTTAAATCGCGGTATTGCATCAGGTATCTAATATTAAATTCATTTCACATTTATTTCTAAGTGATGATAACCACGGTGGTTTATGTTAAGTTTTTGTTGTAATTCTTCAGATCTTTTGCACTTATTCCCCTCTCCTAAGTATGAGGTGCGTTAATACATAAAACGTAACTTTAAACAAATAGTTTATGTACTGTTGTTTTCAGTGTAGTTTCCCGATTTTCATTTCGTTGCCCCGTCCTTTGTGTAACATATTTTTATCTATTGTCATTGTTATTGCAGTCCGAGAAGTTTCCGCTAGTTTTTGAAAGCCTTACTCCATTAATCGGACGACATTTTCCCACCAACCTATCTTTTAAATCTTTGTGCATATTCTACGGTGTCAAGCTTTCTTTTCTAATAAGATAACGGGGCAATGTTCGACTTGACATTTGTGAAGACATGGGTTCGATCCCTGGTCCAGCCATCCAGATTTCTGTTTCCTTGGTTTCCCATAAAGGGGCCTCCATTAATTACGTGAGGTGTTTTACCGGAAATCCGGACACCCCCCTCCCCCCGTGGTATGATCTGGGCAGCCCCCCCCCCCTGCTGACCGACCTTGCATTTTTTTAGACTTCTATTAGCTCTCCTGGTTTCCAGGGCGGTTACACCCCCTCTAAAGTTGGCATCGGCGTCGTTTGTAAATTCTTTTTTAGCTCTACTGTTTTTCAAGAAATTGAAAAGATTACCTGAGACGTCCACCCCCCTGGAGGTGCCTGTCGGTATAAACCAAGGCCTGTTTACTTCTCGTCACTTGTCCACCAGCTGTAATGATCGCGTCGATAACTAGCGGAAATAACTGAACCAAAAAACTTGTTTTGACTTGTGGCTTTACGCCTCGTCGACGTCGAGGCCATTAGAGGCGGGAAAGGACTGGCGACAAAGAACGAGAAGGAATTCGGCCAACCATGGCCTTTGGAAGCAACCATCCCGGCATTCGCGTGGAGTGATTTGGAAACCATGGAAAACCCAAATCTGGATGCCCGGACGGGGGTTCGAACCTACTTCCTCCCGAATGCGAAGCCAGAACGTTAAAAAAAGTTTTTTTCTGGCTTTAGGGCTTGTCTACGTCGAGTCTATAAAAGCCGGGAGAGGAACCATCGCAGCATTTGTCTGAAGTGATTTAGGGTATCTGGATGAAAGAGAATTTGAACCCGCTTCCTCCAGAGTCCCTGGCCGCTCATCCACCAGGCTTTGTGTAACAATAACGCGTTGTTCAATGTTGCTAAAACCAATAAAATTTGGCACTGTGGCTGAACGACTTACACACCGGGCACTGCCACCAACTCCGAAATTTGTTTCTTGTATTAGGCGGAAAATTCGGATTATTATTTGAAACTGAAGTACAACAAGTTTTCGTTATACGCTTGAGATAAGCACAGGAAATATTTCTGTGGATAACAAAACTAGGAATTCATATAAAGTAGTGGGTTCCGTGTACTAACCGCTGGGACATAGATTTTAATTCAAATAATAACAGTAAAAAAAATTAAAAACTTAACTAAAAAAGTAACGTTTAATCTCATCCCTCTTCAACAAATGAATCTGATTAAAAAACATGTCGAGGATGTAACCCCATTTTCCTAAATAAGTACTCTGCTTTAACGTGTTGATTGAAAAATCTGGCTTAACAGTATCTGCTTCCACTTCATCGTCTAACCCCGCCATTTCATTTGCCAGCTCCTCGTGTCAGGTACAGTTCTTACACCGACAAACATGTTCAATCTCATCAATCATAACCTTGATGTTGAGACATTTCTCGATATCATAATTCTTCCTGGTTTGTGTGACTCTAAATCCTGTTTAATCTTCCATTTTTTTCAATTGAACGTTAAATGTTTTTCGCACATAATTAAAATGGCTGAATAGGAGAGGTAGAATCTGGTGGCAAAAACATGATTGTGACAGGCGCTAAAGACCTCGACATCGACGAGCTGCAAATAAAAGACGCTTCATTACCCATCACTCGTCTACTGGGGAACAACAAACATTGCTTAGTTATTCTACGGTTATATTACGTTCGAAACTTACTTGAGAAATGAAAACCTACGGCACTCCAACCCGAACACAGGTCTCCGCACTGCAGTGCCTTGGTGAAACAAAACTCTCGGATGTGCTGTCCAACTACTCAAAGTTTGTCTCGTGAATTTAATATCACCATGCACAGCCATAACAAGGCGGCTTGCACGGGAAATTAATATAAAGTGTTAAAACAATATTTTGTCAGGTGCATTGGCTTCAGAGTTCTGCATATAACATTTTTGCAGTCTTCCAATTATCTCATAAAGTAGATAATGGCGCTGAGAAGGCTATGTATGGATGGTTAACCATATTTCATAGAGTTAGGTACTGGTACGGGAAAAGCGAAATTTTGAATATCATCTTCTAGAAGTTTGAAACTGTGCAAAATGATTTTTTATCATCAGAGATATGATATGGTATCAGATACTCCGATGAAATCGCACCACTTCTGAAAATAAAATTATGTGTTAAAAGCTCAGAAAAGAGGGTTTTTTAAAAAAGTATTTTGTATGCAGCCATATAATCTCCCTGCTTGTCAGTGCACTGGAACCACATTTCCCGTAGCATGAAGTGTAAAAATAAAAATGATTGTATATCATTTGATAGTAAACTGGACAGGACTCACTAGGCAGATCCTGCATTTACACTATTGTTTGATAATTGCAACATCAAGAAGGAAATATATGACTGCATTGAAATATATTCCACAGATTAAGGACATGACATACCCAAATGATTAGAATTACAGAATTGACCGTGAGAATTCAATAAGGTGTGAAAACGCCGCGTGCTGCAATCAGATCCTCTAGTCTAGACGTCGTGGCATGGAATCAAAGAGCTCCTGGATACACTGTCACGCGGTGTGATAGGGACCAGAACGAACAGGATGCAGACCGACATGTCAGGCGTACGCGCAGGCCAGGGATACAGAGGTACCCGTCGTTCTTCGAAGAATAATTGCAGATTCCTCGCCACATGTGGCCGGGCAGAGACCTGCTGGAATATGGCATGTAGATCTGCCTGCAGGAGGGGTGACAACAAACACTCAGCAATATGTATTGAACGAACACTGTGGCAATATACTTACGTTCCGAATGTACTTTGTCGCACAACCTTTGGGCTACTCAGCTCACACGAAAAATGCCCTGGGACAGGAATCTTAAATAACAAAAGTTTTTTTCTATTTATTACTTTCCATTACTGCCACTTTCAACAAATTTCATCCACCAACGAGGTTGTTTTTTTTTATTTTATTTATTTATTTATTATTATTTTTTTTTACTTCCTGTCGCTATTGAAGAATATTATCTTGACTTAGATTGCAAAAACTCGTCTTTATTTGTGGACAGTATCTTCCACGCTGGACTTAATCTTTCCGTAACCATACACGCCGTTCTTCTTATAACCGACACTTAAAACTCTTCTTCAATTCGCTGAATTCGTCACTTAGACAAACGATCATTAACTCTTTTCTAACGAGTAGGTACTTCATTAGAATAAATTGGCCCTCATCGGCGCATTTGAAACATACTTATATATACGTTGGGGCCAACTAGGACCACGTTAAGCCTTTGAGCATTTGGCAGCGTGTTTCTTCTTCTTTTCTTGTAACATTTAATAACTACTTAACACTTTTCCAAGCCTGTCTATAAAACTCTGTAGACATTCTCAGACGACTAACTTTTCACACATTGTTCCGCAATCATTGCTGGTTCCTGCGTGGATCTCTACTCCCATTGCGTCGTGGATCAGGTATATAAGCATACTTCACGGAGCAATCACGCCATAGTTTCACCAGTGTCACAAATTTTTCAGTGAATGCTGCTACTCATACGGCCAAAGTGAAGAGTGTGCAGTATTTTCACTATTATTTCTTAGCTGTGGTGCAACTTCTCTGCAGTTCCCACATTTGCAACGTATATTGGAAAATTCCCCAATTATTTACATTTACAAAGTCTTTGTAATATTACATGACGCACGACAAAAAATGCTGGAAACTTGAGAAATTAGCTGTGTGCGATTAAAAGATTCGTTCGGAAGCAGGGCCGGCGCTAGGATTTTGGGGCCCGGGGTAACCAGTTGGGGGCCCTTGGCGAATTCATGAGTTAGGGCCCTCCCTCGGACCAAATGGGCGACCACCTTCTTTTTTTGTTTTAGCTCTACAATTTGTCCAGTGGGGGGCCCCTACAGCCGGTGATCGGGCCCCCCATCAGCCGGGCGGGCCCAGGTACAGTTGATCCGTTTATCCCCCCTAACGCCGGCCCTGTTCGGAAGTCAAGAAATTCAGATGTTACCTGAATTTACTATGAAGTACCAAAAGTCAAGCGATACCTCCTAATTCTGGGATCTCCTTTCGTTTGGCGAAGTGCAACAACCCCACATGGCATCAGCTCAACATGTCATCGAAAGTACCCTGAATAAATATTCAGCCATGCTTCCTCTACAGCCGGTGCAGAATGCTGTACACGAACTGACCTTTCGATCATGTACCAGATACGTTTGATTAGACTCATATCTGGCGATATAGGTGGCTAATCATTCGTTTGAATTTCCAGAATGTTCCTCAAACAAATCGTGAACGATTTTTGCCCAGAGACATGGCACATTGTCGTCCTGGAAAAGTTCGTTGTTTATGGGTTGCATGATCCATGAATGGCATAGCTGAAGATAACAATTTACAGTCAATGGTCGGTTCAATATTATCAGAGGTCCCAGTCCAAGGCATGTAAACACAGCCCTTACCAGTAAGGAGTCCTTTCAGCTTGCACAGTGCCTACACGACAACGGGGGTTCCTGGCGTTGTGGGGTTTGCGCCACACTCTAACCCTATCACCAGCTCTCAACTGGAATCGTGACTTATCTGACCACGCAACCATTTTTCAGTCATCTAGGGTCCAACCAATACATTATGATCCAGGCATGCGCTGCAGACGGACTCGCGTCTGTCTTCTGCTGTCACATCCCATCAACGCCAAATTTCGCTGCGCTTTCACGTCTGTCGCACGTCACGCATTGAGTGTTGCTGTTCTTTGATGCAGTGTGCCTGTCTGTCATGACTTGACAACTCGACGCAGACGTCGCTGGTCTCGGTCATTAAGGTCGCCAGTCAGCCACTGCGTTGTCCATTGCGGGAGGTAATGCACAATCTTGACACTGTGGATCGAGGAATTTTGAATTCACGAATAAATTTCGAAATGGAACGCCTCATATTTCTAGCGCAACTACCATTTCGCGTTCAAAGCCATAGTGACGTGAGAAAGCTTCCACACGACTCATGAGCGTACAAATGAAAGCCCTGACACTGCACGGAACATTTATACGTTTTTTCCGTGTTGCTACCGCCATCGGATATATACATGTTCATATCCCGTGACTTTTGGCTCTTCAGTGTATAGTCTGAGATGAACTTCACATATACGAGGCATGTTTTTTTTAAGTAAGTACCGTTTTGAAATTAAAAAAAGACGTGCAAATATATCTCAATAATTTTATTTTTACATGAAAGCCTGTACCTTGCTCTACTTTTCTACATAATTCCCTTCAATATTGAGGCACTTGTCATAACGTAGTACCAGTTTTTGAAAACCCTCCTCATAGAAGTCTGCCGCCTGACTTGTTAACCCCTGCTTCACAACTGTTTTGACTTCGTTATCGTCTTCAAGACGCTGATCGCCCAGGTGTTTCTTCAAGTGCAGGAACAGATGGTAGTCACTGGGCGCCAGATCAGGGCTGTACGGAGGATGATCTAGAGTTTCCCATCGAAAAGATGTGATGAGATCTTTGGTCTGATTAGCCACATGTGGACGGGCATTGTCATGCAGCAAAACGATGCCCTTGCTCAACTTGCCACGTCTTTTGTTCTGGACTGAACGGCGCAGATTGTTCAATGTCTCACAATAAGCAGCTGCATTGATTGTCTCATTACGAGGCAGAAATTCCACAAGCAATACTCCTTTTCTGTCCCAAAAAACTGTGCACATGATTTTCCGGGCAGAAATCGTTTGCTTGAACTTCACTTTTTTTGGGTGAATCTGAATGCCGCCTTTCCATGGACTGTTGTTTTTGATTCAGATGTGACGTTGGCCACACATCGCCCGTAACAATTTGGCTTAAGAAATCATCACCATCGTTGTGGTACCGCTCAAGGAAAGTCAAAGCACTGCCTAAACGTTTGGTTTTGTGCACATCCGTTAAGATTTTCGGTACCCAACGTGAGCACAACTTTCGGTAATTCAAGTGCTCGGTCACAATGCCATAGAAAACACGACGAGAAACATTAGGAAAGTCATCACATAAGGATGAAATCGTAAAACGTCTGATTTCTCTCACCTTATTGTCCACTTTCTGCACCAAACTTTCATTAACGACCGAAGGACGCCCACTCCGTTGTTCATCATGCACATTTGTGCGGCCATCTTTAAATGCTCTCACCCACTTTCTCACCATTCCATCGTTCATAATGTTTTGTCCGTAAACTGCACAGATCTCACGATGAATATCGATCGGTTTTAGGCCTTTAACACAAAGAAATCTTATAACAGACCGTACTTCACAGTCGGCGGGACTCACGATTATCGGAGGCATCTTAAACACTCAGTGAACAACGTAAACAAGGAAGAATTAGACTGTAATGGCGTCAGTGCGTAGGCACGAGATGCAGGTACCCAGTGCGCATGCGCGGAACGCCGACCGTAGCGTTGCAGCCACGGTGTGACAAAACGGTACTTGCTTAAAAAATACGCCTCGTATAAATACACTTCTTTTCCCTGTACTGTTTGTGTATTACTATTAAAGTTTCTTTTTTTCGCAAGTCCGTGAATTCCTCTCTAAACTAATTTATGTTAATACTCCATTTCTAGGTAATTCGCGCATCCTGCAACCAATGTTCATACCTTATCTACCTCAATAATACGCTCTCGCCTCGAATTCGGGAGGATCCCAAAATCACTCCGGGCCAATGCCGGGATGCTTCCTTCAAAAGGCCATGGACGAACTCCTTCCGGTTCCTTGTCCCCAATCACTTCCCGCCTCTAATGACCTCGACGTCGACAAAGGTGTATAGCCATAAGCAAAAAAAATAAAAAATAAAAAAAAGCTCAATAATTCTTGGACTAGCATATTTTCCTGCTTCTTTAGTGGAACTTAATGGGGGAATCTTGAGTGTTGCCATCTGCCTGCCAAACGAGTAACTTGTGTTCTGTATCATAGGTGTGTGTTGCTTGTGAAATGTGTATATTTTAGACGAAAATTGAGGACCGTCCCTACATTCGCCTGGGTGATTGCGGAAAACCGCCGAAAAATCACAATCGCGACGGGCTGAGGGGCTGTACGCGGGTCCAGATCTGTTGTGAGCTCCCCCCCAGTCCAATGTGGTGGTGACGTAATCTAATGTATCCTGTCAGCATCATAGTTTGCCAATAATCTTTCTTCTAAACCCATCATACTCTATACCTGATTTTCAGAACTTTATAAACATCTCAACATTTTTCGTTTTCCTCGCGATTTTTGTGCTTATTATAGAATTTTCGCTTCTCTATGTAGCCATAATTCAGACAACAAGCTACAGAATTAATTGGCTGATATATAGACCTATGTATATATTTACTTTGTGTCAAACTTTTTGGATAGGTCAGTCAGAAAGGGAAGAAAGCCGCATTGCTGAAATGGAGTTTGAATGTGCGTACCCTTTAATATCTCGAGGAACATGCCTCCTCCAATCACGGACCGAGCGTGGTGGGTGAGAGGTTAAACGCTCTGGCCTCGCATTCGGGAGGACGTGGGTTCGAATCACCGTCCGGGCATCCAGATTTGGGTTTTCAATGGTTTCCCGAAATCACTCCGGGGGAATGCCGGGATACTTCCTACAAAAGGCCAAGGCCGAGTTCCTTCCCGTTCCTTGTCCACATCCTTTCCCGCCTCTAATGACCCCGACGTCGACGAGGCGTAAAGCTATAGTAGAAAAAAATGTTTATCACAACAACTATCAGCAATTAAAATGAACTGCTTGTGTTTTACTTTTTAGTCACTTTTCACATTTGGAATTTTGTTCATTTTTTATATTTATTTCTGAAACCGTTCGTATTCAGACAGCGTATTGTGCGTTCTTGCATTCTGTTTGTCAGTTCGATATATTAAGTGAAATTTTGGGTTAAGTTACCAGTTAAAAAGTCACTTAGAGCCCAGGGATTAAACTAAACTTATGTGTATCTAAAGCTAAAATACGTGTATTTCGTTCCAGATGCGCAATTTGAATTTTTCATAGCGAGAAAATTTTTTAGGTTCCTCAGTTTTCTGAGACATCTGTAGTTATCTATTACAATTGTTAAGTGTTTTCCATTAGTTCTTTCTTGAATATCCCAAGACTGGCAAGGATATACTCATTCTTTTCGGCATGTTTGCAGCAGATTATCTCAGATGCAAATGTTGGTTTTCATTGAAATTGTTGCGGGACAAGAAGGTAGAGGGAGATGTGAATGTCCAATAGCGAATCGGCGCATGCGCGAGGAGAGGCGCGGCGATTTCTCGAGCCGCTAGGCGAGCCAGCCACATTCGCATCACATTGTTGCGGGTACCCTTGACTTTCACATGGAGCCGGCGCGAGATGGACATGCCGTTACTAGCCTACACAGTATCGGCATAGCGTGTCTCGTCGCAGCTGCACTCATCGTCTTGTACATTGTATATAGGTTAATTAATAGGACGGCCAACCTGAAAAAGATGGGCCAGTGGGCAGGTAAGTCAGTTTTGATCGAACTATTCTTGAGCCGCTAAGCAATCGTAACCTCCGTCAGCTCTCATTTTCTTCCGGTGTCAGGTGCAAGATATCACTGTTCTGTTATTCTTGTCATACGCGGGCTGTCTTATAGAACCTTACACTACAACACTGTAAGAGTGGAATAACAGAATAGGCAATCCTAGTTAGTTTCCATAATGTAGTGTCAGGTTAGTGGTGTTGAACCCAATAATGCCAACATTTAAGTAAATTATCTGGCGGTAACAAACAGACAATTATAAACGCCGTGGTTATCAAAATCGACAAGTAACCGTCATAGTTCAGAAAGCCCTAGTTTTCTTAATTCATAATCAATGATAGTCTTCCGTAACCTACTTTTTTGCTTAACATCTTGGCGCCAAAATAGTAGTATAGAAAAAACCTTGAATACATTAAAAACATGATTTTTTAACCATGTAAAATATTTCTTAAAATGTTTTTACAATTAAAATTGATATGAAAAAATATTTTTTCCAAATAATTTCTTCAGTGTCCAAGTAGTTAATGGCGTATGGTCATTGGATGACGTATTAGGAATATCAACATTGTAATTACACAAATTGTGTAAAATTACCAGCTCTGAACTATTATAACGTTGTAGTTTCCTGTATATATAAATTACAAAATAAGTTGCTTTATTTTCTCATCAACTCAAAATTTTGCAGTATTGTACCGTGGTTCATTTTAACGGCATGGAAACAGACTGAAACCATAATGGAGAACCGGGAATGATTCCAACCGTTGATATTGATCATTATTATCCAGTTTCCTCTCTGTTATCTCCTTTGTCCAGTTCTCTTTTCCTTTTTCGTACGTAATCCTCCACTCCTGTCAGCCATTTATCCCTTAGTTTACTTCTTGGTCATTTGCTTTGTACCTCCATTTTGTATATCTCTCTTGATCCTTGCTTGCCCCCTGTCCTATAGCTGCAAGGGTCTCTCATTCACTGAGTGTCTAATCCTGTACTGACACTCCTGTTCTGCTTCGGAGTAGTTCCAGTTCGCTATCATAATTTGCTTGCTTTATAAAGTGTACATGCTGTCGATGAATTAAATCTGGTGAGAGAAGTTGATAGAAACGTTAATCCAAATTTCGGGTTTCTATAGCTCCCGAAATCTCTCCAGGTAATTGGTAGGGTGGTTCCTTTGTAAATATTATGGCCGATTTGCTTCCCGCTCCTAGGCATAATTCCTTTCCTATTTGTAATAACTTCGTTGTGTCAATAAGCATGCTCTGTCAGTCAATACCAAAACAGGCGAAATTCAGACTAACACCTCGTGAAATAATAAATGTGAATTTGTAGATTCCTTTCGAAGCTTAGTAATTATATTACAGTGTTGAGAGATACTGTATCAAGACTTTCAGAGCATAAAATTCAGGCGTCTATCGGCTGTGCAAAAACTTTCTCAGGTGAATTATAATATTCACAGCCTTACAAAAGTAATGTTAGTGGATAAATTTTAAAATCCAATTATTCGTTTTAACAATTTTGTGAAATGAGTCGTTTACATACTAACAGTTATCGTATAATAGAAGATGCTGAGTCTTGGGAACTAGTAGAACTGCTAGAGTATTGTAGACTCTTTACTGAAGTAGCAGTTCCCGGTGACCCACATGTCTGAGACAGTAACTCCTCCACGGCAACTGTCTTGGCTGTCCGGGTGCTCAAGAAGAAGAACGCAGTATGACGGTCGAAACGTCGGCTGCACATATCATGACGCGGCGCCAAGAGACAACTGACTCTGACCGCGGAAGCCTACGATTACAACTGTCTTGGGTATTTGAACTGGGGATTTCCTCATGACTTCCCCGGTATTGAGGTCTATGTAAAAGTTACTGTTTTGTATGGATGAGTATGGCGTGACTGCTGTGTCGTGTGTTATTTGCGTTGTGAACGGTTGAAAGAAGTGAGAGGGTGAAAGGCGGTATCCCATTGAAGTCAACTTTTCCAAAGGATACCAAGGGGCTCGTCATGTTTCACGTCCCCACAGTGTCCTACGCTCTCACGCCATCTCTCCTACCTAGTCTAATCCACTGCCGGAATAAAATTAACGGGTCAGATTTTGTTTGATACAGGGAGAAAATATAAGCACACTGCCCGTCGACTGAAACATTGTGACCAGGTCTAGTTGGTGAGCAGTAATGTTCGGGGATGTCATTAGCCAATCCAAACTTTTGCACGATTGCTCGAAATCAGTGCAGGCGACTTTTACCTTCTTTACTGCAGTTTTTTCCGGAGGATGGTTGCCGGTTCGAATTCCCGTTCGCCCATGTAGATGTGGATTTTCCAAAGTTCTCCAAATTCCTCCAGGCGAATGCCTGGGCGATTCCTTCAAGAGGCCATGGTCGAATTCCCTCCAGTTCCTTGCCCCTAGTCCTTTCCAGCTTCTAAAGACCTCGACTTCAACGAGGCATAATCCAAAAAAATATGATAATTATATGCTTACCAACATTTCAACGAATCTTTTAATCTGCACTTAAGGAAGATTTTGTGAAAAAATATCCCAAATTCTAAAGAAATTTTCATTTGTAGAAAGAACATTAAATCTAAGTCGCTTTGGTCAATACTTCTAGACTGAACGATAAATATGCATCATCCATAAATTACTTGGAACGTCATACGTCCCTGTTTACATAACCGACATGAAAAATATTTTATTTTTTTTAATTTTCTATTTCTGAAGACCTAAAAATCTCACTGTATGTAGATTATGCGTTAGATAATCTTTTTGTCCAGCAATCATGTCTCAGCCAACTTACTGACTGACTGGTTGTGATAGATGGAATATTGTTTTCTAGATTTCCACCTTCCTTCCATGCAGATTCGGATTCCACGTGAAACGCTAGGTCTCCTATACCCGATCCTACGGTAGGCGACACGAAATTACTGCTGCGAATTTTTTCCAGGGTATCGTTACGACAACAGTTTACTTCATAATGTTGGGTTTTAAAATGATGTTGTATTTGTATATAACACCATTCAACGACACCTGCGAAATTTATTAAAGAAATTGTCTTGAAATAATAACTAATAGTTACGTGTCCCATAGGTCTCTGGTCGCAGTACATATCACTGGAAGAGTTACCAAAAACCGTTTAGTTGGAACAGCATAATTTTACATTAGAGCTTAATTAACAATGCTTGAAACAAACAAAAACCTGCTACAGCTTTTCACTGAACGTGGTGGGTAAGTGGTTAACGCTCTGGCCTCGTATTCGGGAGGACGCGGGTTGCAATGCCCGTTCGAACATCCAGATTTGGGTTTTCCATGATTTCCCCAAATCACTCCAGGCGAATGCCGGAATGCTTCCTTCAAATGGTCATGGCTGAATTCCTTCCCGTTCATTGACCCTAGTCCTATCCAACCTCTAATAACCTCGACGTCGACGAGGCGAGGTTACAGACTTTTGTATCTTTTTTCTCTCTTTAACGACATGCTATATGTTGTTTCTGCATATTCGAGGATTCCTCTTAGCAGTTTTCTTCCATCTTCAACATCAGAGCTATGTGGGGGTACCTAGCTGTTCCGTAGCGTAAACAATTGTGCAGAAATTATCAGAAAAGAAATCTCAGTTAGAAACTTTTCCTCATCAACATATAATTTATAGCTTTGTTAATGCGGGCATATTACTAATCAGAATATTTTTTTGATTTTAACAAAATTTTTAGAATATTTTTGACTAACCGTTGGTTCGAAAACAGTTCTTAAATTGTTTGGATGTACAGTTTTTAAACGGATACTTCGATAAAGATTACTGTATGTATGGACATTAGCACTGCACTGTCGCAGACACCCAATTCTATTGAGTGTTAAACTACTGATATGAATCACTGAACGATCACAGTCATCTTGAAATCGTAAATATATCGAACTGACAAGTGATCTTGTTATTTAAATAGGCATTCGCATAAAAAGAGAAGATGTAAAGCGAAACCAAGCTGCGTTCAGTGTCAGGACGACTATGTAGGTGACCTTGCTTTCTCCGGAGAGAGTCCTGCCCAGGCTCTTCTTTCTCCGCGATTCGTTACGAGTAAAAGCAAAACCAGCGGAGGTGCATCGAAACGCGGAGTGACAACACGATTTCAGCGAATGTTTTTGCTTTTGGAAGTAAACACTTTCACAGCTCTTCTCTCCAAATCGTGTCTTGTGTTATGAAACTGCTTACCTCGTCGGGAACAAATACTTGTGCTGGCTCATAACTCGACGATATTGTAGTTACATTCGCCGTACATACAGCAGAACGGGAACTAACAACTAATAAGGTCTAATTTAGATAAAATTTTATATCCCGTTCATTTAGCAGCCATCCATTTATCGATATTGTCTAGAAGTAAAATCAGGTGCTAATATTAGAAGACCTAATAGTCGTGTATCAATAAGGAAAAATGGTATCACATTTAATCTGTTGTTATTTTGTGTAAACTTAAAAAATGAAAAAAAGACAGGAGGTGAGTATCTTAACGTTTCTTTAAAAGAATATAACAGATCTTCACCTTATTTTCTTTTTAAGATATTACTGAGCTTCTAAAATATTCGTTCTTAACCAAAAGTTGCTGATGCGAAATAGACTTTTATACAATAATCTTAACGCCGATACAATCGATAAACACTTCTTGAAGTCAGTATTGTTCTTATTATGATGGCATACCCTATTCCAGGCGTAAGCGATTACCATGGAGGATTGATTATACCCCCTCCACGGTAACTATCGTGTGATGTTGCCTTCACCAGTATGTGTTACTGAGATGTAGATAACTGTCATAGTGTATGTGTTAAGCACTGTGTTGTATAAAATAAGAAATGAAGAAGGGAAACGGTGAAATCCGGTACCGGCCATTCAGGCCCGCTAGGCTGACGTATGCCCTCACTCGATACACTTGGGATTTAACGCAATACTTTTGTGCACACTCCAGTGATTAGCACCTGCGCCTTACCACCTGTTCTACTCTGCCAGCCAACTTGTTCCACCACTGGGACTCGAAATACAGTTTGAACCTAATATGATGTTTACAGCTCGAAAGGGGCACGTGAAAGCTGAGGACATAGAACATTGCGTATAAACGCATCTATTAAGAAACTGCAAGTCAGGAGAAAGTGCGGGGAGTATTTGTGTAGCGTCAGCGGTCGGTGTGCGCATTTCTCCAACGTCCGTTGTGCATCCAGCAAAACGAGAAATAGTCACTGACCGGTTATTGATTTGTGTCCCGTGCCAATATGTTCATACACATCATTGGACGATTCCCCCAAAAGTATTTAACGTAGTTTGGAACAACGTAATTTTAGAGGATAATTGACAGCATGCGAAAAAGAAACCTAGAGTTACTCTCGCGCATTGAATGATAGGTTAAAAAAAATGGTTTATTGAATTGAATTCACTAAAAAAATAAAATTAAAAAAACATAATAAATCAGTAACGAGTTATTTTTAAATAAAGTTCATTATACGTTTTTCCGAAATGTCTTTCAAATGAAATTAGTAAATCAAGCACAAATGAATTTCAATTGCAAAAACTTCTACATGTATTGCAAAATTTTTGATTTTTTAAAAAAATTAGTGTGTTCACGACATATTTACTATCCGATTAAAGAAATTATCCATCAAATGAAACCAATGAAGTTTTGTTGAAAAATATTGTCTGCCTAAATATGAAATTTTTCAGAATCACTCATTTAGTTATTTTTTAAGAACCAAAAACTCCAGAAACATCGCTATAGTTTTCTAATAAACGTAGGCTACCTATCACTGTGAATTTTTAAAGAATTTTCGGACAGTAGTTTGAGAAATAAATAGTTAATTATATTTTTCATGATTTTTTTCGAAGAAAGCTTCCACAAATCGTGGTATAAATACGGAAATAAAAATATTTTCAGAGTCGGCGGATTGCTAGCAATCATTTCATACCCATTAAGATACACTGATGAGCCAAAACATTATGACCACCTCTTAATAGCGTGTCAGTACACCTATGGAACTCAATACAGCAGCGGTTCAACGTGGCATGGATTCGGAGGTATCTGGCACCAGGTGTCTACGCATAGGTTATGCGATTCCCTTAAATTACGGGCCGATGATTTGTGGACGTGGAGCTGGCGACCCAGAGCGTTCTAGACTTATTGAGATCAGGTGAAGCTGATAGCCAAGCCATCTTCGTGCATGAAGGGATGATGGTGACCGCATTAATTTTCACGTAGTCCAAAGCTGTCATGGTTCCTTCGATCACTACCACTGGTCCCATGGAAGCCCCGCATAGCATCACACTGCCCCCACCAGCCTGCGTCCGTGGCGTATCCTTACGCGACCATCGACCTGGTGTAACAAGAAATGTTATTAATCCTACAGGGGACACGTTTCCATTGATCCACGGTCAAATATCGATGATCTCGTGCCTACTACAATCGTAATTAGCGGAGTCGTTGCGGTGAGTACACGTCGGGGTTGTCTGTGCGCTGAACGGTGTGCTCCGAAACATTTGTGCCTGCACCAGGTTTGTACCTTGCTGTCATATCTGCCACAGATCATCCCCTATGGGAGCGTCCATAAACCACGTAGCTCCATTTTGGCCTCCTCCTCCCCCCTCCTCCCCACGTAGCCCAACGTGGCTTTCTAGCCAACCCCCCACCCCCCCTAGGCGGAGCCACGTAGTTTATGCACAGTCCCTATCCTGCTTTACAGAGCGGGCGAGCCTCCGACTTCCACGTTCTGTGATGAGGCGTGGACGTCCACCACCTTGTCTATTCATGGTTTCATCGTCTGTTAACAACTTTTCATAGGTGCCCACTAGAGTAGTTTGCGAACAAGCAACCAGCCTCGGCGTTTCCGAGATGCTTGATCCCATGCGCCGGGCGTAAGGATTGCTATCTCACAGGAAATTAGAGGGATTGCCGTCAATCCCAGGGAATCCGGGACAGGTTATTAAAATATTATCAAATTAAATAGTAAACGTCTATTTAAATTATTAACAAATCAACTTTAATATTAAATAATAAAAATCAACAGTTAACAATATTTTGATTAACAAAATGATATTAATCTAAAAATGTCTAGTCTCTCTCTTAAGTATACCTTTATAACTGTAACTATTAATTAATCTTTTACGCATTAAAGGTACCTAGCGCTTTTACATTTTTGTTCATAAATCTAATTCCGGTAGTTAAGTTAATAATTAAATATGACAAGCATTCAGTCTTTAGTCACAAACGTCCCTAACAGAAAATAATAATAGTTTGGGAAACAATCTATTTGCTAAGCAGTCTAACAGTCACATTATTTACATAAATATAAAAAACTCATTGAGTCTTAAAAGCAAAAGAAACATTTCGTAAATTAATTCATCAGGTATGTTCGTGGAAGAGAGATCTTAAGATGCAAATAGTATTGACTGTTTCGTCTCGTAGTTTACTTCTTAAAGAATTGCATAACTAGCGGCTGAGAATAGCTTTTCCGCTTCACGCGGCGTGCAACATAAAAATAATTGAACATGCAGTTGTTTCATAGCTCTCATGCAAGCTTACATTATATTATATTAATATAAGAAATTAAGCATATTAAAGAAAATAACATTTAATTCATATCACTGTTTTATAATACCAAATAATTTTATACGTATAATGACTCGGTCCACTACAAACTTAATAAATAATTAGAAAATCATACAAAACAGGCAAACTAATTTATATTATAGCAATACAGAGAACAAAAAGAAACGGGAGTGGTTAAAACGTCTGATATCGAAAGGTTCCCGATTCGAATGACGGTTTCGGTTTGGCTTTTTAAAAGACTCTCAACCAAACCTTCACCTCTGGCACAGCTTGCTATGTAATGTGAACGTATCCGTGGTTCGGATTCCACTTAAACTGTGGGTCCCCTGTACCCGGTAGTGTCGGATTGCGCAGCGTGTCCCCGGATCATTACGGCCACACGAGTTAACTTTTAGTTACGAATCACGACTAATGACAAGAACAGACATTTGTTGAAGATGGTCAAATGCCAACTGGAGGGATGTGAGGAAAGGGGTCTATGCAACAGAACGAGCCAGAATTGCAGATCCGTATAAATTGTTGCGGGATCCGCCAGACTATCAAATGATGCGGGATTCCGCGCGATTGCGGTATTACACTTTGATTGATTGCAGCAGGAAAGCGGTATCCCGCAACACCGCGAGATCCCGCACTAAATGAAACCCCCTACACACGACCTGATCTGATGCCTGATACAGTCACTTCAGGAGCAATATCGTGTCGGCTGATCAGGTCGTGTAGAGCGTGACATGATTCAGTTGCTCCGAGATCCTCGCACAGTAAACATCTATATGTGACGTCGCAGAGGAGAAAGTTGTCACTGAAGGGAGGGTGTTAATGTAAATTTAATAAATATAAAAAGATTTTCGGTTTTGGAGGGATATTTCCGGCAAACTACACAGAAATGGAGATGCCAGGCAGAAAATTCATGGAAATAATTATGTAATACATAACTGGCCATTATTATTTTATCAACATTTTGAAAATCTGGAATTCTTGGAAACTTGATGCCAGCCAGAATGCCGAAAATGTTTTCCATGCCCCTTCTAGCTCTGGGAAGTCTATAATTAAAACTTCTTATTTCAAATGTTATATTTTTTTCTGTGTGTATGGTTCATAACAAATGCATTGTCGTCAGTGGAAACATATGGAGCCAATGTATTTGTTCCAAGCAACAATGACGCGTAGAGCAGAGTCAATTCATCTACAATAAACTTATTATAAAACTTTGTGCATTTTAATATCTCTCCATATGATAGGGGTCCGTTGGTGTAGTAATGCATATAAAGTAACTCATAATTCGTGTTTACAGTACAACGCTAAATATCCCATTTTAGTTGTAAAATTGTGATCCACTTCTCCTTGGTATTAAAATAACAATATCTCTGCCGTACAATGAGCCAAAGTGATTAAATTGCCACATTCTCTCATATTGCCTGGCTATATTTAAGTATTCATATTCTGTTTTAGGCATCAAACATCTATTAATAAACATAATAATGCTGTGATGGATGGTAACAGACAGCTTTGAAAGAATTTTTAATCATGGAATAATGATTCAGATTAATACTGTAATTAATAAATTTTAAAATTATTCTTATGAAGATAAAAAATTAGTTACTATACGTTTTTTGACATTTTTAATTTAAAAGTTCTAATTAAAAATATAGTTCTTATCTGTATACAATTTTTTAAAACCTTAAAAATATTTTCACATGTTCCTGGTATTATTTGCTAGAGTAATTGTAAGCAGACTGTGTGGATGCGAGACCCGATTCAATGGCTGACCAAATCAGGTCGTCTGTAGGAGGCTTCAAGCCGATCCGAATCCGCAAAATGGGTCGAAAACGCGTCTCAGTCTGCGTGATTCGCTTCCCCGTCGTTATTTCCGGCCCCACTAGGTCTCTATCGGATGTACTGCACTGTTTGCCTGTACCCTTGCAGTAGGCATTTGACTCGTGTGAACAAACGTTTGTTTTTGTTAACCTTCGTCATTCGTAAGTGAATAGATCCACTTTTACGTATTCATCGTTTGAGTACAAATTTCTATAATTTGAGTTATGTTGCGTATTTAGTACGATTTTGTTACTATAATAAGTATTTTTTTATGTGTCACACACATCATCTGTAATTACAGATAAAGTAATTGTGACAACTTCTTGTAATTGCAGATGAAAATTTGATTAAATATTCGTTGATACGATGTGATGTGATGTGATCGTAATTTTAACGATCGCATACCTATTTATTTAATAGCTATCAAAAGACACTATCCTTTGACTTATTGTCGCTTCGGCCGCCGCCTCAATGTGTTTGAAACACATGTTCTTTGATGAAAGCCGCCTGCTGCCGCTCTGGCTTTCGATTAATCCCTCTTGGGTTGATTTAGTCAATCGCCACAAGACATTATTTTTGAGTGATAGCATGTGTCCTTTCAACTCCTTGTTATTATTACGACTAAACGAAAAACAGTTATAATGAAGTCTTCACGGCAGTATCGCCGAACTGTGTTGTAAAAACACCATACTTCGACAGCTGCCTCCGCCGTCTTCCTCACGTGTGAAATTTCGTGTTATTAGAACGAAATACGTCGATACAGCCGTGAGGATTTCACTCCGATCATACGCCGAGAAACTCTCCTTTTTTGCATAAAAAAATTTCCACTCTAAAAAAATCGTTACGCCTCTTAAAGTAAAACTAAAATATTTTACAGTTTACGTGTTGGTTAGTAGTTTCTTTTAATAACAGTGAATCAACTATAAGTTGAATCAAGGACTGAGGAGACATAATAATGAATCCCACAAAAACAATTCTTGTAAAAATAGGCCAAGTCTCTTGCTTGTGCAATGGCAAAAAGTTATGAGATCTTGTTCTGAGCCAAGTCTATACTTTACAGAGTATATTCACTTTGTGAAATAAAATGCTTTCTCTCTGTGTTACAGAAAGTTTATTTATATTAAAAATATTTAAAAAAACTCTGGTGACTTGGCCATTATACCATGTTTTTAAACTGATGTGATGTATTGTAAGGCACAAACAATATGACCAAAGACTAAAAATTTTCCATTTTATATTATTTATTTAAAAACTGGTTTAAAAACAAAAATGTAAAACCTCTAAATATACTTAAGACATGCTAAACAATTTAATGTCATTTTTCCAATTACAATATTTTTAATTGTTAACTTTTATCATTTAACATTAATTTACTAATTTAAATAACAAACTTTTATTATTTAATTTATTAACGTTTTAAATAACTATGTTTTAAATATATGCGTTAAAAAACTGTTGACGCCAATCCCGCTGGATCCCGCGGGATTGGTGCAAATCCCGCATAAATCCCGCGTGATTGAAAACACTGCAGGATAACAATCCTTAATTGCAATCCCTAGCTAGGCCGTAACAATCTGCCCTTTTTCAGAGTCACTTATGTCATCGGATTTTCCCATTTGTCACACGTATTATCGCTCCGAATGCATCTCTGCTTCACTTATATATACTATCCTTACCGAATGACGTACCCCACAACATCGCCACACGGGAATCAATCTCGCAGTGGTGGTGGTCATAATGTTTAGATTCATTAGTGTATTTCTTCAGGCCCCCACTAAATCCCTTTTATTATTTTCAGCCCTCGTAGTTTTTCGAAATTTTATTTAATAATTGTGTTAAAAAATAAAGTAGGGCGCATGGGCGTATCCAGCGAGGTGCAGAAAAATTAAGTTGTCTTCAGTACGCTTTGACGAGAGAAAAGATTGACTGGATTATGCCTGATGAATGTGCATTGAAATTTCGTTGTTTTTTTTTTTATATTTTTTTAACTGCTTAACGTCTCTTAACAGCGAGGTCTTTTAGAGACGGGAAGGTGGGGGGGGGGGCAAGGAATGGGAAGGAATTCGGCCATGGCCTTTTGAAGGAATCATCCCGGCATTTGGCTGGAGTGATTTGAGAAACCATGGAAAACCCAAATCTGGATGCCGGGACGGGGATTCGAACCGCCGTCCTCCCGAATGCGAGGCCAGAACGCTAACCGTTACACCACCACGCTCGGTCGAAATTTCGTGAAAGAACACCGTGAGATATTGAGAAACAAAGATGTTGAAAAATTTTCTAATAATCCAAGACGATTAATGTTTACATAAACTATAACTGAGTTACGATCTTAATTTTCTACATAGTAGGACCTTAGATTAAGTGGTTGGATTACGAGTACTATATTAATCAATAATAAAATTAGTTTCCTCAGTAGGTTTGAGTTTCATTTTGTAAAAAATCGTCATGTTTCTGTGCCCCACCCCACTTCCTCTAAACCAATATGAGTTGCCCCCCTCCCCCCAGCTCAAATCTTGCCCCCCTCTAGCTCTGATCCTGGATACGCTCTTGGTAGGGTGCAATTATAAATTTGTAAGTTAAAGGGTTCAAAATTAATGGTCACGTCTTTTTTGTAGACTATTAACCCACTTCGTTTCTTACACTCACGCTTAAACTGTGGAATATGTGAAGAACCTGCTCACTCTGAACCGAGAAATTTGCGGCAGTGGGCATTACCACATTGGTCTGTATTACTGGAAAACTAAATAATGGCTAACGTATTTCTAAACAATCAAATATTCATATAGTTACCGTACTTGGTATCAAATTCATGTTTTTATCTGAATAATTTTTATGGAGCTTCTTCTCGCTTAACTTCACATGAAGTAGATTTCGATCGGATTGATAAGCATCTGTTGTGGAGCCCAGTGGGTCAGCGGTAGCCTGGCATTCGGGAGGACGTGGGTTCAAATCCTCGTTTGGCCATCCAGATTTCTGGTTTCCAAGAATCAATCCAGGTGAATGGCGGGATGATTCATTTAAAAGGTCATGGCTGAATTCCTTCCCGTTGCTTGTCCGCAGTCCTTTCTCGCCTCGAATGACGTCGACAAGCCCTAGGGCCATAAACAGTTCTATTGTTATTATCTTTTTTTTAAAAAAATAAGAAAAGAATGAAAGGTGTTATTAATCGCACTTTAATGATTAGCATAGAACGTTTTGGTACAAAGATTTCTATGGAAAAAATTTCCAAGTGGTCCATAGAATCATAAACATTGTTGGCAGATATTTCAAGATGTATACATCTTTGAGCGAGATACATTTCGCCAATAATAAAAAATGTTTCTATACAAAATAATGCTCCCCAATTCCTCATGTACTCTGATAAAAGCAGAAAATTCCCACAGTAACGACTTATGTATTACTTCCGTCTAGCACACACATTGTAAAACCAGAAGCGGGGTAAGGCGTGCCCTACGGCCTCGCGCGCTATAGGCACTTTTCGAATTTCCATTTCTCAACAAAACTCAACATCGTCGCTGGTTGGTTTATACAAAATCTCAAAATAAAGTTTTACATACAGCCTATTTGGCAATCTACGATCTAGGAAGGTACAGGGAAGGTGCTGTGACTGCATTTTAGAAAGACGTAAGGATACCAAACAACATACGGAATTTATGTTTCAATGGATGATACTGTAAAATGAAATAAAGCATGCAAAAATAAAGTTGAGAGATTAATTGATATCATTAATTTCTTATCCTCTCATAATGTGGCATTTAGAGGTCATCAATGCTGGTGACGACAGTTGGAAGTTCGTAACTTCTTTAAATTGATCCCTAAATATGATCTTACATTACGGGAACACATAAAACGTATTATTGACAAGAACTTACACACCATTATCTAAGCCACAACATTCAAAATGAATTGATCACATTAATGTCAAAAATTATTACTGATGTAGTGATCTGTAGGGTAAAAGATGCAAATGATTTTTCTATTTTGCTCGATTGCACTACAGACTTTGGTCGAGTTGCAGGAAAGTAAGTTATCTCTGATTTTGTAATACTTCACTTAGTACATGCTTCGGTAAGACGACTGGAGAATATCAAAATAAGGCAATACTTAGATATTCAAAAGTGTTATCGCCAAGGGTACGACAATGGTGCAGATATGGTAGGCATAAATTGTGGAGTTAAACTCGAATATTAAATTCTAATCCCTGTGCATTTTTTACACCATGTAGATGTTATAGGTGGAATTTGCTATTCGTAGACGCAGGTAATTCCTTCGCGACAGCAAAAACATTTTTTGCTTCTATTCGGAAAATTTATTTGCTGTTTTCAATATCCAGCAAACACTGGAAATTAATCAAATCAAATTAAAGCTCACTATAAAGCCTGTTACAGACACCATGGAGGAAAGAAATATATGGAGACGATGCAAGATACCTTCACCACGCATTGAAGTGACGCCGGGCGGAGGAGGAGTGGGGGGGCTAGGCAGTACCCATACAGACACGGGGTATATGTACAAAAACCTCAAGGGGACTCTAGGATAAACGTAACGCCTCAATCTGGTGATGGATTACTATGTAACTCGATGAGACAAATAAAAAATGAAGAATAACATTTTTTGATATCATGCTTAGTTTTCGAGATATTCTGTCTCAAATTTGAAATGTTTTTGGTTGAAATTCAGAAGACAAAATTGGTCAAAGTCAAATTTGATGATGGATTCTTATTTAAAAAGACGAGACAAATAAAAAATAAAGAATAAATTTTTCGATATCTCGCCTAGTTCTCGAGATATACTGTATCAAAAGTGAGGTGTCTTGAGTTGAAATGTAGAACAAAAGTTTCGCAAAAGTAAAATTTAATGATCGATTCTTATGTAACACGACGAGACAAATCGAAAATAAAGAATAAAATGTTTCGATATCTTGCTTAGTTTTCGGGATATACTGAGATTGGGTTGATATGCGGCCTGGACCAAAAATTAATTCTGCCAAAGCCACAATGAATTACATGGTGGACAAGCAGGATGGATATTTCAGTTTTTTTACTACCACTTGTGGTTAGGTTGAAATGCGGCCTAGACCAGAATAAAAATAGTTATCTTGTTACCATACATCGTAAGCTTAATTGGGAATACATGGAAGAAGTTTATATCGCGATACACATTTTGTCACTAACTTGGTTCTCATGAAATTACTAACAGTAATATATAAATACTTTGTCCCTTATGGAACAACAAAACCATTCTGGTACAGACTGCATTCAGACCTAACCACAATCTCCATTAAATTGCCGATACAGAATCAAACTATGTAGACACACCCACACACGCGTATTTGAATCGCAAACTGTATTTGGGGTAACAACATCGTTTGCTTCATCAAGATTCCTAGATTGCATAGAATAATTTAACACATTTAATTTCATCATACACTGTCAGTATAAATTGCAACGTGACGAAAGAAAGCGCAATACTAAATTCACTGAATCGCGATGTAAAACACACCCCTTCAAATCTCATTTTCAACACTCGTTAAAAAGTAATGCTAGTCTATTATGTGTAAAATAGCAAGGTATGATGATTTTCTACACTACACCAACAAAAATTTGAGAACAAAGTCATCCCATTGAGAGCTATGACTAAATATTTATAGACAGGCACCAAAGTTTGCAATTCCTACTGCCCACTTCAACAACAATAATTAGAATTCAACTTACTTATGAAATGATATTTTACCTTATTTCCTCTCTTGCCTATTTGTGCAACCGTATGCAACACAAGATGGCATTAGAAAACACTTATACACATTACAAAATTAAATAATCACAGCATCAAACACAATGTGAACTTTGCATTTGTTTGGGTTCGCAATATCGCCACTGCCGCCACCGCGCGTGCGCGAGAGTTTAGAGCCGGCGTCACAGATTTAACGTCACTTCTCCTCCATATATTTCCTTCCTCAATGACAGACACAGGGTGGGAAAGCATAATCGAGGTACTGAAGGCTGTATTATTTCAATTTGATGATGTTTTTGAATGCATTGAAAACTTATAAAATCTCATCGAAAACTCACACTTATCGATTGTGATTCTATTTTGAACGAAATGCTCAGCTTAGAATTTATTATATCATTACATTTATGGCATGAGATATTATCATGTGTTAATATCCAAAAAAATTATGGCAATATGTACAAGTCCATTATAGTATTGTTGTTGTACATTTGGGTAAATTTTGTGACTGGATCAAATAATATCGACAATCTGCTTGTCTTACGTATTGGGGAAAAAAACAGGTATGATCTGCCAAAGATTTAAAAAATAAAAGGTTAGCTAAAAAGAAAATGACGTTCCATTATGAAAGTAGCGATTAATTTAAATAGTTTCCCAAAAGCTAGGACGAAAACGTTTTTTAACACCGTGATGGGTTCCATAGTGGGCAATATGATTCAAAATTCATGTCTTTAAATCAACATTTAGAAAATTTTCGTTTTCTCTATGATCTAAGCAAGTTAAAAAATATTCCAAAAGAATATACATTAAAAATCTTCCAAGATTTACACACAGCCCTGCAAGTGGATGAGAGCAATGAATGATTTCCATCCCTAGGAATTACATGAAGAATTACGAACAATGATCCCAAATTTACCCGACTTCATTAAAGATGTAAAACAGCTGTTTCAATGTATAACAGAAAATAAGTTAAGAGAAATTTACCAAAATATTTATATTATCATTCGAATTTAGTTAACAGTACCATTTAGTACATTCTTAATAACATCTAAGCTGTATTACAGTATATTAATTTTGGAGTTCAGTAAGGCTACAAGCATGAAATTTCTGTTTCATTAATTATAGTTATTACTTTATAACTTTATTTGCAGTGGAGACGATTGCATTTATGAATAAAAATTTGACAGTAAAAAAACTTTTTAAATTCCGTCCTCGCAAAACTTATCTTGCCCATATAAATTTTAGATCTTGCCCCGCCAGTGCTTAAAACCGATCAATAAACTCCGAAATAAAAGTATTCTTTTGGTAGTTAACATTTACCATTGGCATCTAATATTAATTTACTGATTTACTTGTTTTGTCTTTTATGTTTCGTATGATTTCTTAGAGTTTCAGAAGATCCCTGTATATCCAAACCGTCACAGAGAAATAAAAACATTTTTTTTTTCTCTTAATGAAAACATGATTTTTCTGTGGATTTTACCAAAGGAACTAAAATGGCAAAAGATATGGGTTGGGAGTAATTGTAGAATAAAAGGCGGGCGAAGGGTTATGTGAGCATGTGAAAGGCATATACTGGCGATGAGTCCTGGATTGGTAGAAAATTTAGAAATGACACCTGGAAGGTAAGGGAGGACCGTGATAATAAATTAACAATTACTTTCAGGCATAAGAGAGTTGAAAAATTTTCATTTGCACATAGGGTAGTGAGGGACTGAAATAAATTACCTAAGGAGGTAATGAACAATATACCTCAGACTGTGAAGAATTTTAAGGAAAAATATGTATTAATTGTAAGTAAATGCGTATGGAAATTGTCATCAAGGCATGGTCTCCATCACAACTAATAATAATAATACCGTAGACGTTTCCTGTTTAGAAGCCTAACCGTGATTAGTCATAAATCCGTATGGAATTTGAGTGTGATTCAGATAAATCTGTAGAAGTTTATTTTGTTTCTCTGGCATCGGCAAACAACCATATAACGTTACTTCTAGATTATTTTATCATATAGTTCTTCAAAGGTGTTAAAGTATGAATAGAACGGTTATTTCTTTTCTTCTAATTTCCTTTTAAATATTTAAGCCTTCCCATTATCGTTTAAACTTAGGAGCTAGGAAGTATTTATCTAAACTCATCAGTTTAGTTCTGCCGTCATTCTGGACTGTGGAATGAATGAACGGCGCTATGTGCTATCTGCATTTTTAAAGACAGATTTCTGGCAAAATTTTCCTGTTTTGAGCGAATAATTTTTTTTTTGTGATTTTAAACTTGCGTTCGCTATACACGTTCGGTGTAGTAATACCAGTAGCAGATAAAATTAACTTTTAGTTTTTTATTAACAGAATGTGTCTGCTCCGTTGGCTAAGAGGAGCAGGCCTTCTTTCAACCCGTTATACACGTACCAATGTGCATAACATCACCACATACATATATATATAAAAACACTCACAGTTCCAAATCCTCACCATACATACTACACATTCCATAGCCAAATGCCCACTTAGGATACACTGCGTAGATTAAGCTTTATACAGATAGAAGCCGACACACAAATGTCTCATCTGTAGGAGTCTCACCGCGCCTACAGTATGGCGAGTGACGGCTCGTCCCTCTCGTGTCTACACTTGTCCTTAGTTCGTCCGACTGATGGACGAGTTCCTACTCAGTTTCCAGCCTATAATATTTTCGCCTGGTTATTACACGCATCAATAATCAAAAATTTCCGTAACAGTGATGGATGATGAAATGAAATTTTACGAATATTTTAGAATGACACAATCTGCATTTCACGATCTTGTAATGAAGCCAGTAACGACTTTGAAGAAATAAGACACTTTTTTTTGAGGAAATTAGTAACACCAAAACAATATTTAGTCATAGAGGACCAGAATTTCCGAACTTTCCTATAAGCTTCTCCACGTCCACCATGCCGACATCGCACAGTCGCCCAACTAATCAGCTTCGGTGTCGTTCGAAGTAACTTCAATCGAGTGAGCGCAAACAATATGAAAACTGTCGGTGCGATGTGGCCCGACCTCAATGCGGACGTTGTGGTTTAGCGGGAATATACTAGAAGATGTAGATGATTATTAACATGACGTGTTTACTGTCAACGCCAAATCGGAACACGATTAGATTTCTAAGCGGAAATGATTTTGAGAGATTTATAAACACTGTTTACTGCATTTAAATGGAAGCTGTGACGGATTTTCTTCCTGTAGTTTCCCCAGAAGATTAGGAAAAATCGTTTCTTTCCTTGACGTGGATAGTACGTTTTCAACCTTCTTCCGATTACGGGTAACGCGATTTAGGAACAGTTTGAAACGGCTAATATTCATGGAATATACGAGTGAGATTAAGGAGTGAGGCGCCGTTGGGTAGGTAAAGATCGATAGCGGCAATGAAGTCTTCACGGGTGTACCGCCAGATTGTGTTGTGAAAGCACGATATTTCGACGACTAGCATCGTCGTCTTCCTCAGGTGCGAACCTATCTGAGGAAGACGACGGCCCTGTTAGGAATTGTGTACCACCAGCTCTCCTACCCCACCCGCCATGAAAATTTCTTCATGCCGGGATGCTTCCTTCAAAAGGCCATGGCCGAATTCCTTCCCATTCCTCGCCCCCCATCCTTTTCCGTCTCTAAAGACCTCGCTGTTAGAGAGACGTTAAGCAGATAAAAAAAAATTCTTCCAGCAGTACCCGAAACAGTATTATGTGATGATATATTTAGTAACGGAGCTAGTCGTCAAAATATCGTGTTTTCACAACACAATCCAGCGGCACACCCGTGAAAACTTCATTGCAGTTGTAAGCCAGAGAAGTCTCCGGTCTTACATCGATAGCGGCAATTTTTTGAAACGCGATTCCGTGTTTCATTTCTTCTCGAGGAAAAGTTAGCTCTGGAAATAATAAGTTTGTGCTCGTTTTGAGAAGTGCATACAGTCTTTTTACGTTACTGATAGTGCCAAATAATAGATAATTTATATAACACCAGGGCCGGCGCCAGGATTTTTGGGCCCGGGGTAAGCAGTTGGGGGTCCTTGGCCAATTGATCGGTTAGGGCCCTCCTTCACACCAAACATCTTTTTTTTTTTTTTTTAGCTCTACAGCTTGTCGAGCGGGGGCCCCTTCTGCTGGTGATTGCCCCCCCCCAATCAGCCGGGTGGGCCCATGGACCAAAGAAAAGAGAGGAGACCACGTATGGGACCTTCTCCATACAACGAAGTGACGCCGAGAGGAGAGCGGTGGGGTGGGGAGGTCGCCATATTGGTCGGGCCAAGAAACACAGGGAATGTATATGGAACGGAGGAATTTATTCGTTTTTAACCTTCGCATTACTAATAATGAAGTCTTTTGGGGTCACATTTATAAATTACCTAATTGATATAACCTATAAACATTAGAATTTAAGGAAAACAAGTTGCTAAATAATTTTTGATAGGAATTTTGTATGCCGAAAATGAACTTTTTTTCTCCCTACAGGCGAAAAAAAAAAAAAAAAAAGACTTAAGCGTAATATTGCTATTTCAAATAGATTAGATAGCTGTTCAAATAGATTATATTACCACATTCCATTTCTGTAATTTTAATCCTTTCAAAATCTTTGATGAGAAAGATTACAAAATGAAGAAAAATAGGTCTAGACCTATTTACAAGCAGAAGCAAGTCCTATATGAATGTTTTAAAATAGCCTAGAAGAATGGGTAGGACTTTAAAACAACCGAAACCTTCAAGAGAATTGAGAGCTGTGAATAAACTTTTTTAACAGGCACTGTAAATCTGATATCTATAATGTCTGGCAGACACCGCATTACAAACACTTCAAGAACAATAATTACTTACCTATGGAATGTTATTCCAGGTTGTTTTTTACTTGTTCTATTTGTGCAACCATATACAATACAATTTGGAATTATAAACATAAAAACAATTTGAGCATGATTGGAGTTGAGAACCACAAAAACATCAAATGTAGCAGGCGTTTTAATTTTAAAATGTAAAGTATATGATACGAAAATAGAAGTAGAATCTGCTGACGTCAACATAAAACCGACCAAACCGTTTGGAAATGCAAAGCAGTTTGGGCTTTACACCTATCGATTAGGAGTGAAGGCTCCACGGTAGTAACCTGATTAACAAAATCAGCCAAGAGGCTCCAGCGTGCGACTGATAGGGTTTTATGTGTAATGTGGAGATACAGCCAAATTCAATCCAATGGACGAATCATCAACACTCACTACTAGGCCTGCCGTATTAAGCGGGCGTGCAAGGCGTACGAAGGGGCGGCAATCTCACAGAGATTTTTTTTTTTTTTTTTTTTTAACCCGGTCCGGAAAATTCCTAGATCTACCACTGGCTATAGTTAGGGGGCGGCATAATCGGTATTGCCCAATGGCGTTCAAACAGCTAGCGCTGAACCTGTTCACTACATACACACTGCAGAGAGGTTTAACCCACGACTCTGGTACACAATATGGTGATTAGGAATTGTGTACCACCATCTCTCCTACTTTGCCACCCAAGTCCTGATGATGAAAATTTCTTCCACCATCAGCTCTCAGTGATATATTTAGTAAACTTTATTTTTTTTTATCTGTTGCCAATAACGTGACTACAATTGCATAGTGACTCACAGAATCAGGGGCGTAGCTACTATGGGGCTAGGCGGTGCAGTGCACCGGGGCCCTCACGCTCAGGGGGCCCCCAAGCATACCTCAAGGGGCCCCTAAGCGCTCCTCTAGGGTCCCTCAAGCGCAGTTTAGAGGGCCCACGAGCCTTCACGGCAAACTGGCGACCTTTTTTTTTTTAGTTCTACCGTCGTCTAAGGGGCCCCTGAGAACACAGGAGCCCCTCACTAAGGGCCATCGCTGCTCAGGGGGGCCCCAACCACTGCTCAGGGGCCCCTAAAGAACAATTCAAGGGCCCCCATCCTCAGTTCAGGGGGCCCCTACCAGCACACAATGCAAAAAAAGGTCGCCCGTCTGGCCTGAGGGCCCAAAATAAATTTTTTGCACTGGGGCCCTTGTTGACCTAGCTACGCTACTGCACAGAATGGATTTTATTAAGACAGGTTTCCAAGAAAAGTTTGATACTATGTTACTCCTGAAGAAATAAGAAAAGTTATCATGTCTCTTAAGCGTAAATGTTTGATTGGCTAGGATGGAATTTCCAGCAGATTGATTAAACCATGCTCGACAGAATTAAATTATATACTAAGTTACCTGTTTAATACATTTCCACTTCAAGTGATCTTCCTGGATAGGCTTAAGTGTATTGTAGCTAAACCATTCTATAAAAAAGGGATAAGTTAATTGTATCGAATTACTGTCCTTTTTCTAAACCAACAGCGCTCTCCAAAATTTTTGAAAAGGCTATGTACAGCAGAGTTTATCCCAACATAAAAGTAAAAATATTCTAACCAAATCACAATTCTGTTTTCAGAAGGGCCTTTCAAGAGAACAAGCTCTATTTGCAATCACGGACAGTATTTTAGGAGGAGGAAACAACAAATTATTGCCTCTAGTAATATCTTATGATTTGTCTAAGGTATTTGTATTATTCATGAAATTCCCATACAAAGATTAAAGTATTTAGCTGTAGATAGCCTTTATTTTAATAAATGTTGTAGTGCTTATTTTTTGAACAGCAAGGGTCACTGGAACATTTTAATGCTGTCATGTTGTTCACAATTTTCTGAGTAGGGGTCATCAGATTGGGAGTATCTGAGGGTTCTGTATTCAGCTACTGTTATTTCTAGTATACTATTTACTTAACTTCCTAAATCCTTGTCCCTCCCACACCTCGTACCGTCTTTCCAACATCCACAAGACTGGCAGCCCAGGGAGACACATAGGTTGTTACATATGGATCACCTACTGAAGATTTTGGCTCTTGTGGATCAGCACCTTCAATGTTTTGTACAGAATCTCCCATCATTCATAAAAGACACCCGCATTTTATGAAATTAATAACTGCAGATAGTGGTATACAATTTGTTTCATAGACTTCTTGTATCTTTTGGTGTCAAACCACTTATAATTTTATTGTTTTAAATACTTTTTTGTTTAAGTTGCAGTAGTGTATAATTATTTGCAACCCTGTATGCTTAAACAAAGAGAAAACACAGGAAATCATGGTACTAGCCATCTATCATTGTTGTTTGGTTTGGCTATAATGTTAGTTTTCTTGGAGAAGTATTGTATGAAGCTAGGAAATCTTGAAATTAAAAGAAAGAGCAATGTAAGTTGATTGTTAAATTGTAATTCCTCATTGTTATTATAGAAAATGTATTTTCTTACTAAACAAAATGAAAAAATACCAGCCAAGTGTATATCGAACACGAAGAGTCTAGGCTTCCATATTCATGAATTAAGCTCAGATGTTCTATATGTGGCACTGATTTTTTTTTAAATTTTATTTTTGATTGGCGTATTTTCTATGGTTCTTAATTTCGAATTTATCATCTGACAGATTTGTGTTGTTATGGAAAGAATGAAAATGAAAAAATACCAGCCAAGTGTATATCGAACACGAAGAGTCTAGGCTTCCATTTTCATGAATTAAGCTCAGATGTTCTATATGTGGCACTGATTTTTTTTTAAATTTTATTTTTGATTGGCGTATTTTCTATGGTTCTTAATTTCGAATTTATCATCTGACAGATTTGTGTTGTTATGGAAAGAATGAAAACCAGATAAATTGAGAAAATTTTGAGCTATCCTATTTAAATTCTTTTTTAATCGCTGATAAGGTAAGTGTACATATTGTCGACAGTTCACCTATAGTCAACATGAAATTGTATCATGTTTGAATTTAAAACTGTGCATAAAACCAGCAACACTGTTGAGTTTCCAAATGGGTCTTGTCTAACACTGCTAAACAGTTTTTGTAGAGCATGTGCTTAAAGCATAATTGAAAGTGCACATCTTGTTATTGAAATCATAATGTTGGTATGCACTTTAACTCTCAGTTAATGGAAGTTTGCTTTGCTTTCAACTGAATGACAATATGCAAATGTGATCATGATGAAATAAATAAGAATATGGTTCCATAGTTACGACAAGAAGAATATTTCTACTGAGGATAACCTCTCTGTTGAATATAGGTACCCAAATCCTTACATTTTACTCAAATCAACAGGGATGTTGAACTTACGTTCCTCAATAAAAATTGAAACTGAATGGATCATTGTGCTATTTAAAACATTAAAAAAATGCTACAGCGCAGTGCTAGGAACCTAAACTTTATATGTGGTGTCAGTCTTCAGTATATACAATGTCATATATAGACACCTTTAGTTATGTATATTATGTCCTATGCAAGTAGTGAAATACATTACTTTCTAAATACTTCATGCACAGCTGACAAATATTACAAAGGCGTGTTTTTATAGTATCTGATCCATTGTTTATTATTTTTATATTTCATTTATTCTTATATTTTCACTAACAAACTTAATGTATAGTTACTTCTCTAAGAATACAGTATCCTCCAGGAGCTCACAACTTGTGGGACTAGGGTCCTGAGTTGGTACCCATGGTACCCCATCTGGGTCTAGAATTGCTTCCACTTGGGCCAGGCTAATTTTATCAGCTTTCCTCTCCATGTCCTTTGGTCAATTCTAGTTCTTTTCTGACACTGATCGGTTTTTTTGGTTACAGAAAGGGTGTCGACTACATGTACTAAATGTGTTGTCTTCGTAAGCCTGTCTAATTCAGTGTCGACTATCAGAGTAAGTGCAGAGGTTCAATTAAAAAAAAAAAAAAAAAATGTATGTTAGCATTCACAATTTATCACCAACTATTATAGGGCTATATATTGAAGTAGAAATTTTCATGAAGCAGATAATGAGTTTAAAATGTATAGTTAAGCTAAAACTGACATAGTTCAGAGCATATCTGGATCCATCTTAAAATATGTTATAAAAATTGATGACAACTAAAGCTCATCAAAAGAAACTGAGTCTCACTTTGATGCAAGGATTAAATTGGACGTAGTCAGCTCACCATCACAAAGCAAACAAAATGATAAATATACATAAATCACTATAATCAATGAAGAACATGAATCAGAACATAATGAGAGTGGCAGTGATAAAGTTAACACTACCGAACTACCCACTACACTTATTAATTTACAGTACTTGAGAAATGTTTCACATTGAAGTATACCAGTTTTTGATATATTTCACATAGAGATCATTTTAAAATGGAAGTGATTAGTTCCAAAACATAAAGGACCATTTAGCACTGTATATAGGCAAGGGTTTAATACAAAAAGTAGTTGTCGACATTTGTCAACAGAATGGTTCTATAAGGAGATGCCTAGTGGTGAAAAAATTCTGTTGTCAGGGTTGGTTTATTCCCCCATCACTATCAATATTTACAGCGTTTGTTGTCGTTTGATTGTCGTCAATAATATCAATACTAGATCTGCATTTGTGACCAGATTTCAGAAACCGAGCGTGGCGGTGTAACGGATAGCGTTCTCGCCTCGCATTCGGGAGGACGGCGGTTCGATCCCCGTCCGGGCATCCAGATTTGGGTTTTCCATGGTTTCCCAAATCACTCCAGGCAAATGCCGGGATGCTTCCTTCAAAAGGCCATGGCCGAATTCCTTCCCATTCCTTGCCCCCATCCTTGCCCCCCATCCTTTCCCGTCTCTAAAGACCTCGCTGTTGAGAGACGTAAATACAATAATAAAAAAAAAAAAAGATTTCAGAAGTGGTGGAAACTAAATCCCAAACTGACAGATCATGAAACAACAAATGAACATCTGAAAAATCAGGATAAGTGTAAAACTTCAGAATTAAGGCTAAAATTCCACAAAACAATAGATGATGCAATTAATTGATACTTAAAAGTGGAAGTAGAAGGATCTTTTGTCTAGATTATTGGACATAATTTTGTTAATAGCTAAACAGAACGTAGCATATTGTAGACATGATGGTCATGGCTCTACAAATAAAAGCACCTTCTTTGAACTGGTTCAATTATGTTCAGATATAAGATATTGTGCTGAAAGTGTATATCTTCAACTTGGAACGTAATACGTCATCAAAATTATCTCACCTGTCACCAGATACATAAATTGAATTCATTAGTGTCCTATCAAACCACATAAAATCTGAGCTTGTTAATGAAACGAAATCCGTATTATGTTTAATAGAACACACAACATTTCACACATTCATCAAATATCTAAAGGGATTCGTTTTTTTGAGAACTGATAACAGAAAAGTGAAAGTCAAAGAAGTATTCCTATGATTTTTTCCCCCTTAAAGGGAAAGAAAGCCGTTGATCTAAGTAATGAAATTTTTAAGAAACTTAATAGTGACAGTTTAGATTATATGATGTATCAGCCACAAGATAATAATACTGCAGCTATCATAACTGGAATATGCGGAGGAGTAAAAGCCATTACCGAGCGTGGTGGTGTAACGGATAGCGTTCTGGCCTCGCATTCGGGAGGACGGCGGTTCGAATCCCCATCCGGGCATCCAGATTTGGGTTTTCCATGGTTTCCCCAAATCACTCCAGGTGAATGCCGGGATGCTTCCTTCAAAAGGCCATGGCCGAATTCCTTCCCATTCCTTGCCCCCATCCTTTCCCGTCTCTAAAGACCACGTTGTTAAAAAGGGACGTTAAACTGTTACAAAAAAAAAAAATAAAAGCCATTATTAAAAAAATATAAAGCTGTTTTAACTGGATTTACTGTTGCTTTAATTAATTTATGTGGCCAACATTCATTTTACCAAAATATGTATCGTGTAACACTTTTGGAATGGTAGAAACTATTTTTACATTTTTTTTCAATGTCCACCAGCTGCTGGGAAGTGCTTGTTAAACACAGCAAATCATTGGTTAAAAGATTCTCAACAACATATTGGAATGTTCATTATGCTGCATTAAAAGTACTAACAAAAAAATGTGTGTAAGGTTTTCGCTGCAGTTGAAGAATTATGTGATCAGCAAGAAAATGTAGACACCAGAATTGCTGCTAATAACTTTATCACTGCAGTATGTAATTTTACATTTATTTGTTATCTTTTCTTTTGGAAAGAAGTGCTTAGGGAAGTAAATTGCTCTCTAATTGGATTCCAATGTAAAAGCTTGAGCCTTGAAGAACTAGTGATAAAAATAGAGTTACTACTTCTTTATATTTGAGAACAGCAGTGTTGTATTGCACAAGAGCAATAGATCATGCTGCTATGAAATAATCCAAAGATTCCAAAGAATTCTGAAAAACCAAGAATTTGTTGTAAAAAATAATAATAATAAAAGTGAATGGCTACTGATGCAGGTCTCACAATGAAAGCTGAAAATCAAAAGGATATTGTAAGATAATGCTCAGTTTTGTGACAAGGGTACTCAATAGAAAAGAAGTAGCTGCTATTGTACTACTTTCTTTATTTCCACCGTTGCTAATTTGCCACTGAACTCTTAATTACTTAATAAAGTTTGCACTATGATGTGGAAGGAAACTTCTAGTAATTTTCTTCATTATGTAAGTACTCTCCCTGACTTCAAGCATTTTCATATTGTCTTTCACATGGCCTCTCTCTAGTGAGCAGGGCCCACCAACTGAACCAGCTGGTTAGAAATGAATCCCCTACACAGCTGATAAAATATATCCTTTCATAGCTAAAGGGAACATACAATTTAAGTGTTCCCTTACAATACGTTGGAATATCTTGAATAATCCAACAATGAACTCTGAACTAGATCAAACTCCATTCAAGATATAATTTCATTGTATGAGGTTGTACAGAAAAATAATATGATTTCAGCTAACATGGAGGAATTAAAAACACCTGTATTCATATTTACTGGTTTTTATGATGAATTACCAGTATAAGAACTTCTCCTGCAAATACTACGGTTGAGATGGCATTTGAAAGTACCCTATGTTATAGTTTCAGAAACAAATGATTGGGTTGCTCTTGACTTTTTAAACTTTATCATGGATTGGTGAGTGATGAGTCATTTTCCCTGTCCTTACAATTATATTGCCTAAAGCAGTTTCCTTTTTCCTTAGTTTAATTATGATAGTTTGTGTATCAGTTCCTACGTGTGAGAGCAGCTTTAGTAAGTTAAAAGAAATCAAAAACTACTTATGGTCAACAATAAGTCAGACCTGTATCTTCGCATAAATGTCTGAATTGCAAAGTCAACAAAATCTCTTATTTTGTATGAAAAATCATACTTTCCTGCTAGTTGTTGACTCTTATCTTTTCATATGTTGCATATTATTTTATGCTGAACATTTTGAGCTATGAACCTTTACTGTACCTTGAATATTAAGTGAAAACAGTTTCTTGTGCAATATTTTCCATGTACTTGCAAGATAACCAAGTTCACAATATCTCCTTAATACAATTTTCTAAAAAGCAAGTGTAAGAATTAATTTGAATTGTCATCTAGTTTTACCCCTCTGAAAATGAATGTGGCCAAAAAGGTTTCACTTTCTTTAAAATAGCTTAAACTCTCCTTACTAACATGTTTTCTGACTCTCAAACTGCTGAAAAAATGCTTCTAAAATTATTTCCTGTTGGTTTTAAGTGTTTGAAGGTATACTGACATAAGTAAGGTTATGTGAAATGATGATTGTACAACTTACACAGGCAGATCTGAAGTGTGCATTGTGTCAGGCTGACCGAACACATATTGTTTTGATAGATGTTTCTTGCATATGCAAAGTGACCATACCTCCCTGTTTTGAGCAAGCAGAGGCTAATGTAACAGATTGCCAGTGGCATCAGGAGAGGATGGTTTGATGTGCACCCTATCCTGACAGTAGTTGGTAGCAGAACTCAGTCTTTTTTAGGCCAAAAGTTGAGAGTTAGTAAGAGATATTTTAGGAATGTGTTTAATGATATTAATGTCAAAACAAATTGTTATTCTAAAATAGCCCTGTTTCATCAGAACATAAGGGGTATCCCAAAAAATTGATGAGTTAATGATATCTATAGAAGAAACCAAAAAAATCATTTAATCTTAATGTAAATGTCTCATGTATGACATAGCACCAACAGAAAAATTCTGAAATTTGTCTCCCCCCCATTTTATGGATATAAACTATCTTTATATTATCAAAGGGACATGGAGAAATATATGTAGGAAAAAATATTGAGACAGAATTCTTATATCTGAGTAAATACTGCATAGAACAAAACTTTGAATTTTACGCAATACAGTTAAAATTAGATAACAACTATTTTGTAGTTCTGCCAGATTATATTTTGTAATAAACTTCAGAAAGTTTTCATAAATTTATCACAAACTAAAAGAGAAATTATCCTCTGTGGTGACTTCACCATAACTTTTGCTGTAGAATTATCTTCTCGGAATGCTTAGATCATTCAGTCTCTGTCAAACTGTAAATTTTCCAAAAATACTATAGAAAGAAAGTGGCACCATTATCGATAACATTTTTATAGAGGAAAATAATTTAGAGAAATATGGAACAGTTCCAACGGAAAATGGTTTATCAGACCACAATGCTCAAATAATTACTTTGTATACACTGGGAAAAGAAAATAACTCAGAGAAAAGATTTATCAAAATTAGGCCATTAAAGAAAAATTCAGTAAAATATTAAACAGTGTACGAGGACTGGAACACTGTGTTTAAAATAACAGGACTAAATAATAAATTGAATTATTTTCACCAGAGATTTTTGGAAATTTATGAGAGGTGCCTTCATACAAGACTAGTTCCAATTGATCGAAAACAAGTAAACAAGAATTGGATAACAGTAGGTATTAAAACATCTTGCAGGCATAAAAGAGAATGTAGAAGTTAAGAAGATCGACAGTGTGCTTTTCGGATGGCATCACAAAACTTACCGTAGAATTTTAACCAAAGTAATGAGAGAAGCAAAGCATTTGGCTGTAATAAGTGAGAGTAACAATTTGAATAATAAGACAAAGAAGTGTTTGGAACATTATTAAAAGAGAAACCACTGTATCATCGTCTGAACATAAACCTGTAATTTTAAGCATTAAGAATAAACTTTTAAATGACCCCTATTCTGTATGATGTGTTTTCAATAACTACTTCTTAACAGTTGCTGAAAAAGTAAAAAGAAAAATTAGTGGAGATATGGATGCTGTAACAATACTTAGATCCTTATCACCACCAACAGCATCAATGTCTCTATTTCCTATCAGTCAAAAAGAAATAGAAAAAATTATTGAGTCCCTTAAAAATAGAGTCATTTGGTTACCATTAGTTTTCCAACCATATACTGAAACAATGTACTTATAGCACCAGCATTAGCAGAGTTACCAGTCATATTCATAATATTTCATTTGAAGAAGGTATCTTTCCTGACTCATTCAATGAATCAGTAATTAAACCTCTTTATAAGAAGGGTGGTACCTCAAAGACTGAGAACTATAGACCCATATCTCTTTTACCAGCATTTTCAAATATCTTCAAAAAAGTAACGTGGAGAAAGGTTTATGTACATTTATATAATAATGCTTTCTCAGTGAAGCATAGTTTGGTTTAATGAAAGGTATTTCAACAGACAGCAATTTTTTTTTATATATACACAAGCAATGGATAAAAAAAAAAAATCCGTAGGAATATTCTGTGATCTGGTTAAGGCACTTGAGTGTATTGAATATTGAATTCTCCCAGAAAAATAAGAACATTATGGTATTAGTGGTAGGGCAGGACTTTGGTTTAAATCATATTTGGAAAATAGAAAACAGTGTGTATCCTTGCAAGCTGTTAGTACAAGAGAGGTTATAAACTCATAATGGGGAATAGTTAAATGCGGTGTACATCAGGATTCAATTCTTGGCCTTCTGCTATTCTTAATTTACATCAATGATCTTTCACACATATTAAATCTTAGGTCATAGTGATTATATGGTTATTTTGCAGATTATACCACCATATCTTTGAAATACCCATCAGTACAAGACCTAGAAAACACAGCAAATAATGCTCTAAAGAAAATTAATACATGGTTCAGTGATAATAAATTAATACCTCATCTAGAAAAGACACAGCAACTTCAATTTATTACGAAAAATAAATCAAATGACAGGTATAATATGATATCTGAAGGAAAAACTATCAATGAAAGCACTTTCACAAAATTCCTGGGCATATGTATATATAACAAGTTGAAAAAGTAGAACTGGAAGCAACATATTCAACACCATCTTTTTTTTAATAAAAAAACTGAATTCTGAAACAATTTCATTGAGAAATAAATAACTCTCGGGTTTTCTGCCGGTTAATAGATTTATTTAGATCTTTTAACAACGTTTCGGCAACTGCCATCGTTGCCTTCATCAGGTTAACTCTCACTTACAAGGACAAGACACTGACTGACTCGCGAGCCAGTCCTGGCTCCTATTTATAGCCTGTTGTCAAGGGAAACTTCACGCTGCTCTTTGATTGGTCGACGGTGCACACGGCCATAGACGGGGTCAAACCGGTTTGGTTGCATCTCTGCATCTCGTGGCTGCATCCCGTAGCTCAGCAACTGGATGGCATTTAGTAGATCCATGGCAGTATCTTGAGTGGTCACCCATCCAAGTAAAAACCAAGCATAACGTTGCCGACCAATCAAAGAGCAGCGTGAAGCTTCCCTTGACGACAGGCTATAAATAGGAGCCAGGACTGGCTCGCGAGTCAGTCAGTGTCTTGTCCTTGTAAGTGAGAGTTAACCTGATGAAGGCAACGATGGCAGTTGCCAAAACGTGGTTAAAAGATCTACATAAATCTATTAACCGGCAAAAAACCCGAGAGTTATTTATTTCAACAATACGCCGGGAAAAACTAAAATGTCAATTTCATTGAGGATAATAGCTTAAATAGCTGATATAGAAATGAGAAAGTTGGAATATTCAGCATATTTTTTCTCCCTGCTAACATAAGGGATCTCATTCTGGGGAAACACTTCACAAGCACACAAGGTATTTAAATCACAAAAACATGCTCTAAGATTTATTTGTGGAGCAAGCCTTAGGACTTTACACCTAAATCTGTGTAGGTGTACTTACAATCCCAGCACAGTATACATAATCCCTACTATCTTTTGCAGGGCCGGCATTGGGGGGGGGGGGGGGCTCAGGCCATGAAGCCAAGAATACGCCCATTGTCGCCTGGCCATTTTGTAGAGCTAAAAAAAAAAAAGGTCGCCCATTTTACCCCGGGCCCGAAATTCCTAGTGCCGGCCCTGATCTTTTGTAATGGAAAATCATAAACACTTCAATATTGATGCTGAAATACATAGCTATAATACTACGAATAAAAATATGATTTACTAGGATTACAAGTCATTCTCAATTGTACAGTAAGGGATAACATTCACTGGAGTTTCTTTATTCAGTGTCCTACCACAAGAAATAAAATGTTATCAATGAAAACCTAACAACTTTAAATCCAAATTGGAACAGTTTTTGCTTCAGAACCCATTTGATTCTGTGAAAGAATTTTCTACTTGGAATTTGGTAACTAAGGATGACTGTGAAAATACTATATATTTGATGTATGGAAGGGGGAGCTGACAAAGTTGTTCACTATTATTAAAATGGAGTATGGTTTTTCTTTGTGTTGAAATTGCTTACAAATGCAGCAAATACATTGTCTGGAAACTGCACTCATATACTGTAAATAACATGGGATAATATGTATTTGAAAATTATGATGTAAATTTATTATACTAATGGATTTTCAAGTAACTAACCAGTTATTAGTATATTATTGATTTGTTAATATTTGTATGTACTGTTCCTCATCCCTGAGACTATTCTCACAAGGGATGCAAACAGGTGACATTAGCCTTGTTTATATCATTTGAACTAAAACAGATTGACTTTCTTATTCAATTATGCATTTTATATCATAGTTTATTATATATATATATATAACCTGAATAAAGAAAGAGCAAAAACAGGGCTAAGCTTCTGCTTTTTTCTATCCAGCCAACAATTCTTTCATAGTTTATCTGTGAATTAATAGCACAAATCTCAAATTCCATGTGGACAAAGCCACAGGCACAAAAGTTCCTATAAGAGTAGACATACCTTAATTTAAACTTTTTAATAATGTGTTGAAGCCTCTCAAGGTAAATAACTATTCCTTTCCTTCAAAAGGATATTTCAATCTGATTATTATAACAGCAAATCAGCTGACTGTGTGATGATTATTTGATTATGGATACAAGGAACAGACCCCACTATTGAGCTGTGAAACCTGATCCTAGAAGTCAAACAATAATCCAGCATTCCTCTTTTTCTAAGGCAATATGGATATTAATTTTTGTTTAATATAAGTCAATAAATATTTAAATTTAATCACTGTAGGAGTACTATTACTGCATCTTGTAAGAAGCTCCTAGCCTGGGAATTCTTACAATAATAAAACCATTGTTTTTCCACCTTTTATCTGTTTTAAGGCTTAAAAAAATTCTGATCCAGTAGAAGTGATAGTTTATTGAGAAATCCTGTTTTTTTTTAATTATTATTTTTTTAATAGTGTGAATCTTAATAGTAAGAGTCATACATTACATCTCCATTATGGAATAAACATATGAGCATACCTATTATTTTATTCCTCTTAGTATTTTTAATATAACTTATATATTTCTGTTTCATCTCACTGATTACTGTACAGTGTGAAATAAATTGTATAGTTTTTAAATAAATGTTGCATGCAAATTATATGGAGATAAAATGGCATTGGCATAAACAGTACTAAATCTAATGAAAAGTTATAAAGATTTTTCTAAAATGATTGTTTAATTGTATTTTACAGTTGTAACTGGTGCTACAGATGGAATTGGCAAGGCCTATGCCTTTTCAGTAAGTATAGATACCTCTTTTGTTGATGTAGGAATTCCATGAATTCTTCATCTGAAGTTGTTCTCTCATATCTAATTTTTCAGCTGGCCCGGAAAGGACTGAATATTTTACTAATAAGCCGATCTCGTGAGAAACTGATTACAGTAGCTGCAGAAATTCGTAAGTTACCTAAATAAGATGTATTTATTTAACAACATTTTTCCTATAACTGCTGTTCATAAGATACTTTACCATGTAGGATTACCAGGTTAGGTTAAGTTAGAAGGAAAGGGACTGGTTGTACTACCTTTGATACCAGGTTTAGTATTCCTCCTATGGGAGGGTTCAACCAATCTTCAGGTTGAGGGTGTAGGAAAAAAACTTTATTGGGGTGGAGTGGAATCCCCATGTTCACAAACTCAATTCTTTCCTATACTTTCTTCTCTGCAATATTTAATTTCATTAGAACGGTCGCCAACCCAAATGGTTTTAATAATGGGATTTTTCAATGAAGGTTAATATCTAAAGATTGTTCTCAGCACAGATTTTAAAGTCCAGTATTTTATTGTTCAACGTTTAAAGACATATTCACTCTGACAACAGAAATTGTTACCAGAAAGACTTCGTTTCCGAAAATTGCAGATTAATGCCACGATAATTACATACACTCCATTAAGACACAATAAAAAGTTCACTCCACTTGAAACCTCAAACGGAATCTTAAAAATTGTCAAATTTAAATTATGGAAAAGAGGTTTGTTAAATTAATGATCTGTTTCAAAAATTATAGTTGCCGTCTACGAATATTCCAAGTCCGTTTATTCATGATTGTTCTAACGCGACACCCACACCATGCGACACTGCCATAACGCCTGCCCACACTTCACACCTTCACCCTTTAACCAGTTCGAAACTAATGCGGTTGAGGTCCCGCCTCAGGTCTCTTATATAGGTTCCCCCAAGCCTGATGGGAATTTCCACTCATCTAGCGTCTCTATGCGCTCTCTCCCAGCTCCGCTCACAAAGGCTTTCCCCCCCAAGTTTTTCCGATTTTCCTGAAACTTTGTGATAACGTAGGGTTCCTCATCCTAAGCATTTTCTATCCTTGCAAAATTTTTCCTATCTGCTCTCCTTTTGTTGTTATTAATTTTCGAAGTTAAATAAACCTATTTTCTAGATCTAGTGTCCCAACTATTTGTTTTAGCGCGAGTGTTATAATCTTCAGCAATTCTACAGCTATTGACAATTAATTTGGTGTATCTCACTACCTTCTAAAACCCTTTAATTAAAAAGATATCGCCTCTCAATGTTTTCATCCCTTTTCGTCAGCCATCATGGAATCCCAATTAAATACTTTGAAATTAAATATCTTATATTGAGAGTGCATTGTTTTGATAAAACTTTCCACCAAACTTACTTAAAAAAATTGTACTTTAATAAAAATAGGTTGCCTCCCAGATGTTTTTCTAGTATTTTCTTTCCCCTTTGTCAACTTTCATTTCTACCCATTCTCGACAACCTGGTTAGCTACGATGCTTTAACCGCTTTCGCTTTGGAATTACTTTTAACATATTTCTACTCAACTCAACGATCTCAAACTGCTGTCATCATCTTTTCACAAGAAGGACTTTAATCGGACATAATTTTGTTTTGACTACTTATTTCATTCTCGACTTACTATTTTTTCCTTTATTGAAAAAGTACCTTAAAATTAGTAATATTTACTCTAAATTCCGTTGGAAACCATGTTTTGTACTTCTAAACAAAGATCCGATACTTTCATCCTGGTATCTTAATTCATTTATTACCATTCTTTCATACTTCTATGAACCTGCCGGGTGTTGCGTCATCACTGCCACAGCGTCTCTGTTCGGACTTAAAGATTGCTCATAACTTCCTTCCAAAAACTCATACTACTACCAATGTGAGTCTTACATTCCCTTCTACACCTGATTAGTGTTATCTTTTGGGGGAAATGTTACTTTGGGTAACCTACTTAAACCGATACCAAACACTCTTCCTCCTCGTTTTCTCAGTTGCCAAAAAGGCCAACTACGTTACAAGGGCCATGCTTAGCTAATGTTAAAAAAATACATATTTTTAAAATTATTGTTAATGTCTCTCTTTTACTTACCAATATTGCCCATTTATCTTGAAATACATGTGTTAACTGAGTAGAAGCTAAGCATGAAATAAAAGCCCACTTAAAAATATAGAGAATTATGAATGTCATCTCTTAGAAGCCTTATACATGACAAAAAATAGAAAAGAAACTGCTGTAATGTTTGGGTAGTAGAATTTTGTGTATAATGTGATCTGATTTCTTCTAATATATTTACATAGTATTACAAATAAATGTTTATAGCTCAATATTGTTATTTCTATTACAGAAAGTACCCATGGTGTATGTACAGAAATCATTCAAGCAGATTTTACAGTTTACAATAATACCACTTATTCACCTATAGAAGAAAAACTGTCTACATTGGACATTGGAGTACTAGTCAATAATGTTGGCATGAGTTATTCATATCCAGAATATCTGCATGAAGTACCTGATAAGGAAAAACTTTTCCCCAACATTATCAACTGTAATATTGGTTCTGTAACTCAAATGACCCAACTAGTCATCCCAAGAATGTTGAATAAGGGAAGAGGGGTCATAATTAATGTTTCATCAACAACAGCACTTATTCCAAGCCCACTGCTAACTGTATATGCAGCATCAAAGGTACCCTCTCTTAATTGATCACATGTTCCTAAGCATATATTCTGCTAGTAATATAATATAAATGTATCGATATTACTATTCTTTCACTTACATACCGGTAGCCTATAAATCAGCAGAAGTTTCAGCTATTGCTTAAGTAAGAATTTGGGAAAGTTTAATGAATCTATATTTAAGAAGTGGCAGAGCAGGCTATTTTAATAGTTTTTTGCTCTCAGAGTAAGGTTTGTTTGATTCAGTATAAGATTTTTGCTTGCAATTGATGATATTGTGTGATGTATATGTCATAGTTATTTAAAAAATATGCATTTTTAGTGATTTAATTACTGTTATTAGTAAATTTCCAATAACTTAATTGTTAATTCCCCCATGATAAACATTTACTTCTGTAACTTGTATTAAATGTAATATGGCATAGGTACGTAAATCATATTTCATTTATGCCAGTTTAATATCACAAAGTATAGGTTTCAGATTCTTGCTGCTTGCAAGTGATATGGCCACATGTGTTGTCTAGTAAAACTTCAAAAACTGATAAATAATATTTGCTGATACCTACATGTAAGCATCAAACCTTCTGAATTATATGACATAGAATATGTCAGTTTTCACCAAATGCTTTAAAAATAATTTATAGTGCCAAGACAATGAGGGTTGGAAACTTAGTGGCACATGTTTGAAAGCTGATCTAGAAGTAACCACTTTGAAATCTGGTTTCAGAAGCAATTTTCATAGGCGCATATCTGGTCAAACATCCTAAACATATGTGAGATATTTGAGAATGTTTCAGTTAATGTAATTTTAAGTAAATTGTTGGTTACCATTACCTGGTAGTATTACCTCACTAGATTACATGATCATGATCCAGATACATGGACCATGACATTCCTATTGCATAGACATGTGCTGCGAAGTCAGCTAGTTTAATTAAAAAAAAAAAAACTACAACCATAGATTTACTGTTTTAAAAGTGACATCAGTATTACTGTTTTAAATATGACATCAGTATTACTGATTATAAGCAGAATCTTAAAATATAGGGTGTTCAAAACAAAGGTATCTGATTGAAAATGTTATTGCTCAAAATTGGAAAGCCTCATTCAACACAGTGCATGTGAATTTCTCTGGCTGCAGAGTCAATGGGCGACCATTTTGAAATATAATCATAATTTGTACTTTGAAAAGGTGACGGTGGTGGTATGTCTGCTATACGTCATGAAGTTTAATCTCAAGTGAAATTCTGTTGTTTCAACATAAGGCATTCTGGGTGCTTGGGTTTCACAAAACTACATTGGTTACTGTGGTGTGTCATGCTTTTCCATGAAATTTAAGTACTGATCTGCCTACGTACTGAGAAGAGTATTCATGATTTGTATCAATCATCTAATACCACTTTTTGTCTATCTAAAGGGAAAAGCCAATGGCAACCATGTATATAGAAACAATGCACGAGTAGTATTCACGAGGCTATTTAGCACAGTCCAAACAATTCTGTCCACCAAGCCAGCCGTGATTTTGCAAGCCCTTACAAAATTGTATGGCATGTGTTAAGATGAGAGTTAATATTTAATTCATACATGTTGCAACTGGTGTAACAGCTCAAACTGTATGATAACGTTACATATCAAGAATTTTGTGATGTGATGCAACAGAAAATAATACATTATGATTTTCTGCAACACCTCATTTTTAGTGATGAGGCTACATTTCATTTAAGTTTAAAGGTCACAATGTGCGCATATAGGGGGCACAAAAATCCACATTCAATTATTGAAGATGAAAGAGAACGTGTTTTTTGCCATCTCTCAATCAAAAGGGTATGGGCCTTTCTTCTTTGAAGCAAATGTAACTGGGAAGTCCTATTTGGAAATGCTACACAATTAGATTTTCTCAAAATACAAAGAATATTCTTCTGCCAACAGGATGGAGCTCCAACATATTGATATCTGGAAGTCTTATGTTTCCTCAATGAGACACTTTCTCAACACTGGATTGGTTGCTGTGGACCCCGAGACTGAACATTTCACATTTGCCTCCCATCCCCCTCCTCTTGCCCAATTACTCAGATTTCATCTGACACCCTGTGATTTTTTTCTTCTGGTGATACAAAAAATATTTGATATTTGTTCTACCTCTACCCCAGAGATGTTGAACAAATTAAGAAATTTTTCTAGCATTTGTAAAATCAAATACTTCTTTTTGGAGCACCCTGTAGAAAGTTTTAACAACTCAATAGAATGATTGGAATAGAAATATATGCATCAAAATACTAATCAGGTTGAAAATATACAAAGAAAGTTTAAATAGCTAGTGTTATGTAATAATGCACTATTGCCGAAGAATAAGAAACCGGAGAACAATAATGATAATGCAATGAAATCTTTATGGGTATTTTAGCAGATTGTGTTGTAAAAACAAAATAGTATGACAGCTAGCTCCTCTGTATTCTTCACATGTGAATACATCTGTACACTTCAATGGATTGATAGCTATTGAGTCAGCTCAGGTGCTATACCGCTTTTTATAGTGCTGACTCGCCTGTGAGCGACCGTTCTCTGCAACGACTGCATGTGGTCTTGTTGACACCCGTGAAGGCTGGCTGCCAGCAGCTTGGTCAATATCACGAAGTGGGCTGTACTCTGGTTTTTCATGGGCACTAAAGTCAACATGGCTTTTGCAACTTGTAATTAATGCCTTCGTCATGGAACAAGTTAGTCACTGTCTCAAACTCAGTGCAGCAGGTCGAGATGATTTTGAATCCTTCTTGGTGCAGCCAACGTAATACTCACAATTTTGCAATGTGCTGTCCATTTGCCTATGTGAGTGCCACAATAGGAAGAACAGGTCCCACCTCTATGGCTGTGACCTCTATATATAAAGATATAGATGGTGGCAGTGTGTTTAGAAACTCTGGAGATCACACAGATGCAGCTGGTAAAAGCAGTGGGTTCAGTGCCTTTGCAGGTGACATGAGGATTTCTTGCTGGATGATCTGATCAACCATTTGCCTTGGTCATAATTCCTTCTGGCTTGCCCATGTACTTAGTCACGTTCATCAGTGCTACTACTTAGCTGCTATTAACGTTGGGTGCCGAGCTGTTAGTTAGCAGCTGGCAGTGTGGCTTCAGTGTTGAAGATGGCTGCTCATTATCAGGGCTCTTCTGCTCTTGTGATGACTTTTCATTCATTTAAGTGGGCTGGTCTGATGAAAAATCCTGCTGCTTGGCTCACTTAGTGCCTGACTCTGTGAGTCATGGATGTGTGAGTTGGAGGTACAATGCTCCATCCAAAGTTTTGTAAGTACCAGTTTCCAGGCCTCAACAAGACAAAGGCCTCTGCCTGTATTGAAGTTAAAAGCTAGACTAATTTCATCTGCTTGCTTGACTACTGAGTTCCAAAAATGTGACATCCTTACCAGTATGTTTATGTTGTTAAAATCCACAGTGTGGCAGTGGTTGTAAACATGCTGTAGTGATCTTGTCTTTACTTCTGATGGACTACTATGTTGTCTCATATGGTTTCAACTAACTTTAGTGGTAAATTGGTCACCAGCTCAAACTTCAGTAAATCAGAATTTCTACACTTTGAATACAATGATTTCAGGTTCTATTGTTCCTGCTGTGTAATGCATCACAAATTTAAAGTTTCACTTCTTTTTATTGTTCTTTCCAAAAATTATGCACTTAAAGTAATCCTGATATTAACTGAGTTATCAGATTTCAATAATTTACAAATATAGCAGGTTATATCTAAAACAAAACTTCTGCAGATGCATTCATACAACAAACATTAATTTTAAAATGATGTTAGAATTTCTACTTCAACCTTCCAAAATGTACCACTTAGCCTCTCATTCTACAACAATCCAACATATCACTTTTTTTTTTTTTTTTTTACTTATAGCTTGCCAGTTCAAATCCCTGTCAGGGCATCCAGATTTGGGTTTTCCATGGTTTCCCCAAATCACTCCAGGCGAATGTCAGGATGCTTCCTTCAAAAGGCCATGGCCGAACTCCTTCCCGTTCCTTGTCCCTAGTCCCATCACCCCTCTAATGACCTTGATGTTGACGAGGTGTAAAACCATAAGTAAAAAAAAAAAAAAAAAGTTCCTCAACCAATTCACAACCAGATGTATCACATTTTTCTCCATCAATTAACTTATTTCTAAATATGCTCAGGATTGTTCAAATTTAGACTTTTCAGGATTTTTTTTGATAATATGTAAGAATGACAACGTATAATTAAATTTGGATAGTTGTGTAAATTGAGTGACCAACCCATTCTCAATTGTATTGATCATATGCTAAAACACGTTGATTGTAAGCAATACTTCTGGATCTATTGCTACCTCATTTATGGCCTCGTGCTCAAAAAAAATCTCTGCTTTCTTCAGGATCTGACTGGCTTAGTAATAGGATATGCCGCATTCTGAGAAGCAATTTCTCTAGCTGTTATCAAAGCAGCCAAATAACCCCGGCCCTCAAATTCTGAGCTGTTTGCAAGCCTTCTCAGTTTTACCTTTTTTTTTTAGGTAGCACATGTCTGTGAAAGACACATTATGCTTTGTAAATATTACAGTACCAACATTAATTGCAATCACTGAACGCCTAACTTGGTAGAAATGCAGTTGCACATGCACCCACATGCGAATGAATTCCAAGACTACAGGTGAAAAGACATGAAACAGGTGTGGGAGGTGTGGCACCAGAGAGTGCTAATTATAGGACGAGTTGTCATTTTCTTGATTCGAGTAAGTTGAGCTTACTCGAGTTGCAACTCAAGTTTACTTGATTCTATGATGACATACGACTATGCACTAAGCTGAAGGTCTTACATTTATAAATTCTTCTGTATGATTAGTGTATTAAAATCATATGTGAACAGCAAGCTGGGTTATTATAGAATTTATTTTTTGCCACAGATGATCTGTCACTGCATTTTCAGCAATCCCAATATGATGGCACCTGGTGCGGTCGCACCACTCGCACCGCCCTAGGGCCCCCCTGGTCTGTACACTTGGCATTTGGGTAATACTGAAAGAATGCAAAATGTATTTCTATTTTATGGATTGGTTTGTGCTCTCTTATTTCCCCATCTAAACAGTAATAGTTTTCATTCCCTATCATTTCTGCTGGAGAATAAGAAACTTCAAAAGTAATTTGAGGTAGCGTAAATAATGTTGAGTGTGTTTTGAGTTAAAAACATTGGGTGATAAATGGGAGTGTACTGAAATTACTTAATCAATTATGACCACTTCTTTCTCAAAACATCTACTGAAGGGAACCCCAGACTCACAACAATCAATGTATGATGGCACTGATGCATTGATATGTTACCACCAACACAATTTAAAGCAGTAACAACAAACACTCATGGTACTGAAATTATAATTTCAACACATTCTTCCCTGTACGTGAAAAGAGTTACGCCTGATAAAACCGGGACTTTCAAAGTTTTAAGGTGGATAAAACCAGGTCTTTCAAATTTGAAGGTGGAAATTGGCCCACTGTTATATCATTGGGAACATATATACATCTGTTCTCAGTCTTAGATAGTCTCCTTCCCAATCATATTTCATCTGTAGGTTTCAGTTCCACCTCCCCCATTTTCACCTCGGTCTGTCTCGTATGATAAAGTACAAACAGCAGAATGAGGAGTAGTAGATGAGTACATGTACATGAGATGAAAAACATAGAGTAAAAGCAATAATTTCTTCATGCATAGGCTTATAACAAAGATTGGTATTATTTGTATTTTTGTCCTATATGTGTGTTCATTGCTTTTATTTAGATTTTGTGTCCTGTTTTCTGTGTGAATTCTTAAACTACCACAGTTATTCTAGCATAGGGGAGAGGCCACTCTTCAGTGTGTCTCAGAGTATTAAATATGTAGTTTGGTGGATGTCGCAGATGTGGCCATTGAATATAGGAACACTCAAAATTGACTAAAGAAAATTAACCATCCTTATAGACAGGGTTCTTTAAAATTGTAAGCAAATGTTGGGATGGTCTTTCATTTACAACCTGTAATACAAATTTCATGATCAGAATAATATAAGCCACAATATAGCTTTCCACAATGATAACACTGACTTTCTTCATCTAGTATAAGCTTCAACTTCAACTATGGTCAGCTAGGTAGGCATACCAAGGAAGCCTAAGACAATCACAAAAGTAGCCAGAAGGTTTGAAACAAATAATTATACAATAACACGCATTACTGAGTTGTAATGTAAATCAGTGAAAGAAAGTAAACCATTGCTTTTCATAGAAGAAAACAAGGCACCATTAAAGACATGATTTGATATAAAAAAATCGAACCTAGGGCGTGAGTGGTTAGTGTTCAGGCTTGAAATTGAGAAGAATGCAGGATTGGTGCCTGGTCTTGTCATCCAGAATTTGCTATTCCATAGTTTCCTTGAATCAATCAAGGCAAATGCCAGGAGGGTTCCTTCAAAAGACAATGGTCAAATTATTTCTCTCTCACATCCAATGACCTAAACATCAGTGAGTAACAAATTCCTAAGCAATATATATAAATATTATGAAGTTTTAACTTACCTATTTATTAGAATTGTTCTAAATTTTTATGATATAGTACATTACTAACATAGTGGTAAATGATGGGGTTACTTTCCCTAAGTTGGAGGCAGCAGGAGAGCTGCAATGACACAAGAAGAGTTATCATCATTGGAAAATGTTTCGGGTGACCACTTAGTCATGTAGGAGAGTGTAAAATATTATCCTTCTGATTTTTGCCATTGTTTAATACATTTAATGTGTTTCAATCTTTCCAGGCATACACTGAAAAGTTTTCAAAAGATCTAGCAAATGAGTATCGACGCAAAGGCTTAATAATCCAGTGTGTTTCACCAGGTTATGTTGCTACAAAACTAAGCAAGATTCATAAGCCTTCTCTAATGGCACCAGATCCTCAAAAATATGTAGAGAGTGCCCTTAGAAGTGTGGGAATTAAAGAAAGTACAACAGGATATTTTCCTCACAGTGTGCTGGTATGTAATTGATTTAAATGAGTTTTTTAAACTAAGATTAGATTAAGATAAGATTAAGATAATTAGACTTTTTATTGAAGAATTGTTTGAATAATAAAAATTTGAAGTAATCATGTAGTAAAATGTGCAACATATTCTAATGTTACATTGAATATTTACTGTTGAGAGTAAACTACTGTAATGTATTCTACGACGACTCTCAGTAATGTTTTATGTTAACTCAATAAAAAATAAGCTTAAAGATCCTCCTATAAAGAGAATTGTATCATAAAACATACTGAAGCAGGGGCGCCGACTCTGTGGGTGCTTGAGGTCTCTAGCACCCATGAGATGTCACTAGTGGGTGCTGAGCACCCATGAAAATAGACATCAACTAACCAGTAATTGGCTTTGAGCGATACCTGTATTATCTATCTCACACGCCGTTTGCAAGGCAAAACGTCTGAACAAGTTCGCGCTTGCTTTAATTTAATATTTAATTTAATTGCAATGGAGCACACGCTCCGGTGGCAATTTCCCTACACACCCAACTTCCCCCTATCCTGCACCTACCTACATTTACCCTCTACAAATTTTAACTATAAATTCTTTTAACGTTTTCGGTAAGTTAATCATTCCCTTGGTAACTCATTCCAAACCCTGACACCCTTACCTAAAAAAGAAAATCTTCCCACACCCTTGCGCCTGAAATTGAGTGCCAGCTTGTGGTCATGGTCATCTTTTCCCTTCCATGAACTACTTTCCATACCTACTGCAATATCTTTCCATGCCTCATCGCCAGTATACGCCCTGTACACTCCCATGACCCTCCTCATAATCCTCCTGTCTTGCAATGAATCCCATTCCAGCTCCTTTATCATATCTGTCACTGATTGCATTCTGCGATAATTCCCAGAAACAAATCTTGCAGCTCTTTTTTGCACCCTATCTAATTCCTGTATTTGATACGCAAAATGTTGGTCCCATACTACACTACCATATTCGAGCAATGGTCTGACCAAAGTTTTGTAACCTAATACCTTTACTTCTCTCGTGCATCCCCTCATCACTGTCACCAACAAGTGCAGAATTTTGAAACCTTTTCCTACCACCTGTCCTATGTGGCCTGCCCAGTTAAGCTTGTTATCAAACGTAATGCTAAGATATTTACATTCAAGTCTTCAGAAAGCAATTCTTTCCTCACCTTATATTCATAATTAACCTTTTGTTTTTTATTTGTGTATCTAATTAGCTGACTCTTCTTTGCATTTATCTTCATCCCATGTTTACCAACACAACTAGATATCCTGTAACAGATCACCCTGCAGCTGTTTACAGTCCTCTATCGTTTTGATCCTTTTATACAGCATCATGTCATCTGCAAACAATCTAATTTCAGATAGTAAACAATCAACACAATTATTCATTAGAATAATGAATAGCAATGGTTCCAATACGCTACCCTGTGGCACGCCCATTTTTACTTCCACTTCCTTTGATACCGTATTTCCTACCCAACTTTCTGTTTTCTACCTTTTAAAAATTCTTCTACCCATCAAACCACTTTCTCATCCATTCCAATAGTTTTTACCTTATTTACTACCATTTTATGACTCAATCTGTCAAACGCCTTTGAAAGATCTATTGCTACACTATCAATTTGGCCTCCCTTATCCATTTCATCTGAAATATCTTCCATATATCCCACCAACTGAGATTCACATGAATATCCTTGCCTGAACCCATGTTGCCTACTTGAAAACCACTTACGTTCCTCACATACATATCTGATGTGGTTGCATATCAATCTTTCCATTAATTTACCTACCACTGAAGTCAAACTGATTAGCCTGTAATTTTCGACTCTATTTCTCACCCCTCCTTTATGTACCGGTACTACTATCGCACTTTTCCAGTCCTGTGGTAAGCAGCAAGTATCCACACTCAATTTAAATAATATTTCAAGATAAGGTACAATGTCACATCCTGCTATCTTTAAGATATCTGTAGTAATATTATCTACACCATCCCCCTTGTGTTTTTTCAGCTTGCTTATTTTCTTCATGATTCTTCAGGATGAATTTCAAATTTTTTAGTATCTTCATTTCTAATTGTATTGTTAAGCTCGTTCTCCGAATTAGACTATCCCGTTTCTGATTCATTTTCCCTAATGCTCTCACTAAAACAGTTACTTAAAATCTCTGCCTTGTAAGACACTAGCTTATGGTGGGGTGAGTGCATAAACTTGAATCTTAACTGTGATCGTGCATACCTAAGGTGATACAGTTCTGACTTAGCTTTTAACACAGTCGCCACCATAGTTTTAACTAAGAAACTAAGGAAAGGTGAAAGTTCAATGATGATTGTTCAGTTCTGGTATGATGAATATATTCTTTAAAAATGTTACAAAGTCAGAATACTGCACAGGTAATCAGACAACCTTTCCAAAACTATTTCACAGATTCGACTGACCATTCGAGCACGACCAAACCCCACGCTACCACTATTTCTTAACTACATGAGTTCTTCAAAATAAAACTTCCACCCATGATGCCAAAAATTCAACCGATACTAAACAAATTAGCAGTTTGCCGCACCACGAACCCAGAGCTGGCCACCTTACTACATAATGCGCCTATACCGACTAACTGCTGCTTCTTGAATGGGGCGAGAGTAGGTTCTGGAGGGGGTATTATAGGATCGCCGCTTCTTGGACCGTGAGAACTTCCTTATCTTGATTTTCCCAGGGACTTTATCCGATAGCTGATCAGTTTCAGACAAATGTTACGAAATCTAATTTGATCATGACAATAAAAATCATCCTAGCTATCTGAAATTTTGGTAGTAGCAAGATATTGTTACAAACGTCAAATTAAGCTATTATAAAAAATTTTGTAACTTTAATAATTTCGCCAGAAAATAGTCATAAAGATGCGATTGCCGTAACTTTCGAAATATTACTCCTATCAAGCTGAAACAAATTTAATTCTACTCTCCTATTGCCCATCTATTCTCTGATATCAAATAAAGAATTTTACCTAATTTTGAAAGTGGTCTAAAATTCGAAAACAAAATTTAATGTCTTGAAATATTCCAAATATCGATTTGAAAATAACTCTAAACAAACTTCCCTAATGAAAAACTATTACTGTAAAAATTTGGAATCTCTAAGTCCATTCCCTGATTTATTACGAATTTTATAAATGTCACTCCTCCCGAATGCTGAGCGATCGCATCATTTCGTCCAAGCATTTTTCTCGCGCCAAAACCCATTTCGCTTTATTACAATCAAATGCTTTAATATTTTGAAATAGAACTTTTCCAGAAATCTTTATATTTAAATAAACTTTACTCTGAATATAATTTCCTTTCATGAATCCCTGAAAAAGACTGAAATATAGAACTTTTTCATTAATCACATGTCTGGCTATATCAAATTATATTCAAAAACGGTCTTTAGAATGTATGATTCTCTCTAAAATTGTAATATGTTATTTAAACCGAAATTACGATGCTTCCTATCTATCCCTTGATTTCTTAACTGTTTTCTAATAGCTAAATACTTCGAGTTTAGAGTGAAAAATTATGTGATAAAATTCTAAACTGGCAAATCACTTTTAAACATATTCAGACTCTAAGTAAGATCTTTTAACAACAAAATTAATCATCTTCTGGCTATCTATTTACCTAAACATCTTTTGAACTAACGAAATATCTTGATTTAGTGAAATTAAATGAAAGTCAAATACTACCTATTCAAATTAAATTCATTTAAACAGCTGTTAAGAAACTTAACTATTGAATTTACTGTTAACACTTGAATAAATGCTTATATAGGACATATTACTGGGAAATATTATCAAAATTGACTATAAAAATGACTTTAAAAGGGCGGTATCATATACTTCAACTGAACTCGCTATCTCAGCAACTAATTTCGCTATGCAAAATTCCAAGATATGTTACAGCCTTTTTCAAATCCTCAGTAACTACCCCTCCATCCTTATCTATAAGGGTCTCTAAACCCTCCCTTCCCCTCAGTTTCCAGATATAGCCATAGAAATTTCTATATTAATCAGTCAGTGGTCTTCCTGCATTGACAATACTCTTCATAAACCCATCTTTAGCCACTTTCTTTGCTGTTATTAAGTCCTTGATAGTTGTTTTAAATATTCCCTACTACCCTGCTGTCTCTTAACTCTGTTATGTTCTCTTTGTACCAACCTCTTTAACCTCCTCACTTCCCTATTATAATACACAGGTTCTCTACTTCTATTTATTTTCTGCTTTGGAATGAATTCTTTTCCCCCTTTCTTATTAGCTCCTTGAACCTTTCCCACCTTGGCTCTACTGTACTTGTGCCTTCCTTCCATTTGCTGAATGGTTCTCTGAAATATCTCTTCAAATTTGAAATCTGTGCCTTTTTATAACTGTACCAATTTCCCCCTTCAATTTTGGCTGCTGGTTCACTGAATCCTCTAATATCCATCAGAACTGCTTCATGATCACTTATTCCTTCTATTACTTGACACCCCACAAGGTTACCACGCAAGCGTGCGCGAATGCACGTCATGCCTAGTGTTGCAAACTGAAAAAAAATGGATTTTTACAGCTTTGTGAAAAAAAAAACATGAAAGAAAACCTAGCACCCTTGTTTTTTTTTTCTAAATTTGTTTTTCTTTCTTTCAGAAAACAGAATTTTCTGTTTCTTCTTCTGTCTCCTTTATATCCTTAACTTCAGAAGTAGTTATATTTTCTTTTACTGGGTGTTCTTGTATTGTACATAAAAGATTTTGAGACTGCAATTTTAAATTGTGAGTAAAGTACACACTGTGCATAAAGACTGCGCCGATATTTCTGTATTACGGTCTTTTAAGTTTGAATTTTAATCTATTATCATACAAAATAGGAGCTTTACTTCTTTTCAATCGTTGGTTTACACCAACAGTTGCAAGTAAACGATTAATAATTACTGACAATTTAATGAGTTAATACCACTATGCTCTGACAGTTTAACAAGTATACGAATATAAGGAAAGCACACTAAGTAATAAAAAGAGGCAAAAAACCATAGATAAATTTTAAATTACTAATTTTTTGAAAAGATCCGTAGGTCTACAGATAAATTCGTAGGGCTGGCAGCACTAGTTCAAATAGCGAGTATCAATCCAAACAACGGGGAACGGGGATTCCTTCTCGTGCAACCTAGCCTCTTTGGGAAATCCCCGTTCATAAAAGAAAATTTCAGTCAATGTTGCCAATATTTTCGTAATTTTTTTCTCTACTGAACCAGAAAAATAGAGTAGATTTAAAAATTAAGATAAGTACTTATAATAAACTCTAAAACAGTCATATTAAACGATAACTGCTTTACAAATTTGAGATTTAGTAGTTGTGAAAAAAACATGTCCCAGAAAAAAAACATTTTTTTTCAAAGTTTTTTTATGTTTTTTTTTTCAAGACAGAAAAAAAAAAAACAACATTTTTTTGCAATACTAGTCTCATGCCTGAGGAGAAAGTAAAAACTGCGTTAAACCATACTTAAAACCTAATAATGTGCAGTAAGTGTAGGTGTGATTTGTGAAATCTGCGCACACAACCAAGCCAAGCAACCCACCTCGTTGTCAGTCGAGCTGCTAAATAAAGCACTTGCTTTGACAGTCCACTGCGCATTTTGTTATTATGTTTATTTCACAAAAATTTTAGTTTCAACAGATAAATTCATTGTTTGATTTCTTAAATCATCAAAACCTGAAGAACTCTCCAGTCTCCACTACCAGCTCTTTCTCAGCTTAGTACAGTTTAACAAAGCCAACAAGAAAAATGTTATTTCTGAAAATTCAGTTGAGGAGAAGGAAAAGTGCAATTTTCAAAGTAAGTGGCAAAGTTTTTGACGGCTATTATATCATGGAGATAGAGATAAGGTGTTTCACCAAATCTGTAAAGTAACCATGTCTAATAGCGTTTCTGTGTCGAAAAAATCCAGAGTCTATTAAGGTGTTCACTTAAAATTGCTTTCCATCATGAAATAAGGCTTTATAAAGGTTTAAAAAGTCATGTTCACAGTTTAAAACATGGTGTCAATGTATAGGCTGCTTCATCTTATAAAAAAGTAAACTTGAAGGTATAAAAACAGCCAGAACCACATTCGTAAAAATGATTTCAAATCTTCGTTCTTTAGTAACCGGAGACCTAGCCAGAAGGGACCGCAAGAATGTTCAAATTACTTTCAGCTTCTCAAGCCGCAATCACAGGATATTCTTGAGTTAAAATCTTGGCTCCAGCAGCATTACGAAAAATAATAACTTATTTAAGGAGTACGAAGACCCAGCAAAGACTGAATGACCACATGGTATTGCAGGTAAACCGAGAAATAGAGGATAATTTGGACCTTCAAGAAATCGCTGATATTTAGCCTATAAAAAGAGCTGTTGTTCAACTATATACATTTGAAACAAATTATATCATTATATAGATTATAAGATATTGCTTGTTAAAATGTTTCTTAATACTTAATTGTTGGTCTTACAATTTGTAGTACTATTGTGTGCATTACGTAGATACTAATAAATATCTCCTGATAATAAACAATGTGTTATACATTGTTAACAATTGTATAATTGTGTCATTTTTATGTTTTTTTGATGATAGGTATCCATTCATTTTCGTTCAACCCAGCATTTTGTACCCTCTTTTTTCCCCTCCTTCTTTGTATATCTACATTAATTACTAGCTGTATCCACCATGGTGTTCCAGATAGCGATCCTTGCAGACAGAAATCAAATTCAATAATAAAATGATGAATTTTTCTAGCAGTACAAAAATCCATAGTTATTTATCCACTGATATTATAATATTGAAAAATCTGTAAGTTTTTTTTTACGCAATCACGTCAAAAAGGCGAACCAATTTGAATGAAATTTAGTAAGAAATAATTTTAGAAAATGCAAAATCTTTGTCTGACTCTGCCTGTCTGTTTGCTTATAACTTGAAATCTACTGGAAGGATTTAGATTAGATGTTTTCATCAGGGATTTTTTTTAATGAGTCATCAAATGAGCCCCTGTACTGAAGTGATCTTGATGTATCCTACTAACATTCTGTACACACTTCTAACTACTGTTGTTAGGGTGCTCAAGAACAGATGTTATTTTGAATTTTTAAAATAATATAACAAACTGTACTCCATGGTTCTTTCCTGAAGTTGTTGATGAAAAAGAAAAAAAAAATGAAACACCGTTTATGTTTCAAATACAAAACTGTGTAAGATTTAATGTCTCTACTATGTCTCATTTTAGTAATAAAATGATGAACATTTGAAATCAAGTGTGGTAATGTCATGATGAACCATTCTATCTGAATTAATATGACTTATTAAAAGGAAATAACCAAAAAATTAGATCAAAAATATGTTGAACAATGTGCAAGATACATAGTGTTACAATGTTGTAATCATGTGGTTGATCAAATGAACATATCTGATTTTTTAAAAATTGCCTCCAACAAAACAAACGCAAAAGAAAATTGACATGTTCTGTATTGCTTGTGGTGAAAACAGGTTTCCTATACTTATACTAATATCATGCTTTTATAGATTCCTTGCAGAAAAAAAAATTCTATAAATTAATGTATTACTTTTGTATGAGCCAAGTAACAAGAATTAGAATTTTTTATCAATCTAAGTGATGGAAGTATGAAGAAGTTTGGATCAAATTATATTGGACTCTTTCTACCAAATGTCTTGCATATAACAATTGGGCAGGAAATAATGTAACAAGGAAATATTAACGTGAAAATGATAGTGTTAGCAAACCCATCACTTACCAATGTTGGAAGCTGGGGCTGTGAATACAAAAAACAATGCAAACACAGAAAAACTCAATATTCCAATCATATGAGAAAGACAATGAAGCATATAGCCCTGTCACATGAATAACATCAATTTTCTGCTGATTGTTCTGTTCAAGGGATAGGTGGCAGTGGGCAAATAATGAAGTGATAAAATAGTATAATTGGTACTGCAATGTCATATGGAATAGCCAAATGCAAATTAATAAAAATATTAATAAACAAAGAATAATTAAAAATTACTGTGCAGGAAAAATTTAGAAAATACTGATATTATTTAATACACAGTATGAAGAAAGTAATATGTATAAGTGACGGCTTTGCCAGAAGATCAATGGGAGTATTATGTGTGATTGAAACTATCCAGAATATGCTAGTTCCCTTCTATGTATTGCAGATGGGGACGTGGTTTCATGGCTCTGATTGTGAAGCAGTTATTCAGGAAGAGTTGGCATGTGAACTGGATGGTCCAGGTTTTGGGAGTAAACAGCCTGTCTGTGACCTTTTAACTTGATGGACTGGTAGTTTGTGTTGAGGCTGTTGTGTGAACTTGGGAAATGGAGGTAGCTGAGTAGTTACATGCGGTGGACTGTTGTACAGGCAGCATAATTGATAATAGCAAAGGTTTCCCAAAGAGCTGGTTTGAAATGGGCTATCATGTCTGGATATATGATGCATGTTTTATAATGAGACCTGTTGAGAGAAAGGAGCTGTGGAGCAGTTCACAGAACTACAGGGTTGGTTATTTGTGAAAAAGTTTAATTTTACTGTTTGGTGGTGTGCTGAAGCTAATGTAATATACTGTGAAAAACATACTGGGTAGAATGGGCCATGGCAAATTGTTTTGGGATTAAGTATGTCTGTTGGAGTATTAGGCCTAGGAATTATGATTAGATGGCTAGGCTGCACGGCAGTGAACATTTTGTGTGGAAGGGACCACAACTGTCAAATTATAGATGGGTATTGTTAGACCTTCATAGGTTTGATGTGGTCATTCTGCTAGGAGATGTCAACATCAAGGGTGGTAATATAGGTGTGGTGGCAGGATCATTTGAAGTTTATGGATGACATGTTACTTAGTAATTTTAGGAAGCAAAAAACATGGTTTTCACCATGTGTCTTGATCATAATTATATCATCCATGTCCTTGAACTAAGTGGTCAATATGAAAGTGTTTTTGTGAAGAAAGTCCTATTCCAGTTTGCACAAGGAGTGGTTGCGATAAAAGGGTGTCCATGGCAGTGCCCTGCTCTAATGAAAGGTTTAGGACTGGAAGGCAAAGATTTTTTGACAGAACAAATTGGGACACTGATGTGAAGAAAGTTGTGCAGTAGAGTGCATATCAAGGTAGTACTCAATAGCAGTAAGGCAGCACATTAGTATACAGGGAAGTGCATTGGCATAGCCAAGATTTGCTTTAGGGAGGGGCAGAAGCAAGGAAACTCAGTAAAAATACTTGTTAAAGTGGTTTTCTGTAAAATAATAGTTAAACATGCATTTATCTTATTTAAGCACCAACCTGCGAGGGTTCTGGCTAAATCTTGACAAAATTTCTTTTTTCATCAATAACACTGTTTACATTAACATTCATCATACAAAGACCTATAAGTTTTTTTTTCTGTCGTTATTGACTGCAACCAAGTTTTTACCCAGTGCGAGGTGATGAAGAACTTTAAAACAGTATGTGTTGTGCAGGACTGTAAAAGTAAAATCAGTAGCACCTGCTTCATTAACTAGTGCATGGCAGTGTTACTATGAAGCTAAAACAGACATCTGAGATATTAAAACAGGTACAATAATATGAAAGATTTTTCTAAGCTCAAAAGATAAAAAAGAATGCATAGGTAAACTAATTGACAGGAAGCTTAGACCACAGTGAACCTTTAATGAGATTACCACAGAAAAGCAAAAAATCTCTGGGGGAAGGAAGAAATATATGAAGATACAAAACAGGAGAGGTTCAAACAGATTTTCATAAAAAGTAACATCTTCACATTAAAAATTCCTCTTTTAATATTTTTTGACACCACATGCCTCATAATAGACGAAGGAACAGAAAAGAAAATGTAAGATGTACTGAATGAAGATCAAGTTGGGTAAAAAAAAACACAAAAGAAACAAACAAAACAGGATAAAAATTAAGGATCTGAAAATGGAATTTGTGACATTAGAAAAAAAAAAGATTTTGATACCATTAAACAGGGTCAGATGTTCTGACTTTAAGAAAATCAAGAATGGACTATTGAAATAGAAGAATAATTTATAATTTATTTAAAAACAACTACCCTATGTAAACTTTGTGGGTCAGAATTAGCTTACTAATGCATACCTGACATCAGGACCCTCCCTGCCTCAACCCCTGGTAAAACTATAACTAATTTTATTTTTATTGTACATTGGATAGGATAAAAAACCACCGCTTACCAAAGAAGGGGATTCCAGCGGCGTTGGTACACGAAAAAAACACGAACACACAAAGAATAAAATTTTCGAGCATGGCTCTTCCTCAGTAGAAGTGAGATGGCTGCACGCAAGCGCTGCCAGCAGCCAACTAATTTTATTTTTATTTACTTATTTTACTTACTTTCATTTATTTTCAATATATAATGATAATAAGAAAGTTTATTAACACATTGACTGCCATGATGAAACTTGGACTATGTATTGCTATGCCACATTGAAATCACGAATATTACTTGTGAGGCCAAATTGATTTTTTGCATCAGATGTCTTCTTTTGATCATGTAGAACTAAGTTACTTCATAAAATATCAAGTTATGACTGATCTGGACTGATAACAGGCGTGAGCCATATATGGCTCACGTGGCCCAACAACTACATTTAACACAATTACGATCTGTGGCCACGTGAGCTACATGTCGCTCACATCATTTAAAACACAATAGGTATAAAAAAAAATCGTTTTTCAAGAAATTATTCAAACTCTTAGTTTATTTGCTTATATTAGCTACATATAAAATTATTTACTACGTTTTTTACTTGGTCTTACAATAATGTTCATGAATAAAGATCTTAGAGTATTCTACTTGTTCAGCTGCTTGATATTTCTACTTCTTCAACACAGCATTGTCAATGTCACTAAAACAGTTGTTGCACATAAAACTGTCACATTTATTGCATTTAGTGCATACCCTCTTCACTTTCTTAGCAGCACCCTTTCTTTCTTCTATTCTTCGCAGGCACTTATAACAGCCCAAACATCTTCTTCGACTGCTCTGCTTTGGTCCACCTACCGTCACAAGGCGATGGCTGTCATCTTCGTGTAGTGGCTGTAGTGTTGCCTGTGGTTGTGGATCTTTGGCATTCAATAGCAGTAGGGTCAAGCGCTCCCTGAAAGGAATTATTTGTATGCGAGGCTTGGATCCTTTGTTTGCCAAGTTGTACAGCACTTGAGCATTTACAACAGATGTTCCAAAATGGATTTAAAAAATGATCTTTCTGTACCATTTAACCGTACGCCGAAGTGTCGTTGAGTATGAGCTCATCTGATCCGATACATCAATAAATGACTTGGCGGCATTGTAGTCCATGATTGCTTTTGGTTTCAAAACTTCCATGCCATTTTTATTTTTTACAGGCACCATATCATCGTTATGTTTTGTAGAAATCATCAAAACATCCCGTTTATCTTTCCATTTGAGCAAGGAGATTTTTGTGTTGCTCTGTGAACATACTGTTTGCCCTTTTTTTCAGTTTTGCAGATATTACAGTTTGTGAGTTGCCTTTTCTGTTACTCCTAAGAGTGCCAACAAGGTGGGTAGAGGTATTCATTAGTTCTCCAGCCAATGATACACTACTGTACCAATTATCACAATACAGTGTCCTCCCATTGTGCAGTAAAGGGTCAAGTAACTCCATAACTACTTTCTGTGGAACACAAACACCTGTAGTTGCTTCCTTACCAGCATAGACTTTGAGGTTCCATGTATAGCCAGATGGAAGGCAAAGTTTGAATACTTTTACCCCATTCCTATGCCTTTTGTTGGGTACATATTGCCGAAATGACAGACGTCCTCTAAACGGTTTAATAGTCTCATCAATGCAAATTTCCTCTTGAGGACAAATCATGTCCTTGAATTTTGGTACTATCAGGTCTAAGAGAAGTTGGACTTTGTGGAGTCTATCTCCTTCAAGTCTAGTTTCATTATTAGAAGCATGAAATAATCTGAGGAGTATTTCAAACCGATTACGTGACGTAAGGGAGCGTGCATAAACCACGTAGCTCCATTTTGGCCTCCTGTGAACCCCCCCTCCCCCCCACGTAGCCATACGTGGCTTTTGCCTCTACCCCCCCTTTTTTCCCTTTTGATTCCAGAAGACATTTTGTACTGTTTTCTCTTGTCAGACTATTGTAAATTACACACGGAGATAATTAACTGAGGGATAAATATTCACATCCTGTTATGAGTTCTATTCCCCATTTTAACTGTGAAAAAATGTTATGAAATGAAAGCTACGTGGTCTGGCTCGGTAACCCCCCCTCCCCCCACGTGGCCCAGCGTAGCCTTCCAGCCAACCCCCCCCCCCCCTGGACTGAGCCACGTAGTTTGTGCACGGTCCCTAATGGAGCTAATCTTGATAGAATAAAGCATCGACTTGCTCCAATAGCAAGCTAAGCTTGGCATTTTTACCAAGCCCATCCACAGTATAATGCCACAGAAACGTTTCATCTCTGCTATATTTGTTTCTTTCCATTTCGTTAGCCTGGATTTGCGACGGAGCTGTTGAGAACCAATTTTTTTGTTTTGCATATCGATTTGTTTCAGCCACAAGAAACTCAAACACGTCATTATCAATAAAATGAAAATACGCTTCCTCTGATGAACAATTGCTCAACATATCCAAAACATCATTTGATATAGCAGGAGGAAAGCACGTAGGAAATGTCTTTGGGTCCTCAGTAGCATCTCCCCATATTTGTTCTGTGACATTGGTAATATTCCCATCTGGTGTTTCATCAACGTCATTTTCGGAATTAAAGCTATCAGGCACACATCCACATCATTTTGCAACAATGGGTATTTTGAATTATTATGGTCTGTAGAACAGGAAGGGTCTTGTAGGCCTAATGTATCTTGTGATGGGTTAGACCTGATAAGAAATGTATTACCTGAATTAGGCGTATCACAAATATTCAAGTCCTCAGACTCACTCTCTTCGTCATCACATTCAATAAACTTCTGTTGCTTTGTACGGTCTCTAACACAACGTTCATTATCAGGCTCGCAATCAGGGTCGCTGTCTGTGTTGTCAAAAATGTCACTTTCACAACTTGATAAGCTATCTTGCATAGCCTCATTCACTAGCTGTTCAAGTTCTTCAAAAGTTTGTCTTCTTTTGGCCATAATAATAAACTAGGAAACTAACCAAATACACAAACGTAACCTCAAATAGCATACACAAGCAATCAGCAAAACAAAACAGTACTACAGCTGAGTCGTCATTAGTTGATCTCTGACGGTTGCAGTTAGGAGTCACCAGGGCTACCAAATGCAAAAATATTGATTGCTAAGAACATCAGAGTGTTCAGTGGAGCCACCACTTTTAAACCCATAGTTGAAACGCATTATCTGTGACCCCCATGAGACTCACGAGGCCTCTAAACACAACTCTGCATGTGAGCCATTTATGACTCACTGCACAATGTATACGTGAACCAAATATGGCTCACGTGGCATCATAACCCGTGCAACTGTGAGCCAACATTGGCTCACGTGGCAGTCAATGTGTTAAAGTAAACCATCACTTACTAGAGATGACATCAGGAGGGCAGTGATGAACATATAGTGATGAACATATAGTGATGAACACAATTTACAGTAGAAAAACCTCACTTATCTACAGAAATGAGACACACAGCAAGGGGTTTGGATGTACACACATTGAGCCTTCTCCATATAACTAAAATCAGAGGTGACTGTTGCAGGCAGGGAATTGGGGGGGGGAGGGGGTGAATGGGGGTCAGAAGTAGGCAGTTAATAACTATGGGAAAGTATCAGCACTGGGGGTTTAAAGTAAAAATAAAATAAAGTATGTAAATAAAATAATTTGAATCAGATTAGGAAAGTGCTATCGAAAAACCATATTAATAAAAATAAGTGACATATTTACCAGAGAGCTCTTACGACAGGTTAAGGCCAGGGAAATTCCTGGTGTCGAAAGGCTATTTCCCCCCACCCACCCCCCCTTTTACATCTTTTTCCTGCAGAGTTCGGAAGAAATAGTACTGTCCGAAAAGACTCTAACAAATCTCATTGTAAAACAGCTGTTGCATTTGTTAGAGTAGTGGGAACTGGCTTGAGTTGGCACTGGATGGCATAGGTTTCCAGTCTAAGCAGTTTGCCTGTGACCATTCATTCCAGTGGATGAATGGTTAGTGGAGAAACCTCTAAATGAACTAGTGTAGTGGAGGCAGGTAAGCTGGTAAATGAGGTGTACCGTAGTGCACGTTACATCTCCAATAATAGGAAAATGTTTCCCCTATTGTATGATTGTAATAGATAGTGGTGGCTGGATACTTGTTGCAAGTTTTGCAGTGAGGTATGATCCATATATCTGTGGTTCAGAATCCACGTTAAACTTTAGGTCCCAGAGGAAAAGAACTGCCCTTCCTGCCTCTGACACAACAGCTTAGGATGCCTCTTTCGGGAGGATCCGGCCAATATTCGGGTTGTAGATTAAGTTAGTTTTTTTATGATGCATATTAAAGATCCAAGTGGTGGTTTGGGAGACTCAAGAGTTGAATTTTTGTGGCCCAAGATGTTCTTCAGATTAGGTGATCTGCAAAAGCACATGCAGGAGACAGTGAGCAAGATTTTGTGGAGAAGGAAGCCATTTCATGAAAGGAATGCAGGAAGTCATGACCAAATTGAAGTATTTGGATAATAAACTTGAAACAAGGAAAGAATTAGGTGATGGATACAGGGCTACTGCAAGTTTTTAGAGTAGCAGAACAGTAGTTGTTATGTGAAGGGGTTTGTGGCTCAAGACATTCATTTTTATATAAGATCAGGGGTAGCATTGGGAAATGAGGGATTGTAATATGTTTTTGGAGTACTAGGAATTTGATCTTTCATTGGAACAGATGAGTCTGCCATGAATGGCAAGGCTGTGAGGCAGAGAACATTCAGTTGGGCAGACATGTAAATTGATGAAGTGTAGGTATTTATGTTAATTTGTGGGCTTCATGTGAATGTAGATGCTTCGGACACATTTACATAGGGATATGTCTGCATTAAGCAAGGTGACATGTGGGAACAAGTCCAGGAGAAGTTGGTGGAACGGCTTTTGTGTAGAAAGTTGAGGTAACCTAGGAGGTGGTTTTCACTATTTGTGCATACCATAAATATACCATCTATGTATCTGAACAACGCAAGGGGTTTGATTAGGATGTTGTTCAGGAATTGATCTTCAAGTCAGCCAAATAGCCGGTTGTCATAGGATGGGACTATGCAGGCAACCTTGGTATTGCATGTCTGGTTATGTATTGGGAGTTTAAGGAGAAATAGTTTGTGGAGAGGATGAAGTGAGCTAAATGCATGAGAAATGAAGTGTTGTGGAGGCTGTGTGTATATAGGAGTGACAGCTGGATATGTTGATATACAAGGAGATGATGATGAAGAATACAAGGTCACAAGCCCGCAATACATACACTTTGAACAATGACACTTCTTCCACACCTTACTCCTTGCCTCGCATGACAGAAGCATCTTTTACAATGAAGAATCACTTTCCAGGTTTCTCCCCCCCCCCCCCCCCCACCAAGAAAAAAATTGTATCAAAACTTCTTCATTACAGGCATGATGTCCAACATTATTTCACCAATATCCACTTCCTTCTGCGAAAAATTCTGTCCACAGCCCCCCCCCCCCCTCCCCAATACACGTTTCACCAGATCACCCAATCTCATGAACATTCTGAACCACAATTACTCTCAAATACCTTCTAGTTTTCATAAACTACCAAATGTATCTTTCTAATGGATAGACCTAGTTGCAAAACTTGCAGCCTGCATCCAGCCACCACTACTTATTCCAATCCTATCACAGGGAACTTTTTTTACATGCCACTTGCTCTATAACATGTCATGTACCATCTTACCAGCCTCCACTGCATTAACTGTTATATAGGCCTAACCACTGATCAAATGCTCTCTCACAAAATATAATGCTTGAGTCTGTGAAACTTCACTCTATAATTCACTGACTGCAATATAAAGTTATTAGCACAGCACTCCTCCAGTGTGTTCTTAATCATCTGCCCTATATCAGCCATAGTTTGACAGTGCTGAAAAATACACTAATTGTCAACTAAACACACTATTTAGAAGGATTAAGCTGTATATATTACAAGACAAAACTGAACACTCAGCAACTCCCAGAAAACTAGAAGTGTGAACAGTTAAGTGGAGTTTGCTATTAGACAACCTTCCCAGTCAATTGCTAGGAATGAACTCACCGGACACAATTGAGTAGCACAAGATGAGGTAGCAGCAGAGTGGTACTGTGTGAAGAACCTCAAAGTATAGAGCGGTAGTGGCTACTATCAAGTTAAACTAAGAACAATTTGAAATTTACCATGAGTTAGGGAAGTGTTGTGAAATTCAGTTTTTTCTTATGAAAACTTTTGGTCGGAACATTACAAATTCAATAAAATATTTTGTGAAATCTGTAGGGGTTAAATTTGAGTGAGTGACTGTTAAAGAGTATTTGTAAGAACACTTGAATCTGCATTCTATTTAGTGGATCTTAGTGCAGTTTTTAGATGGAATTAAACTATTAGTATCAGTGAACAAAATGAAAGAAAGAAACTATAATCACATTAAACAAAGTGAATTTAAAGTTTCTGTGGATTTTTGTTTCTTATTTATGTCCTTTGTAATAACCAGTTATACTTTATTTTAAACAACTAGTAACATTCACAATTATATCACTAGCAGTAAAAATGATATTCATAAGAATAAATCATTGTCTTTTGTTCAAATAAGGGTCAGATATTCAGAGATACATATCTTCAATATGCTCCCAACACTTCTTAAAAGTCTGGCAGAGGATAAGATTAACTTCAGGGGAAAAACTACCATTTATTTTATAAATGTTGTTGATATAATTAAGGCAGGATAGGGAAAATAACCCATCACTTATCACAGATAAACGTAGGAAGGTCATTCATTATCTATTTTCAACTAATTATTTCTCACTTTTTCTACAATTTTCTCATATAATATCAGTGTATCACCTGCAAACATGTGAATTTTACAATTCTTTATTATTGCTGCCAGATCATTTATATAGCATCTGAATAATGGTCCCAATTTACTTCCTTGTAGAACACTTGTTTCACTTTTGTTTCCTCAGATATAACATTATTGAATATTATTAATGCTCCTTCAACTCCTTTACCTACTCATTTCTATTGGCAGTCACGCCTCTCTCATTCCATGCCCCCACAAATAATTGATCCTTTATAACTAATTGTTTAGCCTTTTCCTTTTGTAGTCTGTTATTGTATTCTCACTTAGCTCTATCCTTTGAAGCTTCCGTATTCCATGTTTTTGGCACAGATGTGGAACTAGCCCATTATACGAGAACCAGGGGCTTTTCTGTCAGGTGCATCCACCCTTAGGCATGTAGCTCTAGATTTAAGGAACTGGAAGTTCTCCTCATTGCCCATCAGCAAAATTATGACAATTCTCATTATGGAAGCATAATAATTGTGTGAATGCATTAGATATTTAAACTCTTTTACTAACCGTGCTATTTACTGTTGTTCATGACTATTTTTTTTCTTTTTTCAGGTTTTTGTTGTTAAATTAATAGGATTTTTTTGCCCACCTCTTCCTAGCATCATTATTGCAAGCATACTGAAGAATATCAGAAGAAGGGCTCTGAAAAGTGGTCTCAGATACTAAGTGCCATCACAAATACATAGTCATCAAACAAACATGTTTCGTTACTAAGTGTAGTGACGAATTCACAAAAAGTGACAAACATGAAATGTACAAAAATTAGCAATATTTTGAATATGCTGACATGAAAAAAGTTATACAAAACAGAATGTAGCCAAGTGTCTTAGGAGAGCACTGTACCAAATGATTTTACCATTCAGAAAGCTGGTTGTATTTTACATTTAAATACAATAAAATAAGTTTGTAGTGTGTGGGGGTGGGGAATTGAGAGTGGGAGGATTATGTTCTACAATACCAATGTGCTGTATATTTAGATCAGTACTATTAATCATGTATCAAGTGAGCGAATGTTTAAGTGAAAATACAGCACTAGACTATGGTTACATAGTTGATTGTTTGGTATTGATTAACTTTCCATCAGACTAGTCCATAATGCTTCATCTAGCTTTCAAGCCTTCATACATGTTGCTACCCTTACACTTCCCCATATCAAGTAATTATGTGCATTATTTTTAAAAATTCTTAATAGATTGTACTTTCCCTCACTTGCTTATCTCCAGCAAACTGTGTTGATATTTATTTTATTATGTTCCCCATCTTAACTGTTATTTGATGATTGAATATGTATTGGGATTATCTGTTACTGATTTCATCAACAATATTTAACTTTTAAACTTTAAGAAAATACCCCTCAGTATTTATAAACGTATGCAGTGACAGAAGTACACACAACTCTGTAGTGAGAGGACATATAGCCCTGCCTCCAAAACTATTCACGTTGCTCAAAAATTTTAGACAATTACTATAATGATATTTTTTGATAAAAGCATAAACCAATATGGTCTAGTAGGCCCACTCTGATTTTTTTGTGTTCTGTGGGATGTTAAGAAAATGTGCCATACCAGATTCCATCCTAATATACTAGCCAACATTAAAAAATACTTACAAGCCATGTAATAAAAGGAAGGTCATGAATACTTGGTGTACTCAAATTTCTTATTAGTACCGTACCTCAAGTTCATTCTTTAGAAATAACTGTACAGTGCTCATCATTTGTGCAGAACAAGTTGATTTTGAGATGTGAAAACAAGAGTGTAAGATGAAAAAGTTACAAATTCAATTTAGCATCTGTTATCACTGATTTCAAATACATGATTTATAAATCATATTGTTTTAATGGATTTAATGTTTTAATAAATTTGTTTATTTTACATATTTTGTTTTTATATTTTTCATACATTTCCATAACTTATAATTCTTAGTCTTTAAATGAGCATTTAAATGTTTTTTTTTTTTTTTTTTTTTTTTTTGAAAAAGTGAGTACTTTGCCTGGAACACGTGTAATTAAAATTTTACAAAGATTTATTTGGTTTGACCATGTGATATTTTAATTTATTTATTTGTTAAACAACTAAAGGAAAAATGTCAGGATGTAATATGAGGGTAGTACAAATGAAAAACTTACTTTTCTTTTGAATTAGTATTTACTGAACCCAAGTGGAACAGAGCTTTATTACTTTTCAACTTTATTACGTTTATACTAGGCATGGCCTACACCTCAATAGTAGAAGGAAGAGGGTTGTATCAGATCTGATAGTCAAACCTTTAATTGGAGCCACCAGTGCTCATGAAAAGATTCCTTTAGTTAATGGTATTAGGGCAGCACCTTTTGTTTAGAATAGGGTTAAGTATTAGGCAAAGAGTATTAACGGAGATTAGTTTAAACAAAAATGAGTTTTTAGATATCAAAATTAAAAATTGTGTAGGGATTAACTTATTACATTAGAATATCAGAGAGTTATCAAACAAAGAGGATGAATTGATGTTCTATGGTTGTCTGAATACAATATAACTACAGGAATAGATATGCCAAATATAGCTGACTTTAATTTAGCTTCTCACTACTGTAGAACAAATTTGGAGAAAGGAGGAGTTCTCACTTATATTAAAAATGGTTATTGTTTTGATGATATAAATATTAGCAAGTATTGTTTTGATCAACATTTTGAAGCCTGTGCCACATGGCTAAATTTCAATAATGAATTATTCATAATAGCAACTGTATACAGTGCACCCTCTAGAAATGTTTCTATTTTTGTGAACCAATTTGAACTCTTATTAACATTTTTAAGCATAAAAGTAGCTAACATTGTCTTTTGTGGTGATTTTAATGTAGATTTTGTATATAAACTACCCCGTAAAGTCCTGTTGAAAACATTAGTGAGTTCATTCAATTTAACTAAGGCAGTTAATTTTCCTACTAGAATAATGAATAATAACCACTCAGTTATGATAATCTTTTCCTAAATACCTTAAAAATCAGTTATACAATCAAGCCATCTCTTAATGGACTGTTTTTAGGGGGTCAGTAGCAACAGGGCCACATTTAGGCTTTAAGCTACAGCCCTGAGTAGCAAACAGAAAAACAACAGCAAATCACTTTTAAAAGAGTTTTCAAGCATTTTCAGAGTCAGAAAACATGTAAGTAGGTAGAGTTAAATCAAATTTGTAAGGGATTTACCTTTTTATAAGCCTTTTGGCCACATTCATTTTCAGAGGTGTAAAATAAAATTACAATCAAAATGAGTCCTAACATTTTGGGTCTAGAAAATATGTTAGAACGAATTTAAGTATAGAATGCATACATTGTGTCAGAATTGGTTTAAAAAAAAAAAAAAAAAAAAAAAAAAAAAATAAAAAAAAGAAGGTTGTTTTAGATTAAAAAAAAATAGAAATTTATGGATTGCACAGTTTTGATAATTTGCCACTGACTGTACAACAAGATAAAATATAAATTTTCACTGATTAAGAATATCCACTTTGTTTGTCGACTCTACTAAAATTCTGACAGTAAAAGTAAAATTATAGTTTTAATATCACGGCCGACAAAGATACCAACCCATGCGAAGAATACATGACTATTGATTTAAGTATAATAAAGGAAAATACATGAATACTTTAGTGGTTAAATTAAAATACCATTGGAAAGTAGAATTTTTGTGAATAAGAATAAAATTTATTTCAGTTTGATGGAGTTGTAGTTCTTGAAAAATTAAATATCAAAGTTTGGCAAATTTGACACAATAACATGAAAGTTTAATTTTCACTATGAAATACAGTAATGGAAGTTTTGTAACATACACCAAAAGTTGGGGAATTTTTTATAGTTTGTTTTAATACCAAACGTTACCAAGTGGTTTAAGAATTTAGTGAATACATACCTTGCAACGGAGGGAATCATAAAATAATGAAATGGGTGGGTGAATTTTCTTAAGAGATAATGAAGAGAGTCTGGTTAAGAGTAAATTGTCAGAAACAGTAAAAGAATATTTAAGAATTTCTAAGTGAAGCATGACAGGTAAGTGATTTTGTTGATACTAAGAGTCTAATAACATCTGCGATGCTTGGCGCTCGTTGCTATGTCAACATAAACAGTATCTCTGACGAAGGCTGGAGGATACCAGCCGAAAGTTTAGGTAATGAAATAAACAACGCGGCAAAACCCGAAAGTCAATTAATCATGAAAAATATAACTGTCCAGAAAGCAGACCATAGCAGAAAATGGAATTTTGTCAAATAAAAACTTAAGTTACATTAGCTAATCAGATAGGATAAAGGAAACAAAGAAACTGCCTATCTTATTTTTAGCTAATCAGATACTTACACAAAAAGGAAAAGAGGTGCTAATAATCAAAAATTAAATTGCATAAAGTTACAAACAGCAGAAATTCATAACCATCTGGATGTTAAAAATATTTTTTTTTAGAAAAAAATGCTGGGAAAATCAAATTGGCAGAAATATGTGGAGGCAAAAAGGGTTATGCTACAATGTGATCAGAATATTTGGAAACTATAGTAAAAAATGTATTTTAGTTTAGTGATACCACAACTGAAATGTTGCAGTCTCTCTCTCTCTCTCTCTCACACACACACACACACACACACATTTTAAAAGGATACATTCTTCGAAAGTAGGAATCAGTTGCAATGTAGATGCTTATGGCTGAAAACACCTAGATAAGTTAGTATCAATATGTAGGATCTGTAGAAGGCTAAAGATGAGCATATATATAAAATTAAAACGAACATTACTCAGATTAGGAAATTGAAGGGACTGAAACAGTTTGCCACTGAATGTCACAGAACCATATCTCTGGGAAATTCTGCTTTAGGAAACATGAGCCTTGTTGTATCACATATCACTGAAAAGACTTATCCATTAAGCATGTACTTCAAGATGAAAAAGATGGTTTGCAACAGAAGCAAAAATTCTACCTCTAACTATTTGACAAATACTTATTACAGTGTATAGTAAATAAGTCCTGAACAATTGTGAGTGAGCTGTATTGTTTTGGAGGCTACATATTTGACCCCAGTTTGTTTATCCAGATTTTGGTTTTGTATGATTATAAAAAATCATTTCAGGCAAATGCCTGGATGGTTGCTTCAGAAGATATGGACATGATTTCCTTCATATTCCTTGCTGACAGTCTTCTCCTGGCTTTAATGACTTCAACACTGATGAGCCACAAAGCTGTGTAACTTTTTATTTTATTTATTGTTTTAAATAAGACCTTAATACTTGTTTGCAGATGTCTGAATTTGATAATATTCCACACAGAGCGTTCCATTTATGTGTAATGATTACTGTGTATTGTACTTCATGTTCTTTCATTTTTTAATGTACCGGTATGTACATTCGAAAATTATATCACCTGGATAACTAATAGTATGAATTGGTATGAACCTTACATAACCGAACTTGCTAGAAGCATCTTAAGGTGTGGGCTACTGCCTATGGTCTCAAGGTCTGAGTGGTCTCATGTCTAAAGGTTTATGAAGCTTTATTTAACTCGTACAACAGATTACGACCATTAAAAGCAAAGACTGTGACTAAATATTTCACTCAGCATTAAACGATAAATCCCAACGGCTAGCAAACATCTGGAAATTCTGATAATCTAGCAACATTTGCTAGCATTACAGTAACTGTAGTGGGGAATTGCTGGCCATCGGGTTTTTTCCATTCAGTTTGCCTCTAAACAGCTAGACAGGCAATGAGAGTGCCAAACACACTCATGCAGTTATGTGCCATATGTAATTTTATTTTGTATTTCCAATAGATTTTTAATGTGAGAATTAGGGTAGTTCACTGTTTGAAAATTTTAAATAATTAATAATAAGGTAGTGATTAACAACTGGCATGGTACATTGAGCAATATAACTAATGAAATGTTTTATGTACCTATAGACCTTTGGAAGTATTATTTGTGAAGAAATACAATCGTGCGTATATATATATATATATTGTAAGACGACAAGCTTATGCCGGGGGTTAGCATAAACACTTGGTCTCAGCTATTAGCCTAGGATGTTACAGTTCTGGCTAATTGGATGATTCAGTCGCCACATAATTTTAGCCCAAAATTATGAAAAGGTAAAAGTTCAATGATAACTAGTTCATTCTGGTAAGATGACTATATTCTTCAAAATTTTACATAGCCAGAAAAACTGCACAGGCACTCAGACAATTTCTCCGAAAAACAGTTACAGTTTCGACCAATCACTCAAGCATGACAAGACCTCACACCCCAACAGTTATTTCAATACATGAGGTTTTACTGGATTTTAACCATGACTTTAAAATGCAACCATAATCGCGCAAGATGGAAATTTGCTGCGCCACGAGCCCTACATAGCTTGTAATGTACTCTGAAACTGCCGCTGTTGGTCTGGGGCGAGAGTAGCTTCTGGAGGGGGTATTTATAGGATCGATGCTGCTTGAGCCGTAGGAAGAATCTTCCTCCAACTTTCCCATGGAATTTATCCGATAACTGATCAGTTTTCTGACGAATATTTCGCAATACATTTGATCATGACACCAAAAATAATCCTAGCTTTCTGAAATTTTGATAGTTGCTAGATATTGTTACAACCATCCAATCAAGTTGTTATAAAATTTTATGTAACTTTAATAGTTTCGCCAGAAAAGAGTCATAAAAATGCGATTGCCATAACTTTTGAAATATTACTCCTACTGAGCTGAAACAAATGTTATTCTATTCTCCTATTGCTCATCTATCCTCTGATATCAAATAAAGTATTTTACCTAATTTTGAAAGTGGTATAAAACTCGAAAACAAAATTTGACTACTTGAAATATTCAACGCACCAACTTGAAAATAACTCCAAACAAATTTCCCTATTGAAAAATGGTTACTGTTAAAATTTGGAATCTCTAAGTATATTACCTGATTTATTACGAATTTTAGAATATTATTCCTCCCGAACGCGCATCAAATTTGAGCTGAACTTGTGCAAGCGTTTTCTCGCGCCAGAACCCATTTCGCTTTGTTACAATCAAATGCTTTCATATTTTGAAATAAAACTTTTTTCAGAAATCTTTATATTTAAATAAACTTTAGTCCAAACATAATTTCTTCTCATAAATTCCCGAATAAGACTGAAATATTTAAATTTCCATGAAGCACATGTCTTGTTATACCACATTATATTTAAAAACTGATCTTTAAAATGCATGAACCTTTCTAAAATTTTAATATGTTGTTTTAACCAAAATTACGCTACTTTCTATCTACCACTTGACTACTTAACTGTTTTCTAATGACTGAATACTTCGATTATAGAGTGGAAAATTACGTGACAAAATTCTAAACCAGCAAATCACTTTTAAACATATTTAGACTTTAAATATGATCAGCGGCGGCCTTAACCATTGCGAGGCCCTGGGCGGCAGATCGTTGCGAGGTCCTTAAGTATGTCAACCGATAGTAGGTATTCCTTATGACTGACGAAAAATACAAAAGTTATAAATAAAAAAAATTTGAATTTTAAAATATTGTATTAGAAGATTTATAAAAGTTAACAAAACATAAAGACTACAAATTATTAATGATGATAAACTAAGGTATATGAATGCCTAGAAAGATATGCGCATGGATTTAAATACAATATTTGCGGCTTTTCCTAAAACTGAAATCTTTAATTATAGCACCAACTTTCGTTTTATAGCTCGATTCCTTTTGAACTACCCAACTCAAATTTTCCACCGGCATCACGATCACACGAACTCGTTTCATAAATATTGTTTTGGACAAAAAGCCAACTCAGAAATAACTTAAAAGTAGTTTTTTTTTTTGCAGTTTTTTACTTTAAGGAAGACTGAAGACAATAGAAACATGTCCATTACATGGACGAGCTAGGGACGAGTGTGATCACGAGAGGGGGAGAGGCGTCACTCGGCAGATTGTCGGTGTGGTGACGATGGGGACCAGTATCGGCCAAGCGTGGCTTAAACTAATAGCTGCTAGCAAACTAAGCGTACAGTGACATGAGTTGACTAAGGGGGCATCCACAAATTACGTGAGGTGTTTTTCCGGATTTCTGGACCCCCCCCTCCCCCTTGGTGAGATTTCGTGAGATCTGGCCGGACCCCCCCCCCCCCCCTCTGGTGAGATCAGATCCGTGAGAACCCCCCCTAGAAATCGCACTCGAAACTTTTGTAGACCTCTTTTTTTTTTTTTTTTAGGTCACACCCTAACTTTTTCACGAAATACCCTCCTAAAATCGACTTAGGCGCAAATTGTAGACCTTTTTTTTGGCTCTACTATCCCCAAATTTTTCGCAAAATCTCACGTGAGATTTCCGTAGACCCCCCCCTCCCCCCTGGTGAGATTTGGTGAGATTTCGCCGGACCCCCCCCCCTATTTCACCTCACGTAATTTATGGACGCCCCCTAACGAAATGAAACACGGGAATTCCCCGAGCGTAAATCGAAAACACGATGAAAGTAACAAAATCAAGTATTCAAGTGAGTTATCTGATATGCGAGGCGCGAAATGCAAATAGTCATAAATTTTTCAAACATGTTTTACACTAAAATTACAAAAAAAATACTGATAAATTAATTAATTTTGATATCGTTAATCTTACTTTTATACGAATGTGGTATTGAATAAATCTAAATGAGGTATTTTATTTCGGTACTTATTACTGTTAACATATACTATGAATAAACCAATTTTTTTTTATTGTTGTAACAAGTAGCTAAGGATAAAATAAAAAGTTTTAAATATAAACTTTTTTATAGTCGGGTTGCTGCGCGAGGCCCCTGCAAGGAGCGAGGCCCCGGGCGATTGCCCTGCTCGCCACCCCCTAAGGCCGCCTCTGAATATGATCTTCTAATAACAAACTTAATCATCTTCTGGCTATCTATTTACCTAAACATCTTTTGAACTAAAGAAATATATTGATTTAACAAAATTATATGAAAGTCAAATCTTACATGTTCAAATCTAAGGTCAAGTTTCTCAACAGCTGTTTAAATGAATTTAACTATTGAATTTACTGTCCATACTTGAAAAAATGCTTATATTGGACATATTACTGGGAAATATTATCAAAATTGACTATAAAAATGACTTTAAAAGGGTGGTACCATATACTTCAACTGAACTCGCTATCTTGGAAACTAATTTCACTATGCGAAATTCTAAGATGTGTTACAATATATATATAGTAGTGAAGAGGAGTTCTTAGTGGCAATAACTCAGAATTTGGATGTTGGTATATTTGTATTTGTCCGACAATAACTAGAGCATTAATATATTTTTCTCGAGCTTCCAGCCGTGTTAATATGTCATATTTGCGGGACGTTTCGAAGGCGTCCATCTCTGCCTTCATTTTCAACCTGATGTCAATGTTTAACTGTTTGTTTATTCAGCCGCTGCTACGGAAACGGTGGAAGACAAAAACCAACACAAGGCGATTACGTCATCCGCTCTTCTGCTCGAGACCGACGCGAAACTGTTTCAGCATTTTAATCGCCGGGTTCCAGGCCGCACTGAGTTGATAACCAGTGTCCCTGTTGACTAATAAATCAGTTAATCTAATTTCCACAGCCTCTGTAATAACGCTGGCCCAAAAATCTTTGACCCGGGCTAAAATGGTTGTTTTTTCAAATTCAAAAGTGTGACCCTCTTGCACACTATGTTCGGCCACCGCAGATTTTTCTTCTTGCCCAAGACGAACATTTCTGGCGTGCTCTACACATCGCTGAACAATGCATCGCTGTGTCTGTCCAATGTAGCCGCGGCCACATTCACATGGTATATAATATACACCAGGGGTTCGTAAACCTAGGTCATCTTTAACGCTGCCGACCAAGTTACTAATTTTAGTGGGTGGTCTATAAATTGTCTTGACTCCGTGTTGTGATAGCAGTCTACCTATTTTGAAACTTAGGGCACCCACAAACGGCAGAAACGCAAGGCCCTTGGTATCAATCTGATCTCTCCGTCGATTTTCCTTCTGTTTAAACGCACGAGTAATCTGTCCCTGATTATAACCATTATTTAAAAACGTTTTCCGGAGATAGTCCAATTCACCAGCCAGGCTATGTTTGTCACAAATCCTTCGTGCTCTGTGTACCAAGGTAGTTAATACAGAGTTTCGTTGTGCCGGATGATGACAGCTGTTGGCATTTAAATATAAGTCGGTATGGGTAGGCTTCCGATACACAGTGTGTCCCAGCGAACCATCAGCACGTTTAACAACAAGCACATCAAGAAATGGCAGGCAACCGTCCTCCTCCAATTCCATTGTGAACTGAATATTTTCATGGATTGAATTGAGATGCGCAAGAAATTGGTCAAGACTGTTTCTGCCATGGGGCCAAATCACAAAAGTGTCATCGACATACCTATAAAAACACTTCGGCTGGAGTGGTGCGTGGCTTAGTGCCTCTTCTTCAAAACATTCCATGAAGAAATCAGCAATGACAGGAGACAACGGCGAACCCATTGCTACACCGTCCACTTGTTCGTAATATTCTCCTTCAAACTTAAAATAAGTGGTTGTCAACACATGGTGTAGCAATGGGTTCGCCGTTGTCTCCTGTCATTGCTGATTTCTTCATGGAATTTTTTGAAGAAGAGGCACTAAGCCACGCACCACTCCAGCCGAAGTGTTTTTATAGGTATGTCGATGACACTTTTGTGATTTGGCCCCATGGCAGAAACAGTCTTGACCAATTTCTTGCGCATCTCAATTCAATCCATGAAAATATTCAGTTCACAATGGAATTGGAGGAGGACGGTTGCCTGCCATTTCTTGATGTGCTTGTTGTTAAACGTGCTGATGGTTCGCTGGGACACACTGTGTATCGGAAGCCTACCCATACCGACTTATATTTAAATGCCAACAGCTGTCATCATCCGGCACAACGAAACTCTGTATTAACTACCTTGGTACACAGAGCACGAAGGATTTGTGACAAACATAGCCTGGCTGGTGAATTGGACTATCTCCGGAAAACGTTTTTAAATAATGGTTATAATCAGGGACAGATTACTCGTGCGTTTAAACAGAAGGAAAATCGACGGAGAGATCAGATTGATACCAAGGGCCTTGCGTTTCTGCCGTTTGTGGGTGCCCTAAGTTTCAAAATAGGTAGACTGCTATCACAACACGGAGTCAAGACAATTTATAGACCACCCACTAAAATTAGTAACTTGGTCGGCAGCGTTAAAGATGACCTAGGTTTACGAACCCCTGGTGTATATTATATACCATGTGAATGTGGCCGCGGCTACATTGGACAGACACAGCGATGCATTGTTCAGCGATGTGTAGAGCACGCCAGAAATGTTCGTCTTGGGCAAGAAGAAAAATCTGCGGTGGCCGAACATAGTGTGCAAGAGGGTCACACTTTTGAATTTGAAAAAAACAACCATATTAGCCCGGGTCAAAGATTTTTGGGCCAGCGTTATTACAGAGGCTGTGGAAATTAGATTAACTGATTTATTAGTCAACAGGGACACTGGTTATCAACTCAGTGCGGCCTGGAACCCGGCGATTAAAATGCTGAAACAGTTTCGCGTCGGTCTCGAGCAGAAGAGCGGATGACGTAATCGCCTTGTGTTGGTTTTTGTCTTCCACCGTTTCCGTAGCAGCGGCTGAATAAACAAACAGTTAAACATTGACATCAGGTTGAAAATGAAGGCAGAGATGGACGCCTTCGAAACGTCCCGCAAATATGACATATTAACACGGCTGGAAGCTCGAGAAAAATATATTAATATTCAACGCCGTGAAAAATTACGATCCTACAACCTAATAACTAGAGCAGTTGATTCAATAATTAAGAAATATGGAAAAAAAATGTTTATGGTAACAGAATTTGTAAATTCGTATTTGAACTAAATCGGTCATGGGGATTATTGATATGAGACCCAAAAACGTCGGTTGAAAATAAAAAATTGAGAGAGTGTAGCCATATGGGGTATCAGTCCCCACGAGAGAGAGAGATATTTGGAGAAAATGGGAATATGGTTCAACAAACAGAAAAGCTAAAAGAGCTGTAGAAAAATCAAATCAGGTTCTAAGTTTAAGTATATGAAGTTTCTACATATATACAAACTATGTCTGATAGAGAAGAAAAATCAGAAAAGACAGAACGATCTCAATCAATTGATTCAACTTCCAAAAGTGATGAATCCATGGCTGTGTTAAATTTGAAAAGTGTTCCAGACATACTGATAACCGAATCATTGTCCAAAATGGTGACAGGACCAAACTCTAGTCAATCAGAATTTGAAACTCCTGTTTTGAGCAATAAAATTCACAAAGTACAGATAGGGTCTCCACTAGTTAGCAGTGATGCCAGTGTTGTTAAAGCATTTGTCAGTTCATATCTGAGAATGTGCACATTTCCTATAATGGATTATCAGTGTCATGGTAAAGTTCAAAGTAGTCCTACTCAGCAGTTCAATAACAGTGTGTAAGCTACCTTACTCTCTATTTTCGATATTCAGTCAAAATCCGGCGAAGTTTGAGGTTAACAGTCAGTACACGATACCATAGTTGAAACCGAAGTAACAACATTTTAAGTTCAGAAAAGTAAATAAACAACACATAGCAACCATAAATAAGAAGTTTCAAGTAAAATATAAACCATAAACTTACCTAAATGAGCGTAATCCATAATCATTCTGAAGCAAAAGACACAAGTTTGTTTACACAACCATAGCACTAATATTCCACTAAATTGACCACAGTAAAACACTCTAATAATTATAATTTCACCATTTGATATTAACCCTTTGACTGCTGTAGACGCGTTAACGCGCGTGGCTACTACTGCGCCCAGGTGCTCCAGACGTGTATACACGCGCCGCCTCGCCGCTCTGTCTGTGCTCCAGACGTGTATACACGCGCCGCCTCGCCGCCCTGTCTGTACTCCAGACGTGTTAAGACGCTAGCCTCTTAGCGGCCTGGTCTATAACCATATTTCCACTCAGGGTGGTTAGTTGTTTTCCTCATTCGGCCCTTGAGCATTGGCAGCTGCGATCTAATTTGTGTTGCTCTTTTCCTTTTAGTTTTCGCTGAGAGAATGGCATACAGTCATTATTTTTTTTAACTGCTTAACGTCTCTTAACAGCGAGGATTTTAGAGATGGTAAAGAATGGGGGGCAAGGAATGGGAAGGAATTCGGCTATGGCCTTTTGAAGGAAACATTCCGGCATTCACCTGGAGTGATTTGGGGAAACCATGGAAAACCCAAATCTGGATGCCTGGACGGGGATTCGAAGCATCGTCCTCCCGAATACGCCGTCGTGTTTGTACCGCGGAAGAAATCATGGAGATTCTTACTAGAAGCGACAGTGAATACGATCACTTTGATATGGATGACAGTGATAACCCTTCGACAGGATCTCGATGTAATTTTCCTATGCTGTGTACATCAGCTAGTGGAAAATGACAATTTTTCAGAGTTTGAAGCTACAGATTGTGCGAGCGAAATGTGTTGAAAAAGAGAATGCTTTAGTGACGCGTTTGACAGCATGTGATTGTCGATTAAGCTGCAGGACACAAGTGTGGATTACGTTAACATTCCAGCAGTTTGTCATTTTTCCTGATATTTCTAACGGAATATCATATGATATCTATTGCTGATGAGACCAACAGACACGCGAGAATCAATTCACACTATATTTTCACTATGAAGTGGTTTAAAAAGTTCTTTTTCCACATTCTCTAACACTGCATTTTAAATGCTCACGCTCTTCACCGCGTAGTAACCGGACGAAAAATGCCAGTTGCAGAGTTTCGTCTGTTGCATCCATAAATTTAAATTTCGTGAGGTATTTTTCAGGATTTCCTGACACCCCCCCCCCCTCCCCGTCTTGTAAGATCAGGTCCGTGAGACGGCACCCCCCCCCCCCTAGAAATCGCCCTCGCAACTTTTTGAGACCTTTTTTTACAAATTTCATTCATATTGCAAATTCAAAGAAGAGCACGCCAATGCGTAAATGCGCTGTATGTTCGATACAGAAAGTGCGTCGAGAAACCAATGCAGAACATGTAATGTATCAATGTGTGTTGCACCATTTTTCAAGGCTTATCACACAAAAAGAATTACTAACCATGGTTAACTGCAGAGTTATAATTATATTACATTTACTACGCTCACAAACTAAAAACATTTCAGTTGCTGTAATATCTATTTACTATATGAAGTACCGGCATGTTTGATTACGCAGACACTCACTTTTAGAGGAGTTTTAAACTGAAAACCTTTAAATGTTATATTAACTGTATTTATTTTGTATCTGCGGTTTCAAACCGCAGAGCGACAGCAGAAGAACGCCACACACGACGCTCCAGACGTATTCAGCACACAGCGGTCCGGTCTAACGCGGCAGGCCAGCGCAGGTAAACAGCTTAGCCGTAAACAAAGCCGCACTCGGCGAGGGCTCGGCCGGGCGAACGGTAGCAGTTAAAGGGTTAAATTCATCGATAACTCGAAGTTACAGACTAGTTTAAGGCAGTAAATATGATTTTTAAGGCATCTCCACATGGAGTGAATTTCGATAATTAGTTTCAGCACATCTAATCAGTTTCAGAGCTTTAAAAGTAGATGTAATCAAGCAAAATAACCGGCCAGTTAATATTCTTTAAGTTTCTGATAACCATCAACTAATAAAAAGAAAATATAAGTAAATAAAAGTCCACTTTGTGATGGCGTCATAGCAACGAACTTGGAAAATTTAATTTCTCCCCAACTAACATATTTCACGAACTAAAAACTTTTCTAAAGTACTTAAATTAAATAAAGGTTCGATTTAAATTTAGTTTCAGGCCACAATAGACTTTAAATAAAAAGTGAAGTTTCGGTTGCACAATCTGGGAAAACAGTAAAATTGAGAAATTCTATAAGTTCTGATAGCCTTAACCGATTTAAAAGATTTTTACACCACTGGACTCAGCCAAGGCTGGGGAACACTTTAAAAATAATATTAGCTTGAGATTTTAAAGGTTTGCGGGGTCACATTTTGCATGTGACGTATGATGACGTATCGCAATACTCTAAACAAATGTGGTTTTAAATTAACCAACTTTCAAAATTCATCTTTATCGGTCTGGAAGCTCTAAAAACAAAACCAAACACACCACTACACTTTTCTCATTACACTCTTCATCTTGGAATTTTCCGGCAGCACTCAGTCAACAGATTCTTTTTCTAGATAGACTATTGTCTAGGTCAGTAGGCCGTTTTGATAAAAGGGACCCGGGCGCCATTTTTTCACATTTTGCTGAAGTATCTTGTCGGGTTAGGATGTAGTGCTCTGTTAGACGAGTTCAAGCAGTACCGGCACAGGATCGCGGTGGCTGATGGGTAGACAAGAGTAGAGCAGCATGGCCGACCGACGCCATTATAAAACAGGCGGGGTAATATCTAAATTCTAAAACTTTCCGACATGTGTTCAGCTTAACTTTCAATTTCATTCGGGGTGTTGCGGTCTGTTCTGTTTCACGACTTGTGATCCTCGGCAAATGATTTTCTCCGATTGCCATTGCTAACTGTGACTTTTGTAACTTCTGTGAAATTTTTTAAGAATATATACTTCAGTTATCTGGATGCCGACTTTTATTTCTACTTTAGTACCTTTCTTACAGGAGGTTAATCTGTAAGTGGCGACCGCATTACTTATTACAGTTAGCATTCTACAAGGTTTTACACGGTTATAGAACTTTTTCCGAACTTTGACAACTTTTTGGATGACATCAAGTTTAGGTGGACAAGCGATACCGACCCCGTATCACGCTTCGACCCTAACAAGTGATGAAGATTTTCCAAAAATGATAACCATACGCAATTTTCTTATTTTTATTTCTCAAGACAACTAAATAATGGTGAATTTCAACATCATTGGTGGTTGGTTTATTCCAAACTTCAAAATAAATTTTTTTGTATTCCATGCAGACTATCTGGAAATTTTAAAATTCAGATGATACTAGAAACACTTAAGTAGAATTTTACTAAGGCATGAGAATAACAAAGAACATATGGAATTTATGTTCCAATGGATGTGATTAGAAGAAGGAATTAAGCATGAAAAAAAATGATAGTATCAAGTTCTCAGCCTCTCATAATCTGGAATTTGGAGGTCACACAGAAAATCTCAACATGGAGTCTATTTGTGATATGTTAAGAGATAGAACATAGTCATAATATTTAGAAAACAATTAAAAAAAACTCATAGAAACCAGTGAAATAGTAAATCATTTTTATCACAATCTTCTTGGTTTTGAAACACTTTTGAGACATAAAAGCAGTGAACATCGTACAAAAATAAAGTTTCATAAAGTCAAAACCATTAATTCAAATCTCCCATTCTGCATTCATTTTCACAGATACTATGAAAAATAATGATCAATTTGAGGTATAATATGTATAGTAAGAAAATTTCAATAAAAAAGATTTTTCAGTGCATCTGACAATTGTGCCACATGGGGTGAATTGAATAAAAATATATCTCATGAAAAAAGATCACTCAGTTTTTAACATACCATGAAGGATGATATGTCAAAAGGTTCAGAAATTAAAGATGCAACTTCTAGGTTCCATGTTCAAACTAGAATTTAATATTTTTTTAAGGCAAAAACAGATAAGAAAGTTTGGGGAAAAAAGTTAAGATACAGGATTAAAATTATACTCAGATTAAAGGGAAAAATTCACTGATAAGGAAGATGATTTTTGATTGGCGATCACTTAACGATTTAAGGGCTAAAAGTAAGTTTCTAGTTTTCACTGTCATGGCTACATTGTCAGTATCCAGGTTGAGTAACGAGAGATTGTATACACCCTAAATGCACGTGTATATAAAAAATGACAAAAGAACACTTTAGGGATCAGAACAAATACTAGGAGATAAAGGATTTTTTTCTCTAAGTAATGTAGAGTTTATCCTATTTTGAGTAGAGCAATAGTTTCAGAGAAATAAATTCTAAAAGATTTTGGAATAAAGTTACGACATAGTTACGGTCAATTTCTCCCACAGTACAAAATATTCAATAGAGTGACATATATCAAAAGACTGGAAAATTTGAGGGAGTAATGTGATAATAGAATCAGCATATGGGATTAAAAACTTTAAGAGTAATTCGAGATTTTGTATTTTGAAATTTTATAAATTTATAACTTTTAAACGAAACAATTTTAGTCATAAATTATAATGGAACAAGATATAAAAGTTTCAGGGAGACTGGAGCAGGTTGACAGGTAAAGTCCAATGGTCAGTTAGGGTAGTCTCTATAAAAAAAACACCGTTTTTGTTTGCAAGTGAGCAGTTTTTTATAAGCAGGCAGTCGAGATGACAGGACACATGTTTTAGGAGCTCGGTGATAGGCAGGGAACCATGAGGCTGTGGACTTTGAAAATTTTTTAAGAAGAGGTGAAATGAGAATCTTATAAGCTTTAAAGTTTTTTTACTGGTTTGATGCAATCCTCCATCCCTTCCTATCTTGTGTTAACTTCTTCATGTCTACATATCCCTTATAACCCAAGTCCTCAATTTCTGCTTCATATATTCTAATCTTTGTCTTCCTCTGCATTTTTTACCTTCGACTGTTCCCTCCACTAACAATTAACCAATCCAGCCTGTCTCTTCTTTCTGTAAGCTTCTTCCACAAACTTCTTTCCTCACCCATCATATCCAAAACTTGTTCATTTCGTAATTTGTCTGTCCACTTAATTTTAAGCATTCTTCTGTAGCACCACATTTCAAATGTTTCAATTTTCTTTCTTTCTGCTATTCCTAAAGTCCATGTTTCGCTACCATAAAGTGCTGTGCTCCACACATAGAGTTTTAAAAAGTTCTTTCTAATTCCTAGATCAATGTCTGAAACTAAAAGATTTCTCTTTTTCATGAAGGATCTTTTTGCTAGTGCTATTCTGTTTTTAACATCATTCTTGCATTGGCCATAGGTTGTAATTTTACTTCCCAAGTAGCAGAATTCACTTACTTCTCCTATTGCAGCCGATCCTATTTCTATATTTGATCTACTGTGATTGGTATCATTTCTGCTACATTTCATCACTTTTATCTTGCTTTGATTTATAGTCAGTCCAAAATCTTTCTTCAGTATTTTGTCCATGCCATTCAGTAACTTCTTAAAATCCTCAGCCCATTCTGCTAACAAGACAAGCAAAGACAGCAAATCATAGCATACTGTTTTTTTCTCCCTGAACACTTATGCCACATGAAAATTTTCCTTTTATTTCATTTATTGCTTCTTCTACATACAATCTGAATACTAACGGGGATAGACAACAACCTTGTCTCACACTCTTTTTAGCCGATGCATGTCTCTCATGGTTCCCTACTTTTATTATAGCTACTTGATTCTTATATAGTTTATAAAGTATTCTTCTATATGAAGCTGAAATAACTTTTAATCTACTTCTAATTTATTGCTCTTTCATTTGGTACTAGCGTTGCCAGATCTCCTGTTTTCTAACCAGTTGAATCAAAATTGTTAATATCTCGAAATTGATATCTTTTAAAATATTTAACTGACAGCTCTGAAACATATTTTAAACGATAATACGTCTCCTTTTTAATAAGAAATCATTACCTCTCATTTAATAACAGCTCTCAAATGGTTTTATTATTATTTTTCTAAATCAGAAAATTTTCTTCTATATTTTAATTCTCCCATTATTGCTACTGGAAGGAGCCATATTAATTAGTTTATCTATAATTTTATATTTCGGATATCAGCCAAAATATTGCACCAATTCAAAAACTAATAGTAGCATCACCCTAGAAAAAATTCACCTTTAATTTAAACATAATCCCTCGTTTTAATTAATTTCCCTCTAGTTTCGACTAATTTTCCATTTCGGCTTAACTTTCCTGCCGATTCCAAATTTCGAAGTTTCATATCTCTTCAAGGAAACCTTCTACGTACAATATTACAAACTTCATTCTATTAGTTATAGTCTAAAATGGCTCAGAAAATAAATGTAATGTTTTCTTTCAGGAAACAATCTGAATCTGAAATACTATAACGTGACGCGCAGTCGCCACATTCTAGTGTGCATTTTTTATTATATAAATAATAATGTTAGAGTAATTTACATAAATCTTGGGCGACCACCTAAATAGTCTTTTTTTTTGTAATTTCCTAAAGTATGCTACATTCCATGTGAGGACTGTAATGCAATGGTGAACATTCAGTGTATCTTGTTGTAATGAATATTAAATAATTATTGAACTGTGTAGGCTTGAAGCTAATTGTGGCCTTCCCGAGCCACGCAGGCAGGAAGTCAGGGATAAAGAGTTTTGCTGGCTTTCACCTTGGGGTGGGGAGCCCACAACAGGCCGCTGACCTGATGTAAGAAACCCGCAACCCGAATATGTTCTCACCCCGGCGAACTTAGCCGAATATGCCCGACCTCTGTGATATATGTGGGGCAAATAAAATACTGGGGATATCACGTGACATTAGGTGCCAACCTGATGATCCAATACAAATGAACATATATCTTAAAATCCTGGGAATTTTCTGTTAAATGTGATCTTCGAGACTGCAAGGGGCGGAGCCAGAAATTTCCTCACAGATCGAAGAGCGACGAGCTTCATTCGATTCTATTCTATGCTAGTCTATTCTGTGGTGAACTCCGAAAGTTGGCTTTTCTTGCTAACTGTTGAGTCTGGCTCCTGGTGTCGGAAATCTGACTCTGCTGGCTTGATGGAGTGGCTTCCACACGGCGACACAGCCAGTAATGCGATGTTGCGCATTACCACTAGGAAGTGGCTGTAGCCGCCTTGTGAGACAAGTTCTCACATACCGTGGGTCATCTCCAAACACCGCAGACACCAGACGCAGAACTACAATGGTAACTTATTACGACCAAGCCATCTGATTGTGCATTCCATGAAACTGAACCCTTAAGCATATTTGAGAGGATAGATCCATGTTCTAACCTGTTAACTGAAAAACCCCTGAGCTAGCGGCGTAATTTGCCAGAACTAGTTATTTTCGAATGGCATATTGTTCATTCGTGACACCCATGATTTTTTGAACTATAAAGTCGCAGTATTATGATACCTATGTCTGAGGTCGTCATAACTTGTATTGTACATCGTTTTCAAATATAATTATTTCTTGCATATTAATTCTGAGATGGATTTAAAAGTAAATACACAATTGCTCATGATGGCTAATTGTTCCTCTTAGGGTTTGCTTTTATGATTTTTCCAGTTTGTGTTAATGTTAACGGTAAATTCACTCAGACTTGTAATTGCCAATGATAAGAAAATAAATGTCATATTGTGACAGTTTTCCTACATTCCAACTAACGTCAAGATTCTTGCAAAAATAAATATTTTCACTCCTTCATTAAACAAAATTAAAATCCCCTTTATTAATGTTAATAATGAATTAATAAATATTAACCATAAATATTCATGACTCTACAAATACCAAATATGCTAATATTACGTTATGACTATCTATAACTGTTTAATCTGATTTATGAATTGAATTATGTAAGCAAATGACTTTAAAACTGATCTGCAATGCTATTTAATTAATCTTGCTGTTCTATAAACAAATTTTGTTATGCAGTTACAAAATTTCTTAGTTACCTTACAAGCTCCCCGAAGATTGAAGTTATATTCCAATGAAAACTTGTAAGAGGCAAAGCTTATGCTTGGGGTGGAGCATAAACTTGAATCTTAGCTCTGACCGTGTGTAGCCTTGGATGCTACAGTTTTGGCTTAGTTAGGATAATATGGCCGCCACATAGATTTTAACCAGAAAACTATGAAAAGGTAAAGTACAATAAATAGTTCATTGCCATTTAAACAATTATATTCTTCCAAATTTCACAAAACCAAACACTGTACAGGCAATCAGACGACTTTTCCAAAGTAATGTTTTACAAGTTCAATTAACCGGTCAAGCCAGACCACACCCAAATAGTCCACAGTATCCTACTTTTAGCTGCGGAAATTAAATGAAACTGAATCACACGCTTCCATTGTTCCACCGTTTAGTAAATTTAAACAATCCCAAGGCTCCACATTGCTGAAAATTAATTTAACGCGACATTATGTTCAACTTGAATAAAAGAAGAGACATTACTCCCAAAATAAAACTTGCACAGCAGTGCTTGATATAAAACTTTCCGGCCTACTGAGCTACATTTTATCACGTTCGCGGATCCTGGCAGACTGAGACTGAACAACTGCACGCACGCATCTATATTACATAGCGCTTCTCGAAGACTCCTAGCGACTGCTTTCACACGCAAACCGTGGGTACGAAATCTTTTCCTCATTCACAGGGATGGCTGCTGGGAAGCTCGGCAGATATCAAATCGCACGTCTGAAGTCCTTACATTAGCTAATCTGAGCTTGACAATAAAAACAATTCAATCTCTCTGAAATTTTAAAACTCGTTAGATCGTTAAATAAATGTTAACTTTAGTTATTATTAAAAATATCCTAACTTTAATCGTTCAGCCGAAAATAAACACTTTAAGTATGAACTTTCCCACTCCAGACAAATGCCAAAAACTGATGAAATTGAAAATACTATCTTGAAAACAAAACTGCTTCCTATCTTGAATAAACATATAAACTAACTATAGAAATAAAATGCAATAATATTCTATCCAATCTAACTAGTTGTTCTGAGAACAAAATTTTGTTAGAGCTACAAAATTTAACAGATAGCTTACAAACTGACTGAAATCTTTAAGAAAAACCAAAAAAGCTGAAATCATTAACCATTAAGTTAGTGGACTCTGTATTTATTCCATTATGCCATAGAACTTCTTTCAAATTTAGGGGGTATTTTATGAAATATTGTCTTTAGTGTGTGACAGTGGGAGTAGTGTCAACCTCCAATTTAAAGACACTGATCCAATAGCTTCGGAGCCTGTTCATACTGGTACCAAAATTTATGCAAATCTGATTTTAAGAATATAAACTTTTGTCTTAAGTGTGAACTGTTTAATTTTCAACAACTCTAACTGTTAAGGGGTAGTTACATTAGTTTGATGAACAACTAACGAACTAGTGCAATAATCTTTTATGTTACCATATACAGTTAGAGTTTAACTTATATCTGGCAGGTAACCACCACAGTCAGAGTAGTTAAGAATAGATGGTTAAGTAATTGGCCTTGTATAGTTACTATGAAGGTAATGGCAACAAAGAGACTAGTAGCTAGGATAAATAATGATCAAAGAGAAAGAATGTATTTTTTTTTATCCAACACCTCCAACAAAAATAAAATTAACATCTTAAATGCAATAATTTCTTCTGGTGTTAAAACAAAAAAAAAAAAAATGTAATATTTTTTTAACACCAAGTATTTTCAACCATACACAGAAATAAGGAATTTAAATGCAAGAATTGTGTGGTGGACCGAGCTTGAGGCAATACCTACCCGATGTAAGTTCATCTTAGCACCTACAGCTGTATGTGGTTGAAGATGTCTAAAGATGCCATCTGTAAGCATCTATCAACAGTACCGGATTAACAACATAGCAAGAGTTAGCAAAAGCTATGGGCTCCACACCTATGGGGGAGGGAAGGAGAGCGTCACGCATATGAATCTTAATGATCTGATTTTTAATGAATATAGAAAATGATTTACTTAGAAATATTGGTTTGGCTAATGTTTTCTCTGAACTTGCTCTTGATCCCAGCTCTGTCTATCTAGGAAAGAAAAAACGGAGACTAATAACTTAGCTACAATAGGTAGCTCCTTGAAATGATTGCAAGATATTTGGTTAAGTGGATTTAATGTAAAACTGATTGAAGGCATTCATTCCAGAATGGATACACTCTTAGGTGATAAGAAATTGTTACACAGGTCGGCGATATTCCGATAGTGACAAAATAGTGGAGCATTCGATCCAAAATGGTAGTGATTGCTTTTCTGAGCCAGTGGATGGGGAAATTGCCAGTATTGATCTAATATGGTGATTATTCCCTAATAACAGAACTGCCTTTCATAATTTTACATCATGAACTGCCTTGCTCACTTTTGCACAAACTAGAGGTGTGGTACGGACGATCACATAACAGTCACATTAACCGAGCATGGTGGTGTAACGGCTAGCGTTCTGGCCTCGCATTCGGGAGGACGGCATTTCGAATCCCCGTCCGGGCATCCAGATTTGGGTTTTCCATGGTTTCCCAAATCACTCCAGGCAAATGCCGGGATGCTTCCTTCAAAAGGCCAAGGCCGAATTCCTTCCTATTCCTTGCCCCCCATCCTTTCCTGTCTCTAAAGACCTCGCTATTAGAGAGACGTTAAGCAGAAGAAAAAAAAACAACCAAAGTATATGAAAAGTGCCGACTTTTTTCATGCATTTATACTAGTTCAATGTTTCCTATAGGGAAACTGCAATGCTAGGCTTGACCTTGGAAGGATAGCGTCAAGTGGCTGAGTGATGGTAGCTTAGTGTTATGCTACTGGCCTTCTTCAGAAAGCAAACTACCGTTCTTAATGATATAATTTACCACAAGACTAGATACCAGTGATACCTCCCCGCCAAGGTATGAAAGACTCTTGCACTTCAGGAAAATCACTGGTGTTTGGAGTTCGCTGCAAGAAGTATCAAATTGCCAAAAATCTAAAACATTTATGTATTATATCTGAGACTAATAAGCTACAGAATGTAAGTTTAGAACTGAGATAAGAGATTCATATTTACCTCTGCTACATTGGAAGGTGCGTAATTGTATTGTTTACAAAGATCTGATTTCAGTATTGATCTGTATTGCTAAATGTATTTCACCTTAATTTAAGTTCTGTAATATCAAATGTCTCTTTGTTTACAATCCACAATTTTCATCTTAAAATTATGGTATTATCTTGATATATCACTATAAATCATAGATCAAGAGTACGTTTACAGTTGCTGATAGCTGTGCTCATAGTTTTACAGTTTAAATGCTCATGAATCCACTTGAAGAGTTTTTTTTATTCTTCCTAATATATATAATGGAGGATTTCATATAATTAAATGAGTGGAAACATAAGGTACTTGAACATGTGATACATCGGTAATCGAAGGTATGTTGATACATGTAGCTGTTGAGAAAAAAAGCTTGTTTGCAATTATTTGAGTTCATAGGCCTTTGTTGACATTAGGTGGCTGTAGTTTTTGCATTTAGTTACCAGTAGCTTAAGGGATTTCTTGCCATTGCAAGAACATTAATCAAGAACATTAATGATATTACTGATTACATATAAGGAAACATTTCTGTTAAATAATTTGTACATACAATGCTTAGCTTATAAAGCATATTAGTTTAACAAAATAAACAGAAATGAGCATATTAGTTATTCTTAGCAGAGTTTTTTTTGTTTGTTGAGAAGTGTGAACTTCTCTTTTGTTATCCCAAATTATGACTAAATATTGAATTAGTTGAATCAAACATGCTGTCTGCAAGAAATGACAAGATTTAAGGTATAGCCTTGTTTCTGGAGGCTTTTAACTAGTGTACAATTATTATGAAATAAAAATATTTGTATTGTTTAACTTGTTTTTAATACACATACATATTGAGTCCTCGATTATCTTCTGAATGGCATTTTAGTTATGAGATTACGATGTTACGAGTTGTAACATTGAGTCTGGCTCAACTGAAAAGAATAAAATATACCCTCTTCAGAGTTTTCATTTCTTATAATTTTTAAAAAGGTGCACTGTCCTAAACTAATGTAAGTTGCGTATTGGACTACGCATGTATTATATATAGGTTTACGAGACGTCTGTCTGCGTGGCTGAGGCAGGTGGCCCCCTTATCTAGTAAGTGACTGCTAGCAGTCTGAATGGCATCGGCTTATCTCCATGTGAGCGTGTTACCCGAGCCGGCGGCCATCTTGGTCTGAGACTTCTGTCCCTAACGTCGGGAGGTGTGTCACCCAACATGTGCTTGTGTTAGCTCTACTATCAGATTGTGTTCGGTGTGTAAAGGCTGGGAATGATTTAATGTATGGTTTCTGATGGGTTGCATGTACATTTTTCCTTTTGTAATGACCTTTTTGTATAGTATCATGGCACAAAGATAGCTTCAGGATTTATACCGCTTGAGAAACAAGTGTCAAATTTATAGTTCTATACTCATTGGACATATGCATCTTTCAGAAGAACCTGATCTCCAACTTAAAATTCAACTATGTTGTGACCTACCATAATATTCTTTTTTTTTCTAATTTTTGAATCTCTGTTGATTTCTCTTGCTCTCTGATGTAAACTTTGTTTTCAGTTCTGCTGTATAGTCTTCAAAGAAATAAATGACTTCAGTAGGGTCTCTTTACAATATATTAGGCATGCATCCAACATGGTTAAAACAGCAAGAAGCCTTTAGCTGAATGAAGGTTCATATTGAAAAGAAGATGGCAAAAGGCACCCATGAAACCTAATCTAACGAATCATTATCGATGGTCTTAGGTATTCTATAGCTGTGCAATGTGGTCGTTCAAGTCCGCGATTGCTTTGAGGCCAATACACGGTAGTTAGGATCTCATCAATCCTCAGTGGTTTGCAAACTTGTTATAGTGTGTCATTAAGGAAGTTTCCAGACCTAACAATCAAGATCTTGGATGGTAAGCCATAATTTAATATTTTTCGTCAAGGAGAGATCAGGGAGCCATAAACTTCATTAAACTGTCTTGAAAGGTTAAGTAAGATGTACACTCCTGGAAATTGAAATAAGAACACATTGACGCCAGTGTGTAAGACCCACCATACTTTCTCCAGACACTACGAGAGGGCTGTACAAGCAATGATCAAACGCACGGCACAGCGGACACACCAGGAACAGCAGTGTTAGCCGTCGAAGGGCGCTAGCTGCGCAGCGGTTGGGCACCGCCGCAGTCAGTGTCAGCCAGTTTGCCGTGGCATACGGAGCTCCAGCTCAGTCTTTAACACTGGTAGCATGCCGCGACAGCGTGTTCGTGAGCCGTATGTGCAGTTGACGGACTTTGAGCGAGGGCGTATAGTGGGCATGCGGGAGGCCGGGTGGACGTACCGCCGAATTGCTCAACATGTGGGGCGCGAGGTCTCCACAGTACATTGATGTTGTCGCCAGTGGTCGGCGGAAGGTGCATGTGCCCGTCGATCTGGGTCCGGACAGCAGCGACGCACGGACGCACGCCAAGACCATCACATCCTACGCAGTGCCGTAGGGGACCGCACCGCCACTTCCCTGCAAATTAGGGACACTGTTGCTCCTGGGGTATCAGAGAGGACCATTCGCAACCGTCTCCATGAAGCTGGGCTACGGTCCCGCGCACCGTTAGGTCGTCTTCCGCTCACTCCCCAACATCGTGCAGCCCGCCTCCAGTAGTGTCGCGACAGGCGTGTATGGAGGGACGAATGGAGACGTGTCGTCTTCAGTGATGAGAGTCGCTTCTGCCTTGGTGCCCAATGATGGTCGTATGCGTGTTTGGCGCCGTGCAGGTGAGCGCCACATTCAGGACTGCATACGACCGAGGCACACAGGGCCAACACCCGGCATCATGGTGTGGGGAGCGATCTCCTACACTGGCCGTACACCTCTGGTGATCGTCGAGGGGACACTGAACAGTGCACGGTACATTCAAACCATCATCGAACCCATGGTTCTACCATTCCTAGACCGGCAAGAGAACATGCTGTTCCAACAGGACAATGCACGTCCACACGTATCCCGTGCCACCCAATGTGCTCTAGAAGGTGTAAGTCAACTACCCTGGCCAGCGAGATCTCCGGATCTGTCCCCCATTGAGCATGTTTGGGACTGGATGAAACGTCGTCTCACGCGGTCTGCACGTCCAGCACGAACGCTGGTCCAGCTGAGGCGCCAGGTGGAAATGGCTTGGCATGCCGTTCCACAGGACTACATCCAGCACCTCTACGATCGTCTCCATGGGAGAATTGCAGCCTGCATTGCTGCGAAAGGAGGATATACACGGTACTAGTGCCGACATTGTGCATGCTCTGTTGCCTGTGTCTATGGTTCTGTCTGTGTGATAATGTGTTGTATCTGACCCCAGGAATGTGTATACACAGACGGAAAAAAAAATCCCAACACCAAGAAAGACTTGTGTTAGATAAACGAAATTTGGTAGGCGTGTTTATACATCTGAAAGATGACATCGATTCAAATTTCACGCTTCGCGCATAAGTGTGGCGCTAGTAGCGCTACTCAGAGCTTGCAAATCAGGTTTGCTTTAAATACGCGCTGTAAAGTTTGTGAACGTTATTTACCGCTGAGATTTGACATAGTGAGTTGATGTTAGCCAAGAATGCCTTTAAGAAGACGAAGAAGCCATTATCAACAGCTCACCGAGTTTGAACGAGGTCGTGTAATAGGGCTACGAGAAGGTGGATTTTCTTTTCGCGATATTGCAGAAAGACTTGGCCGGAATGTATCCACTGTGCATGATTGTTGGGTGCAGTGGTCAAGGGATGGTACTGCCTCAAGAAGACCGGGTTCCGGGAGGCCACGTGGCACTACTGAGAGGGAAGACCGCCGTATTCGGCGTACAGCTGTGGCGCATCGTAATGCGTCTGCGGCAGAAATTCGAGCTGCAGTTGGTACCACAGTGACACAACGAACTGTTAGAAATCGGTTACTTCAAGGACAGCTCCGAGCCAGGCGCCCTGTAGCGTGCATTCCACTGACTACAAGCCATCGCCGTTTGCGACTCCAGTGGTGTCAAGCCAGAGCTCATTGGAGGACGGAGTGGAGATCTGTTGTGTTTTCTGATGAAAGCAGGTTCTGCCTTGGTGCCAGTGATGGCCGAGTGTTGGTCAGAAGGAGGCCAGGGGAACGCCTGCAACCAAACTGTCTGCGGCCTAGACACACTGGACCTACACCTGGAGTCATGGTCTGGGGAGCAATTTCCTATGACAGCAGGAGCACTCTTGTGGTTATACCAAACACACTGACTGCAAATTTGTACGTCAGTCTGGTAATTCAACCTGTAGTGCTGCCATTCATGAACAGCATTCAAGGGGGAGTTTTTCAACAGGATAACGCTCGCCCTCATACCGCTGTTGTCTCGCAACGTGCTCTACAGAGTGTCGACATGTTACCTTGGCCTGCGAGATCACCAGATCTGTCTCCAATTGAACACGTATGGGATATCATTGGACGACAACTCCAGCATCATCCACAGCCAGCACTGACCGTCCCAGTATTGACAGCACAAGTACAACAAGCATGGAACTCCATACCACAAAGTGACATTCGAAACCTGTATGACACAATGCATTAACGTTTGCAGGCTTGCATTCAAAATTCTGGAGGTTACACCGGCTATTAATTTAACAGTATTTCACATTTGAAATGCATTTTCTTGAGCTTAAATTAACCTGTGATCTTGAAAATTTAATCAATTAAACATGTTAACTTGACAAATGCATTGTCCAAATTTCATTACTCTACAATAATTTTTTCTTGGTGTTGGGATTTTTTTTTCCGTCTGTGTATAAAGTTTCCCATTCCTGGGACAATGAATTCACGGTGTTCTTATTTCAATTTCCAGGAGTGTATTTGTTTCCACATTACTGGGAGTGGTCCCATTTTTCATAAATCTGTTTGGGTGTCTTCGTCAATGCAAATGGAATTTGGATGTTATGCTCCGTTAGTTGATTCTGCTGGCAGCTATGACATTTCTTACTTTAATTTCGTATATCTTGCTTGGTCCATGCCTTTCCAGAATATATACCTTTTAACCATCTCAGTGCTTTTATTTATCCCCGTGTGCCCGAGGGGTGAGTTATGAAATTGTTGAAAAATGGATTGCTTTTCTACTTCATCTACTGAAGGAAATATAGCTTCAGTGGTTTGCGTTTGTGTAGTGGCAGCGTTTCCTGAGATATCCATGTTTTCACTAATGTCATCATTGGTGGGAGTATCTCGAACTGGATTGATTTCTCCAATTCAACTAAGGGCATCAGCAATTGAATTAGCTTGTCCATGTTTGTATGCAATAAGAAAGTCATACTCCACAAATTTCGGCTGCATTTTCAGCAATCTTGTGGATGTATCATTTATATTAAAAATTTGTAAGAGTGGTTTGTGATCAGTAATTATTTTAAAATGGGTTCCAAATATATACTGACGAATCTGTTTGACTAACCAGAAGCAAGCAAGACATTCTCTCTCACTTATGCTGTAATTTTGTTCTACTTTGTTTATTGTTCTTGAAGCATAGGCTATCGGTCTTTCTGATCTGTTCTTAACTTGTGTTAAAATTGTGCACAAACATTCTTCACTGGCGTCCACAGTATTTAAGAATATCTCGTCAGAATTTAGATACCGTAACACTGAAGGTCTAATTTCTTGTAGAGTTTAGAATGCTTGTTCAGCTTTGAAATTTAATTCAAATTTGACGTCTTACTTTAGAAGTTCATATAGTGGCTTTGCAGCTTTACTGTAATATTATTATTGTTATATGGCCTATATAGATAATCTCATTTCTAAGGAATTCACATTTAGATGGTTCAAGCAGGGCCTGTGTTAGGGAGGGGTAAGCGGGGCAAAAGTACCTCGGGCCCGAGCGTCCGAAGGGGGCCCTTCGTCAGGGGTGAATAACTAAATACAAATAAACTTTAAAAAAACTTTCTTAAAAATGGAGTTTTAAATTTATTTATTTTTTCATTAAAATTTTCAGACACTATCAAAAAATCAAAGTTTAAAGAAAAAATTCTGTCGGTGGAGGGGAGAGGGAGGGTACCCTAAGAACGCTTTATCCGGGGCCCGAGAATTCTAGCGCCGACCCTGGGTTTAAGTTATGTTTTCTGAGCCGATAAAATTACTCCATTAACCTCTCTTGATGTTCTGCCAAATTTCTACCATTAATTAAAATGTTGAGATAAAGTACCTTCTCTCCCCAAATTCTTGTAAGAACTATATTCATCGTTCTGTGAAATGTGAATTGGAAGTGGCTAGTCCCACAGGCCTGAAGTTGCCTTTGCTAGTGCTAGTGCTAAAGATAGTCAACTATTGACCACTGTCATCAATTAATACCTAGTGGTAACCTCTCGCAAGATCGAAGGTGGTAAAATATTTAGCTTTACCTAAAGAGTTCAAAATCTGTGATATTAATGTTATGGGAAAGGTGGTTCCCAATATAATTTCATTTAGCTTTCTCAAGCTACTACTACTCTATATTTCTCCTTCCCACTGGAATCAGCTTTCTTGGGAACCAGTAAAAATGTAAAATTTCAAGGATTGGTTGATTCAGTTTAATTCCTCGTTCTAACATTTGATTAATCTCCTCATCTAAAATGGGCTTTAAAGTTTCCAGAGTCTTATTTGATCTTCTGTTAATAACAGTTCTTACTACTTCTGGTTTCAGTTTGATTTTGTATCTCATTTTATCTGTATGTGCAAGTATATTCCCAGGTAGGAAAACAAATAGCTTTATAGCAGAGATAGTTCAGTAATGGACTGCTTCTCCTTTGTGTTAAAATGTCCAAATCTCAAGTTCTTTTTAAGCAAACTAGCACATGGTCTTGTGGTCTGGAGCAGTCATGTGATCCGCTTGTTTACCAACATAGCAAACACGTGGTTATCTTGTTGGATGTCTGCATCAGCTGACAGTTCATAGCATGGCTATGTTTCCAACGCAGCATAACAGAATATTACTTCCTCATGTCTTGTATTCAAAGCACATGCTATTTCTTACTTTAACAATTGTTCCAGGGAATGTGAATACCTGATATTAATTGTTATGTACATGTTACGGCATCTGTGTTACTTTTACCATGTACCTCTATCTGTAACATCCTATTTCCTGTGGGGCCTTATTTGATTACATTTTCATCTTCACCTATAACAGTTTGTGTTGGTTTGGAAGGTTCTTCGGGACTTAACTGTAGTTGGTTTTGATATTTTTTTTTTTTTTTTTTTTTTTACTTACGGCTTTACGCCTCGTCGACGGCTAAGGTCATTAGAGGCGCGATGGGACTGGGGACAAGGAACAGGAAGGAATTCGGCCATGGAATTTTTGAAGCAAGCATTCCGGCACACGCCTGGAGTGATTTGGGGAAACGTTTGTTTTGACCTGTTTCATTGCTATTAATGACTCTTCAATCAAACACTGAGTCGCATTCTGTGGCTACATGCTAGGGCTTTTGCTTTCTGCTGTTGAGAATGCCTTGTGTGGTTGCCTGATTACTAGTTGTCTCTTGTGTGAACTGGATTTGTTCTGACTAGAGAACTGAGATTTTTGGCAATTATCTGGTTTATTTTTAGTTTCTTATTTTTTTGCTTGGCATTTTTTTTTTCTTTTCCTTGTGATTGTGTTTTTGACTGACATTTGCATTTCTTACCCGAGTTTTCTTGTACATGACATTCTTTTCCCTTCTTGACAACGTGGGTATACAATGACCTCTAATGTAAACTGTTTTGTTTTTATAGTTAGTAACAACTCCATGGTGTAACATGAAATCCCTATCTTAAAGACTCTTCTAGCTTATATCAACCTCTCTAGAGACCACATGAAGTTTCTAAGATAGCGAGTTCAATTGAAGTATATGCTACCACCATTTTAAAGCCATTCTTCCAGTTAATTTTAATAATAATTCCCAGTAATATGTCCTTCATAAGCATAAATTCAAGTATGAACGGTAAATTCAATAGTTACATTCATTTAAACAGCTGTTGAGAAACATAACCTCAGATTTGAACATGTAATATCTGACTTTCATATAACTTTGCTAAATCAATATATTTCTTTAGTTCAGAAGATGTTTAGGTAAATAAATAGCCAGAAGATGATTAAGTTCGTTGTTAGAAGATCATATAGAGTCTAAATATGTGTGAAAGTGATTTGCCGGTTTAGAATTTTGTCACGTAATTTTCCAATCCAAAATCGAAGTATTCAGTCATTAGAAAACAGTTTAAAAGTCAAGTGACACATAGAAAGTCGCATAATTTTGGTTAAAACAACATATTAAAATTTTAGAAAGTTTCATGCATTTTAAAGATTGTTTTTGGATATAATTTGATATAGCAAGACATGTGATTCATGTAAAAGTTAAATATTTCAGTCTTATTCAGGAATTTATGAGAAGAAATTATGTTCAGAGTAAAGTTTATTTAAATATAAAGGTTTCTGAAAAAGTTTTATTTCAAAATGTGAAAGCATTTGATTGTAATAAAATAAAATAGGTTTTGGCGACAGAAACGCCTGCACAGTTTAGCTCGAAATTTGAAGTGCATTCGGGAGGAATAATATTCTAAAATTCCTAAAAAATCAGGGAATGTACTTAGAGATTCCAAATAATTACAGTAAACGTTTTTCAATATGGAAATTTGTTTGAAGCTATTTTCAAATCGATTTTCTGAATATTTTAAGCAGTCAAATTTTGTTTCTGAGATTTATACTACTTTCAAAATTAGGAAAAATAATTTATTTGATATCAGAGGATAGATCAGCAATTAGAGAATAGAATAACATTTGTTTCAGCTAGGTAGGAGAAATATTTCAAAAGTTATGGCAATCACATTTTTATGACTCTTTCCTGGCGAAACTATTAAAGTTACGAAAAATTTTATAACAACTTAATTTGACGTTTGTAATAATAGCTAGCAACTATCAAAATTTCAGAAAGCAAGGATTATTTTTGGTGTCATGATCAAATGTATTGCGAAATATTCCTCAAAAACTGATCAGTTAACTGATACGATTCATGGGAAAGTCAGGGACAGGTGGTTCCCATGGCCCAAGCAGCAACGATCCTATGAATAACCCCTTCAGAAGCTACCTTCGCCCCAGTCCAGCAGCAGCAGTCAAGTTGTTTAGAATCATTATGTAGGGCGGTAGCTAACTTCGGGGTCGTGGCGCGGCAAAGTACCAAATTATGTAGTGACGGTTGAATTTTGCCATCATGAGTGGAAGTTTGTTTTAAATATCTCATGTAGCTAAGTAGCTGTAGGGACGTGAGGTTTGGTCATGCTCGAATGGTCTGTCGAATCTGTAATATGTCTTTCGGAGAAATTGTCTGATTGCCGGTGCAGTTTTCTGGCTTTGTAAAATTTTGAAGAATATAGTTATCTTACCTGAATGGACTAGTTATCATTGAACTTTTACCTTTTCATAGTTTTGGGCTAAAACTATGTGGCGACTGAATCATCAGATAAGTCAGAACTGTAACATCCTAGGCTACACACGATCACAGCTGAGAATTAGAGTTTATGCTCCACCCCAAGCATTAGCATAATCCTCACAAGTTCCAAAAGTTCTAATCAGTTGAGGTGAAATTCCTATGATCTGAATTGTCTGTTGTCTGTGTATAGGTGTATTCGGTTTCAATGCTGACCATTAATTAAAATAAGTTGGCACCACTTATATGGAATATTCGGTTTTAGGATGCTCGGAAACAGCATTTTTATGAAGTCACTGGCATATTAACAAATTACCATATATACTAACCAGGAATTTCGATTGCAAAGACAGTTGTCTATATTCACACTCAATTCTCATTTCCCTGCTTGTTTGATTGTACTTTGACCCAAAAATTAGCTGTACATTCAGATAGGAAATGACCGATCTGATTACACCTTATACATTTATATTGTTTTGTTTGGCAATCAGTTAATTTATGGCTGACATTATGACAGTAACTGCAGGTAATGTACTATACCTTTATAATGTTGTGTTACCTGCAATCTTTAGCATTGTGATCAACACGATTGCGTAGTTGGGAAGTTATAGTGCTTCAACTCTTAAGTAGGGAGTGATCTATTCTGCGACATGAGTTGTACTTTTTAAAGTCCTTTTCCTGTTTCTGCAATGCATTGCTTTGAGTTCAGCTCCAGTGTGCGAGATTTTTTCCCATTGCGACACCAGGACTGAAATTCTAATTTGTCTCCACTAAAAGGGAATTAACTTTAGCACATCTGAAACTGAAATTTTTACACCACCTGATTCATGCACACTTTCAACACTTGGTGGTCTGTTAGTAGCCATTATAACACTTGTTAAGCATTTATTTTCACTCAATCTGATGTGAATATTTTTTCTTTTGCTGCAATGCTTATTTCACTTGTGTGATGGGCCTGCTAACACTTCTGGTTGGACAGAGGCATGTCTGGTGGCAGGCGCGATCCCCACCACAATCGATAAGATTTCGCTTGTTGCTGCCCACACTGATGCACCAATCTGCGTCGATCTTCCAACTGGTTATAGATATCGTCTTCTTCTTACTTGCTCCTCTTATATTTGGGCCTATTACTCCCAGGCTGCGGCTGGCTAGTCTCTAGATATGTCATAGTGAGAGAAAACGGTTCCTTTCCTCTGCTACGCTAAATGGATCTTTCTTCAAATTAGTATGTGGTAATAAACACCATATATCTGCACACCAAAACTGGGTTTGAGTTATGCCGTGTGGTAGACTGAGCTTAATGCAACACTTACCCGATGTGAGTCCGTCCTAGCACCTACGCCATCTGTAAGCATCTCTAGGCAAGAGAAAACAGAGACTAATAACTTAGCTACAATGGTGTAGGTAGGTCCTTGGAATGATTGCAAGATATGGGATTAAATGGATATATTGTGAAAACAGATTGAAGGCATTCGTTCTAGAATGGATACTCTCTTAGGTGATAAGAAATTGTTACACAGGTCAGAGATGTTCCGATAGTGAGAAAATAGTGGAGCATTCGATACAAAATAGTAGTGATTGCTTTTCTGAGCCAGTGGATGGGAAAATTGGCAGCATTGATCTAAAATGGTGATTATTACTTGATAACAGAACTGGCCTTCACAATTTTACATCGTGAACTGCCTTGCTTTACTTTTGCACAAACTGGCTTCTCTGGGCCCAGAGGTGTGGTACGTACGATCACGTAGCAGTCACATTAACAGTATATGAAACGCACCTGCTTTTTTCATGCGTGTAGACTGGCTCAATGTTTCCTGCAGGAAACTACAACACTAGGCTTGATCTTAGAGGATAGCGTCCAGTGGCTGAGAGACAGTGGCTTAGTGTTACGCTACTGGCCTGGCTCAGAAAGAAAACAACCAGTCTTAATGATAATAATTTATGACATGACTAGATACCCACAACAAATTAGTACTTTAAATGCTTACCTTCAATTGACGGTCTGGGGCTATACGACACCTGATATAATTTTGCAGTCATAATATGCACATCAACTAATTTTTGCACTTCGGCTCATAAATTTTCAAATACAAGAACACGGCTGATTTGTTGGTATAGTTTGTGACTCAATGTGTTTACAAGATGTTGTAAGGAAATGTCGGTACCATATCCCAAAACTCGTCAATTTATTAGAATGCTCATTATTTCTTCAATATAAAAATAAGTCAATCCTGTAGACTTTCTTTACCAACTGATCCAATATCGGATATGCCCAAAAGTTTACCTCTATCTGCATGATCAGAATTTGTGAACTCTTTATAGAATTGTAGATAATACTTTCATTCCCGATACTTTTTTACACGAGATGAAGTGGCCATCGAGTTGAATGATCATTAGTTCATCGTTTTTCCAAAAACAGCTTGGACACTGAGCCCATCACATGTCAGCTTATTCCAATCTTTAAATGTTAAAGTGAAATTGTTATGCCCATCTCATTCCAGCAATAATTACTGGTTGAAGGTCTTGTTTAGATACCAGCCAAATGGTGATCTGCTTGGTGTCACTTTTATTCAACCAGTATGATGAAGAAAACAGAAACACATTACCATCGATTGCAGCACAATTCAGTGTGTATGTTGGGGAAAGAGGTCCCGCACAGATAATATATTTTAGTCGTTGGTAGTAAAGGTATTCCATGACAACAGAGCATGCCTTACCCTGTATGAACCTGCTTGCTGCAAGCCCCCAGTGTTGATCTAACCATCTGTTAGCCTAGTGGAGAATTATAGCAGCCACCAAAATTTTGAATTTCTCTCCAGAATTTGATTGTCCCACCAAAATTTGACGGCAATGGGTGGCTGAAGTGGGCGTGATCGCAAAAATTTCAATTTCTCGTCCCAAATTAAATTTTCCCTCTCTGAAGACGTCATGCAAAGAAGTTATGGGTAATGTCATTGGGATGCAGCTGTCCAATGATCACATTGCTCCATGCCACCCATGGAGGATCACTATGAGTTACTTTCATACTCTGTAAATTTTCACCATGAACCAATTCCGGTAATTGGAATATTTTCAGAGATGAGTTGAACTTAGGATATTTTAGCTACAAGACGGAGTGATAGATTTTGAGAACTTTTGAATTATTTAATGATGCAACCTAAAATTTGTTTTCTTTAGCTAATTTAATATTATTATTTCTGTTCATGAATAGTGGGGGTGTCATTGATCTTAACATGTGTAAAAGCAAGTGACTAATTTTCACGTTATAGTAACCTGTAATGTTTTTTAATAGTAAACAAAGTCTGATTTATACTCAGTCTCAAATATATTGCATGTCTGACACAAGTATAAGCTTCAGAATTTTGAAGAAAAAATTCAGTGACCTTCAAGTTTGACTTTACTATTTAGGTAATCGATCATTTCCATCAGGATCTCTTGCGGTGTGTTTAATTAAAGTGAATACAGGGAGATTGCCAGCCAATTTGAGATAGAACCTAGCAAGAATAGATTTATCATAGGTGTCAGGGAAAGCATGCAATAATGGTCAAAGTTTATGTTAAAACTTGTTCTATCCGCAAGAGTAGTTTAAATGTAACAAAGTTACTGATTTTGTATCCTCTTTGCATTCAGTAAGTAATATGCTTAATCACGGAACACAGCTATATAATTATTTATTTACCTTCTTGAGGCACCTTATTCTACTGATCAGGTGCTCTTTGCATTCACATAGCTATTGTAATTGTTAATTTCCTTAAGTCAGATGGAGATTTCTTCATCCTTAAAAACCACATATAATTTTAAGGGACCACATCCTATACAAGACAGATGAAATTATACACACCTCCCTGTGCAATAGAGAACTTCAGTTCAGCACTCTTACTTTTAAAATTCTTTATGTTAATATCTCAAAATGCCTTATACTGTTTCTGAAAATTGTGTCACCCAGAATGAATGGTCTGAAAGACTCAATAATCTGAATATGTGTAGTATACCATAATAAGTAATCAAGATTGCAGATAGATGGTGTGCATGCTTACCCAACAGCGCCCTCTTTTGTGTTACCGAACAGGCCAGTATTACGCCACTGTCAGTAGAGTGGAGAGCCGTCAAATGAAGTGGAAACGTGCAAACAAGTGCCGGTACGATTTGTTGACGTCAAAGGGTGCAATATCAGCATGTGAGTGAATTCAAACATGACAGAATGATTAATCTCCAGGAAACAGTTTTGTCATACTTTGACATTACAGCTTGGACAGGGCACTCCTGCCATGACAGCAATGCGTGTGTAGAGCCACTGGCTCGAAGAGGGTCATACAAAGTGAAGAGCGGGTACTGGATTATAAATATCACCACCACCCAAGATGACTGCCATCTTGTCTGACAGAGCAGTGCTGGCTTGATGTTGGGGAACTGCAATATCTGCAACGATGGTTTGGCTAGTGACACACATGCTGTTCTATCGGCTTCCATTGACCAGAAACCACCTATGTCTCAGACTGCAATGGGCACATTAACGTCGTTGCTGGCATCCTGAGTGGCATAATGTGTTTTCTAGAGAATCCTGCTTCAACTTGAACTGACAGTGATGGACTGGTACTTGATAGAATGTAATAGGGCAGACTGCAGTGTTGAGTGACCGGGTGGACAAACGCTACGTGTGATGGTTTTGGGGTGTCATTGACTTTAACATTCGATCTTACCTCCTACATATTAAGAGCAGTCTAAAAAGCAACAGCTACATCAGGGAAGATTTAGAAACCTAGGAACCACTCTACCTGCAGGCAGCTCATGCCATATTTCAGCAGGACAATGCCGTGACACATATGGCAAGGAATGTGCTAGCTTTCTTCAAAGAACGATGGGTTCCACAGCCTGTACATTTGCCTGAAATATTTGAGATACGGTCGGTTGGCAACCTGTTTGTTCTGATCCTCCTGCAACCGCCGTTGATAATTTGTGGACGCGCCTACAAAACACGTGGCAGTGTGTTCCCCAGTAACATACCCAGGCTCTCTTTGATTAAATATCATGACATCTAGAGGCTCCGATTGCAGTATGTGGCAGCTTTGCACCGTACTGAAATCTCAGTGCCTAAATACTTGTACAGTTCCGTAATTCTAATCATTTTTATCTTGTCATGTCCTCAATCTGTGGAATAAATTTTATTGTGCTTAGGATTGGTGCTTAGCACCATCTGTCACCCACAATGTTTGTGATTTGCAGAGTATGGATGTAGATGTAGACATACGGGAGGAATTAGAATGTCAGCTTACTGCATGAAAAGCACCATACCATGTCTCCAAAAGCATCATATTAATGTGTGTGGGCACTGCTGTGTCCAGCTTTACCCTACAGGGATTAACTGTAAGCAATTATGTTGATGGTTAGTAGCTTCACTGAAATGAGGCAAGGTTTTAGCTATGCTATGTTCATAAAGTGCAAACTATTTGTATAAATATGTATTTGACTATTATTATGGTGAGCTTCTAAACTCGATAAAAACAGTAACAGACTAAATTTTGTTATGAGCAAAACAAATGTCATTAATGATAATTTGTAGTGAATATTTTACTGTTTGTAGTATTGGTACAGCCAGAAGAAAAGAGTATGGAGTGAAGTGCCAATGTTGAATCATTTTAAATTTTTCCGTGGTACTTTTCACATTACTAATTTTTTTAAAAAACTATTTATACATGTGAACCAATGGTTTTCAAAACAGGCTTTTAAGAAATATGCAAGATTTCATAATAAAAGAGAGAGCACTGTACATCCATCAGAACCATCATTTACAGATTAGGAAAAAAAAAATAATGTCCAAAAAGTGGCTGGAATTCTTCAAAGTGATTGCTGGACATCTTTCTGGCAGGTATTCTCAAAGACTGATGTGAATATAGAGAACAAGGAACATGGTCCCAGTTGCCAGCACACCAAGCATGATTGCAGATGATTTCTCTGGAGGGGAGAAAGAAGTTTCCCTCCAGGCTTTACGCCTCATTGATCCTGAAGTCATTAGAGGTGGGAGAAGATGGTGGGCAAGGAACCGGTAGGAATTTGTTAAAGGCCTTCCGCAGGAACCACCTTGGCTTTGCCTGGAGTTAGTTAAGGAAACCATGGAAAACCAGAATCTAGCGGGATGCATACTTGCGGTTTTCCCATAAAATTTACGGAAAGTGCTGATATTTTATAGCTGTATGGATTAATTGTGTTATTTTACAAATTAACAAAATCAAATTTGATCTCATGGGTGAGATCTTTAAATGGAACAAGGCTAATTGCGGGTTTTATCGAAAGTTGTGGTAAGTTTCCAATTTTGTTTATGGAAGCAAGTGCATTGGAGCTACTTTCATTTGATAAGAAGATTGCACCAAGGGACGCTACATTTTACTATACTCAATAATCCACGAGTCTCTCCAACTTTACATCAATACTTATTCTAAAAGTTGAATCAGCAATTGTTTGAATGTCGTTTTCTTCCACTTCCAGATAGTCCTGCATGCATTGTATGGCTGGTTGATAATTTGAGTAGATTATGTTACTGCTGTAACCACGAATAACTCTAAGAAAAAAATATTGCTGGACAATTAGGAAAGCATTTTCCATAGAATTTCAGTCCATGTTAAAAATAAAAAAAAAGGAAAAGTTTGTGTTGTTTTTTATTTTACAGTTTGTGGGTGCGCTATTAACACAGCACATAATGGAAGAAATAATATGGCCACTCTTGTGAAGTGCGCACACACATTGCAAGTTTAAAATCGAAGGAAGAGAACCACATTATCATCACTTTTTTTGCTAAGTCTGGAAATTCTGATTCAGATGTAATCAAAACCAAGAGTTTCTTTGCTGACTTTTAGTGAAACATAATGTTCTACTGAGTGCAGCTGATCATGAAGGTGCCTTATTCAAGACAACACTTCCGTTAAGCAGAAAATGCAAAAAAAATTAACCGTGGTTGCGCGAAAACGTTTTGCATTTTTAAAAAAATGGCTGAAAATGCAAGTCTTAAAAAAGCGAAGAAAGTCATAGCTTCATCTTTGAAGTTGTAACACATCTTAGAATTTCGCCTACATAAGCATAAATTTAAGTATGAACAGTAAATTCAATAGTTACATTCATTTAAACAGCTGTTGAGAAACTTAACCTCAGATTTGGATAGGTAGTATTTGACTTTCATATAACTTCACTAAATCAGTATATTTCTTTAGTTCAGAAGATGTTTAGGTAAATAAATAGCCAGAAGATGATTAAGTTTGTTGTTAGAAGATCATATTGAGAGTCTAAATATGTTTAAAAGTGATTTGCCGGTTTTAGAATTTTGTCGCGTAATTTTCCAATCCAAAATCAAAGTATTCAGTCATTAGAAAACAGTTAAGAAGTCAATTGGTAGATAGAAAGTAGCGTAATTTTGGTTAAAACGACATATTAAAATTTTAGAAAGTTTCATGCATTGGATATAATTTGGTATAACAAGACATGTGCTTCATGTAAAAGTTAAATATTTCAGTCTTATTCGGGAATTTATGAGAAGAAATTATGTTCTGAGTAAAGTTTATTTAAATATAAAGATTTCTGAAAAAGTTTTATTTCAAAATATGAAAGCATTTGATTGTAATAAAATAAAATAGGTTTTGGCGACAGAAACGCCTGCACAGTTTAGCTCGAAATTTGAAGTGCATTCGGGAGGAATAATATTCTAAAATTCCTAAAAAATCAGGGAATGTACTTAGAGATTCCAAATAATTACAGTAAACGTTTTTCAATATGGAAATTTGTTTGAAGCTATTTTCAAATCGATTTTCTGAATATTTTAAGCAGTCAAATTTTGTTTCTGAGATTTATACTACTTTCAAAATTAGGAAAAATACTTTATTTGATATCAGAGGATATATGAGCAATAGGAGAATATTAATTCATAAAATAACGCCAATGCAACTGTATTATGTAGGTTTATTGCCGTACGAGTTTCGTCTCTCCTCGAGACATCATCAGCGACGAATTATTTACATTAGTGGATTTCAGGATAGTAACCACACATCTTTGCTTTCTCTCCAAAGCATGTTTCCATTACAGCCATTTGTCTTTGCTGTTGTGTACACGATATAAACTCAATAACATTTGTTTCAGCTCGGTAGGAGTAATAATTCGAAAATTATGGCAATCACATCTTTATGACTCTTTTCTGGCGAAACTATTAAAGTTACGAAAAATTTTATAACAACTTAATTTGATGTTTGTATCAATATCTAGCAGCTACCAAAATTTCAGAGAAGATAGGATTATTTTTGGCGTCATGATCAAATGGTATTGCGAAATATTCATCAAAAACTGATCAGTTACCTGATACGATTAATGGGAAAGTCAGGGACAGGTGGTTCCCATGGCCCAAGCAGCAACGATCCTATGAATACCCCAGTCCAGTAGCAGCAGTCAAGTTGACTATATAATGTATCGCAAATAAATCAACCTAGTGTAATATATATACTTTTTCCAATGTTAAGGAAAACAATATACTTTCTGATTGAAAAGTTTGTCTTGAAGTTTATGCTTGTCAACAAATAATATGAAGTAGATGAGATTTCACTTATGTATATGCTCTCACAAAATTTGGATGTTTAGTTCATGGTCAAGTAAATCCAGATGTTAAAATTGGTAGTTCAGGGTCTTTACGGAAACCAAATTATAAAAGTTGGCAGGGTTTGTGGATGGTTGCTCAGGGATTTAAACCTTCTTCCTCCCGAATGCCAGGCAGCATTACCTGGATTAATCTCTTTAATCACCTTATATGCTTCCAAATAACTTCTGGTAATTCGAAAAACTGAATGAGGATAAGAAATTGTTTTGACATGATTTAAGGCAACATATAGTCCAAGTTTTGAGACAATTATAAAGAGTGAGTTTAAGCAACATCCAAAAAGAAGTATTGTATGACTTTACAAGGTACCTGTTATTACTACAAGGTAATGTAAACAAAAAAATTAACAATGTCTTGTTTTTAATTCCGTATCATAATAGGATCAACCTGTATCAATGTGAACCTGGAGTAAAAGTTTCAATAAAACCAACTAAGTAAAATCTATGTAATGTGAGCAATGGCAGAGAAATATCTGGATTCAATATAAACTACTTGCATTAAAAGAAAGCTTAAATAACTAACGTGCAAGTGAGGTGGTTAGAAATTACTATCTGAGCTTCACAGAACAGTTAATGTCACTAGTACTTATGAAGCTTTATTATTGTAATGTTACCAAACTATGTAAATCAATCTGTGAAAAAAATGTCTATTTGGACAAGTTCACGTATTAAACTGATACATAAACCTTCTGTTTATTTGTTGTGATAATTAGTAAAAAAAACCAGGGTGTAGTATTTAGTATGTTTGCGCGCCCATAAAAACTACACAATGTTGCCACATTCCCCAATGTTAACGTATCATGCATCTATTTCATTGGCCCTTTAATGACCATTCTCATAACAAAAGCGGTTCTAAAGCACATCATCACTTAATTGGAATGAGCTATATTTACCAACTCCTCTACCAAGAAATCACCCATATATCAAACTCAAATCTTCCAAGTAGTCACATATGTTCATCTTTTCACTGCAGGGAAGGCTTGCAAGAAGTTCAACAAACCCAGATTAATGTTTTTAAAAGTAACTATAAAAATAAAATTTGCCGGCTTAGTAAAAGGAATCAATAACAACACATCATGTAAATACAAAAAAAATTTATTAACTTAAAAAATTTAACATGTATGGAAAAATGGAAGTTTTATTAAATAGATTTGACAGTGACAAAAATATTATTGTATCAAACAGAAGAGGTGTTGTATTCAGTCCCATTTTCAGAAGTACCCTCAATTTATAACATTCGTCATCAAACTGGTAACATGTATTTGGCATCAGATATTATTTTGTTAAAGATGTAGATAACTTACTAACAGTCTCTGAAACATTCCTCAGAAGTATTTCACTATCACTTTTAAGATCTATGCTGATGCTGCAGGAATTTTGCTGCAACAATGAAAATAATACATGAGCAAATAAGTAAATAAATAATTATAAATAAAAAATCTGAAGAGAAATCCAACTATGCAAATTCTTATAACAGTTTTTTTTTTTTTTTTTTTTTTTTTTTTTTTTTTTTTTCCAAATTAAAAACTGCTGAGTAGACAACTTTCTTTAAGTTAAGAGAGAAAATGAAACTGGAAAAAAAGCAGACAAATGCATACAAGAATTTAGCCCATCAGGCATACATTTATATTATTTAACAAAGAACAATTGCAGCAATAATGATAACAACAAACTCAAACAAACAAGCAAAGACAAAGATAATAAGGTTTAAGCACGATATTTCAGTGCTAATCCCTTAGTAGATGAGATACATGAAGAGGAGAACAGATGTGATCATACCAGCACGTGTCAGTATGATAACATCTGACCTCTCCATCTACCTGCAAGAGTTGGGTTCTACACCATGTTCTTATGTTATACGTGTTCATTTTTTTGTCCTGTTGATGCCCAGCCACCATTATCTATTTGGATTTAATTTCCCTACTTACTGATTTTCACTGCCTTAATGCATTTTCCTTCAAATATTATTGTTAAAACTAAGGTTTTGTTTATTTTACTTATTTTCCTTTTTAGATTTGTTATCTTTCTAGTACCAAACCACTTTGCATGACATAACAAAATTTTCATTCTGGTTTATTATCAATCAAGCATTCTGAAGTCATATCTTTATATATAAAGATGAATGTATGTTTGTTCATCATACAAATCCACAGTTTTCATCCGATCTCGATGAAACTTTGCACACTTATCCTTCGAAACAAGGAGAAAAATACTGTCTACATTTGCTTGAAAAATTATCTGTATAAATAACACATGTCTCATAACTTCGAAATACGGCGATAGACACGTTTGATATGGACGCCTCCGTACCGTGTTTCCGTGTAGTGGACTGGCAGCTCAGTGGTTAAAGCGCTTGCTTACGAACGTCTTGGTCTCCGGTTCAAATCTCCATGGAGGTTAATATTTTTAAAAATTGTTTTTCATCGTAAGAGTCAGGCCTGGGCCGTAGGTTATTGGGATTGAATTTTAAACTGTAGATATTAGAAAGTTAGGGGTGCAATGCGAGGCAAATCGTAGGTAGTTTTGCAATGTTGTAGGTGTACACTTTTTTACGTTATAATGATCCCTCAGGTGTTGTTCGCAGTCAGTGTGTGAGTGTGAACCACAGTAATATTATTATAAATACGGAAGTAAGTCTTTGTCTTTTTGTTACGTTTTGACGACTAAATGGCTATATCGTTGTGATGAAATTTTATAAGGAAATCTGTATGAAGGGCGCAGGATATTTTTTCCAGTATGATTAACAGTTGTAGTCACGAAATTTTGAGACCTTATCGAATGGTGATAGAAGTATGTTGGAAATTGATTCTCTTCAAGAGACAGGCTCGACAGTACAATGATATAGTGATAGCTTTCCTGTCATATTATTCCGACTCAATATTGTTTGGGACCAATCCTTCGTTACCAACAACTTTCTTTATTTAATTCTGGCAAAAAAATTCTTAATCCACGCATACGAAGTCGCGGGGTACGAGCTAGTTACATATAATTATAAATCTCATAACATGACATGCCAGGCCTGTCCTACTTAATCTTCATAATCTTCATGAGTGTTTTTAATGTTTCTTGGTTGTGCTGGCTTTTATCTGATGCTGCTCAAACTAGGTTATACTACTGAAAGAATTTTGATTGAAGTCTCAGCACCTACCTATGCTGATCCTCTGGCATAAATCCAAAATTTCTATTGCAAAACTTTCTTCTCTCCACCCCAGTAGGTTTGCTGTTCTCTCCAAGGGGCTCACTGTCCCTCCCACCCCAAAATTTGACAATGGCAAAGAGATCATATTTGATCACACTGATGTTCCCTTCATTCTACAAGAGGTGGTATAATTTTGTTACTAATGACAGGGGTGAGAACTGATCTAACAACTTGGATCCTATCTCTTTCCCAATTAGATCTACCTCCACTCACCAATCACTATCCTTCTATCCTGTTCCTGGAGTTCTTAACTTCTATCTTCCCCAACTTCTGATAATCCCATAATGTAAAATCCTCCATGATCTTCACATGGTTCTACTTTCATAGCCTCATCATGGTCTTAGACACAGGGATACTGACATATCAAACCTACAAACTTACACCAATAACTATAGTTCAATAGATGCCACCCATACCACACAAAACAATACCTTATCTAAAGCCGAGCCATCTGAGGCAGGCAACTGCTATGATAAAGACCCCCTAACCTGTACTTCAACAACCTGACCCACCCCCTCATACCACACAATTAGCCCCCCAGAATTTTCCAGTACCACTTTCAGCAGACTATCCAACCCTAAAAATATAATATTTCAAAATATTGAACCCTAAATTCTCTGAACCAAAATCATGATGCCTTTCCTTGTGATAGGTTTAACTGCAAAACATGCAATATGCATGCAGCCACCAAAACGGATAGGAATCCTACCAATGGTGCAGCAATATATTCAGCATACAAGACATCACTTGGTCTCAGAATAATAAAGCCTGCTTTGCTATCTCTCTATTTTTATTTCCCTCCCTCTTTAAACCCGTTGACGATTTCTCCTCTCTCTCTCTCTCTCTCTCTAGGCATCTCTCCATTTAGTTCTATTAATTACTATCTGTAACATTCTTGAAAAACCTTTAAATTGTATCACTATATATATAGGAGCAGTTTAGGGAATCCTAATTAAGATATCATGTAAAGAACTGATATGGATGAGATTCTCAAGTTTGAATGTTTAGGATCTAACCTAAAAATATTAACACTGAACAGAGCAATAAATGATAATCTGTTTGTACAGATAGGTGCCAAAGATCACACTACATCAAAGATAAATACTCTTCAGAGTTTGTTAATATTGTTGTTGACTTCTTTCTTTACATGTGTGAATGGTGCCTTTCTTTAGTTTTCTCAAATACAGTATGTCAGAATACAAGGAAAATGTAAATCAAACCTTTCAGAGATCTGACGGAACTCCTGACATATGAATGTAGCTAGGACTTCTTACATGATATTTAGACTTTTTTCTTTCTTATTTTTTATTTTTTTGGTTATTCGGACTTAATAACGTGGGCAGTAATAATGTTAGTAACATGGCACTTGTGAATGCAACTTTAACTATTAAAAACTAAATTCATTGCGTTGTATGCTGTAATCCAAACATTTCTCATTTTGATCCAGGCAGCGTTTCAACATAGCCATAGCCGAGCTCATATAGCCACTTGAAAATCCAACATCTGAAGTACGCACATTCATTCACACATCTAGGTCTCCAAATTTACACAATGTCAAGCTACACGAGTGTTCTAAAAAAATTCCACCGTCTTTAAAAAACTGCTACCTTTGCAGACAAGTAGGTAGGTAGTTGGCATGGTCAGTTTAGTTGCACAAGTTCTCAATCACGTAATTATTTAGCTAACGACTTCTTAATTCACTTATGCCACTACCTGTCCATATCAAGAATAAGATAATTCATTTTGTGGTTTGTATATTTCTTTGGAAATGAATATCTGATGTCCAATTCAGAACAAGTTTTAATGAATAAAAAAATATTGTAAATACACTGCCACCATTTTGTAGTTATATCAACCTATCACAATTGCAGACTCTTCAAGACTGAAAAGAACACTATGGTTTTGGTGGAAGCATACACCATCTGGTGACCAGGATAATCAGCAATCTTTAATAGAGCTACAGGTAACAGATAGTGGCCAGTAGCAGTGACCATATCATCTTCAAGGCAGGCTTGAAGTATGTGAGCGAAAAGCTTCACAATCTCCAATTTCCATTAGATAAAAGTAGTAAACCAGCAACAAAATTTCACATCTATATGGCTCAATCTCCTTCCTCTCCCAATTGTTTTATACAGCTCACACAATGGAAAAGCCACCATTCTTTCAAAGCGAAAAATATTATTAACACCACCTAGAACATAATTCAATTTAACAAAGTAGAAACAGTGATTTTAACTTATCTGAGAACAGTACTCACATCAAATTTCAGTAAGAGACATATATGGAATCCTTCTTCCGATTGCTTATAGAACACTGCAGAGTTTTGAACATGTTCCACTAATTCAATATCACAATGCAAACAAATCTGTGAAATAATCTGAAAACAAAAAAGCATATGTAAAAAATATAAATTTAATTAGCAATTTAATTAATTTCACCATTATTATAAAACCAAATGAAGAAAGTGACTGACAGTGGCATTAAATGGTTCTGACCTACAGAATTGACTGCAATGCTTACAAGCAGCCCCATTATTATTATTATTACTCCGCGATTCACTAAAAGTGTGTGGCGGAGGGTGCATTGCACCTATCGAAAAGGGTTATGGTTTGGAAGGGTTATAAGGGATATGGCAGGAGGCGCCCATGGGCTATTGTGCGGAACCATCTCCGCATTCACGTGGAGTGATCTGGGAAAACCCAGATCAGGATTATTTAGACTTGATATCCTACAAATGGATTTCCAAGAGTTGCAGTACTTTACTGTTTAATTTTCAGACTCATACGAGTCATCAATGTAATAATATGAATTACTGCATTTAATTTGCTAATCATCCTGTTAGTAAATAACTTGCAGCACTTACAACAAATGAGTATGTTTCTAGAACAACCGTAGTTCTGAAAGATGAGGAACCAAATCAGTATTATGTTATCAAGCATCATAATAATTTATAAACAAAACAGATATCAGAAGAACCATGCAAAAACTAAAATCTCCCATTCAGTATTATTTAGCAATTGCTGTTTCAAGGCAAATCAACACTAAGATGGTTAGCGACATGGAATAGTCAAAATTAACTGAAAATATTTTTGATTATCACAGATTTCTTGCAATTTGTACCAGAAAAAACTGGTGCCCAAAATGTTTAAAAATAAAATAAGAGAAGAGGGTGCAACATAGACACATCCTCACCTGCTGGACTCTGGCAGACATCATCATCATCTTTTAAACCTTTACTGCTTTGCAGATTTTGCTTATTTTGAAAGCATGGTTCCACCACTACCAGCTTGCTAGAACTGTCTAAGTATTGATGCTAGCAGATGCATTGCCACCAGTCTGTCAGACTTCTAGGTTGTGTTGTATGTGATAACCGTATTTTTATTTCTAAAATGTGGGTGTCTTCCCAGCATTCACCTAGGTGATTGCGGAAAACTGCCAATAAACCACAATCAGGATTGCCAGCACACCAGGTCTGGGATTGAACCCAGGCATGTTACACTTCATGATCCTGCGTGATAGTGCTTTAAACGCATGTAGCCACACTGGTGGATTGGTATACAGTAAATTAAAAATTAAAACAAATTAATATTTTTAACAGAAACTCTGGCCAGCAAAATTAAGAATGAAAATAAAAAGAAAGTAATCAATTATCAAACACAAACTCACTACAGTAAGGCAGAAAACATGAAAATAATTGGGTGGACAGGTTACATAAGCAAAGGATGAAGAATGTCAAGTAACATATGGATAAAATATAATGTCAACAGAATTAACAACAAAGGAAAATTAAGTATGGTTGAGATAAAGAAAATTCAATTGCGATAAACTACCTTTCTTCTGTCCACGTTAGAAATGAAAAAAGTCCTTTTCCAACAGTAGTTTATCTGCCATAAATTTTATTTACATAAAAATATTCTGAACCAACCTAAACCAAAACTTTTCATTGTTTTCTTGAACTAATGTCCTCTGTTTATTAAATGAAAATACAAAATGAATGTAAAGCTACTATAGCACTAGTCCAGTTTGACCCCTTTTCACAGAGAATCAAGAAACTGTGGGTCTTTCGAGCCACTTCAAATTAAATGTAGGGGCACTGGGGGTGGGAGGGTCAAATAGAATGTGTGTGATTGTGCTTGATGGGGGTTATGCTTTCTAGCACTCTTTACTGATCTATAACTGTGCCTAGTACTTTACAGCCACTAACCTATTGATTTAACTCCAACAGATAAAAGTATGTTCATTAAATAAAAACACTGTAGACTTCTTGACGATTTACACTGAATAATGCGCGTCCACACTGTATCACGTCTGCCAGATATATGGTGAAAATCATGGCTGCAGCTCGGTCTTAAATAGAATGCTCAAGTTCTTGCGATATATTGACCTTTGATCGGACCTAGCCAAACCTTCTTTTGTTTCCGACTGTTTTGAAAATATTATGTGTTTTAGAGCATCATTTAAATGTCATTTCATGTTATAACAATTTTCCTTCTAAGTGTCACAGTTTTCAAGAAAAAATCCTAAAGTTAAAAAAGCCTTAAATTTACCCTCATGCCCTAAGTTTTTAAGCCTGTGAGCCGATTCTGTTCTCAAACTACTCTATGGAAAATCCTTTAACTTTTGACATACAGTACAACCTGATTCTTATAGTACTTAATAGTGAAAACCCAATTTTTCTAATATGGCGTAATTTCTTCCAAAGTGAAATTAAATATTTCCAACACTATTGGTCCTATCGAGCTGAAACTAGTGTCAAACTTCCTCAAATTTCATTTCCTATCTATTTGTGGTGTTATTCTAGTGCTACCTTATCTCCTTGATACCTCTGTCATTGTGTTGTGTAATTCTTCAATAATTTATTGATTTTCTTCTGACATCAGCCTTTCACTCACCCACCATCTTTCTTAAAAATTTCAATTCGACTTTTCATGTTTAAAAATTATTGTGACCAAAAAATAAGTTGTGTCATCACACTCAGCAAAATTTTATCTTCCACATAATGTGATAAATTACTGTCTCAGGTAGACAGTTTAGATAATTTGCAATATTGTGTAACTGACAAAATCTATTTTTCCTTCCAAAAACCCTACTCCCCGTTTCACTATCAACTCTATCTTTCTACATAATATGCAACTTTTTATTCTGAATGAAATGAGGTATGAATCATTCCTGTAACTAAAAAAATTACAGCAGTCATTAAGAAAAAGATTTGGCGTAGTTTTGATCGCATGTTTTCAAAGTCTTAAAATTTGTTCTCTTTCCCTAAATTTTCTACACCCCAAGTGTCTTATCACATTGTGTTTGTAATTTCTGCAGCTCTGAAAATGAATGCGTGAGAAATTTTTAAAAAATAAGCTAAATCCTATATACTGTTGTTGCTAACTTCTGAATTTGATTGAATTCTACCTCATAACACATTTTCTAATTCTTACAATGTTGAAAAATGCCTTTGACATGGTATGCTGTAGGTTTTGTGTGTTTTTGCGGCTCTTTAAACTAATTTTGATGATATATCGGAAAAATGAGGTTATTTGACAAAGCACCAATGAGGTATCATGGAAAATACAATAACCACTTGCCGACTTATGAACAGACATACGTATATACACAGTATGGTGCTTTAAATAGTAGTACATAGGCTAGCGGAAACTGAATGCAGTCAGGAGCCTTACCCAATATTGTGGAATGAAGTTCTGAGATGCAATAAAACATGACTTTGATCACAGTCATAATTACAGTCACCATTAATTAAAAGACTGAATCCTTCATGGAGGTGAGAGAAGAAAGCTGCCTTAATAACTGCAAGGAACTGCTTCAAAGTGTGCACAGTGAAGTTGATAACTCAACCATTATTGACTTTCCACCAATGATATTTCCTTTTTAATAGAGATTAAGTGTTGTTAATTGACAAGGCTCAACAGAAAACGTTTAAAACAGAAGTTTGAGGTATACCATTTCACTGATCAAAATAGTGTAAAACTTAACTGTCAACACTATAGCAAAAAGAGTCACAAAAATTGATATGAAAAATAACAACATTTTATGATGCCCTGATGCCGAACAATTGCTGACCGTGCCACCTCCATCAAGATTAGTCAGTCCATGGTAGGACAGAAATTTCCTGATACCCTAGTGAAAAAAAGAAAGAAAAAAGCTGAAGGTCAAATGTTTAATATTCTTTTCAGTGTCTTCCTAACACTGCTCATTTAGGCAGAATTGCCTCAGACAGCAACTGACAGCTTTTCTTCCTCAGGCTTCTACAAATTAATAAGCACTGCTTCTTTCCACAAGTAATGGAAATTGGCTTAGGATTTCAGACTCTCAGTAAAAGCCAGAAGGTACTCTGTACACAGAGCAGTAATTGTATCCCGATCATACTCAGACCTGGTCAAGAGACAGTGTTGCGCCAACAAGCTAAGGTTCCCATAGTTATAAGGTGCAGTATTAAGGTTCTTCGGTGGTTTAATTACTGAATAATTAATTAAAAAGTCCACCAAACAGGTTATTTTTGAAGAGCTGTTTTATTTTGAATCAAAACAACAAGTCAGCGATATTCACAAGCATAGTTACAATCCAAAGATGCACTTCTGAGTCGTTGCAAATAAAATCTTTGTGAACTCAACTGAATGAAACTCTCGGAAACACTGAATACTCAAGTAACTAACTGAATAACTGAATGAATGTCTCTGTCCAGGCGATCTGTTTATATAGAGTCTATCGAAATTACGAGAATTCTTCAAAGGCATCCGCCCGATATTTCTCGATCATTAACAATCACTCAAACAATCTAACATATTAAAAACAATCGGAATTAATACAAAATTAATTAACAACATTAAAAAATGATCAGAAATGGTAATTAGAGATACTTAAATACAAAATTATTTACAGAAATCCTTTCAAACTGTAGAAAATTGTCCTGTAGACATCGTAACTTACATTAATACATGAATTACAAACTTTTAAGAATTCTCTTGCACCATTCGGTTCTTAAACATATTAAATGGACTTTAAATAATTTTCTTACTAAAACAAAGTCTATATACACTGATTTACAAGAATTTACAAAATAAACATATCAAATCACTTTCAAGCAAACTTTGGCTCACTACAAATATTTCATACAGTACAATACTATTCAAAATTCAGGTATTAGGGCTGTTACAACCCCTCCCCAGGATTCACTTAATTTTACACAGATAAAATTGATTGAATCCGTCACGAATCTAAGCAGGTTGAATGTACACATAATGCAGACACGAACAGATTACAATCAATCAACCATAATGACTTTTACAATGAACAAATACAATTCTTCATTACATACAACATCTGCACATAGTCCATGACACTGACTTTTGGTTTACAATAATTGTCTTTTCTCAGATCCAATCATTTTTATCATTTACTGTTTTTACACAACAAACGTTCAATGCCATCACCTTAAGTTACAATTATTTTCACTCCAAATTACACACTTGATGTCTGCTTGTTAATGACAACAGTCTGTTTACATTTTACAGCTGATAATTTGTCACCACAATGTAGAAAGTCACAACATCATGAAAACACCAAAAGTTTCTACACAAAACTGTCAACAAATTATACAGTGAAATGCTTACATCTGCATCTGAACTTAAGTACTCACACAAACTATTTACATGCATCAATTGACAAACTTATTTACAAAATTAGATATTTACAGGTTGTTGACCCCTCCCCAAACCATGCATTCAATTAATTCTCATAAGTGGGTTCCAGGATTTCCCTGGAAACCCAGAACCATGTAAGTTACTTTTTCCTAACCTTCCAGTTTTCTTCAACTTTTGTATACACATCTAATATTACATTTCTATATTCACAAAGCTTCATTATATACATACAGAAACACAAACTTCCAATCATCTCAGACAACAGACTTTGGTACAACCACACAACAGCTGAGACATACAATGGTTCTGTTTTAGCAAATTGATTGTCACTTAAAACAATGTTGCTGACTCAACTGGTAATACAAATTTATTATTCTCACTACTGCAGTTTAGTCCATCATTACTCCCAACCCCACTCTTCATCATCTGATTACTACTTAAACTTACCAAATTATCTGAATCAGTACCTAAAACTGTTTTAACATCTGGCTTACTGACTTCATCCACCAAATAATTATTTTTCTCAGCAACTACTACTTCACTATTAGCTTCCACATCAAAGAGGGTACAAAACATAGTGTCATCTAAGTCACATTCTGTACAATTTTCCAAATAGAAACTGGTTCAAATAAATCCTTACTCCCACCCATTTCTTCAATGTCATCATCTACACCAAATAAAGAGCTAAATAACGTATCAGCTAGGTCAAAATTAGGACATTTTTCCAACTTAGGGATTGGTACATAAGGCTTTTCAACCTCTCTCTCTTCAGAAGACAAATACTTTGACTTACAATTCTCCTCCTCATCTGGGTCTCCTATCCACACCACTGTATCACCTTCATCTTCAAGATATTTGAGAAACTCCTCGATTTCAGCACTTCTACAAACTTCATTACCACCTATACAAGCACACATAGTCCCAACTATGCCATTCTGGACTTACAAGTTTCTGATAGCCACACTGTAGTATGCACTATAAATTCTGCACCCCTTTTTGTAATTAAGTGACCATTTCGAAAATCTTCTACATGAAAATTATTACTTTCGCACACTGATTCTAGTGATAAGGTACTATGGTGGTCCCCTTCCCGCTTTATCTTATTATCAACCTTTACATCATCAACATCATTAATTACATCTATCATAACCTTATCCTGAAATTCACTTGCTGCTACCCCCACCTCTTCCAATAAATCTTCTCGGGGATTATTCATAAAAATGGTATTAACGCTATAGCAGTTGGTACCTGGACCCACATTCTTGTCCACCACTGCGGGGCCCATCACAGGGGTGGTCTTTAGTTTGCTGCCCCCCATGCTGCCTTTCCCTTTCAGATTGAGGGTTCTGTTCTCTCACTTCCCCATTATCATTCCTTCTTGCGTATTTATCACGATCCCATCCCCTAGATCTACCATTCCTTGACCCATTACCCCTTCTAGGGGGACTCCTGCTGCCCCTCCTATGGTGTTGATGGTGGTAATGGTTGTTCATTGAATGACTCCTGGCATCCAAGCGTCTCAACAATTCAGAAACTCTATCCACATTTACTACATCCAAAGTGGCAATTAAATTTCTTGTTTGCTGAGGTAGCCTAGCTCCTATCAAATCAATTTCCTCCTCTCCATAAGGATGGTCTAAGTACTTACAGCGGATCCAACATTTATGAAAAAAATCATGTTGAGTTTCCCGACCAGGTTTATAGGGCCTCCAGTCATCAACTCCCTCTTTTCTGAATCTGCCTGCTTGTCGACCAAAAATGTTTCAAAAAGTTTTCTTTAAACAGCTTGTAGTCAGTCACTTCCCTAGCTTGTCTATCACCCCATGCCTAGCATAAGATTTTAGATGTTTACCCACAAGTGCAATTTTCTTATTGTCGGGTAACAAATTAAAATAGTCTGATCTTTCAAAATTATCTATAAACTCAATAGGGTGAAGTCTTCCACTGTCATCATAGAATTCAAATTCTTCCTTAATATCAGCACTGATAACTGGATTACCTGTTAAGGGAATCTGACTTAACTGAACCTGTAACCCAGTAACCCTTTTTTCTAACTGATTTACATTACTTTCTAATCCACGCGCTAACTGTTCCTGTTGATTTACCAATGCATTAACATTTTTCCCTATACCAACACTTCCTGTCTTAACTCATTAGCTTTAACATCATTAGCTTGGAATAAAGCAACATATTCCTCCCTCATCTTATCACAATTTTCACTGACTTCCTTCACCTCTTTATAAATTAAATTTTCACATTCAGCCTTATTCTGTTCACAAAATTTTGTAACCTTTTCAAATTTCTCCTTACATTCTGTTACTACCTTCCCCAATTTTGAATCTAAATTGTTAATATCCTCCTTGAATTGAGAGCTAAAACCCTGAAATTGCTCTGCGATTTTAACATCAAAACATTTAGTCAAATCAGAGAATGTTTTATCATTGTTTTGTTGCAGTTGAGAAAACTGATCATTGATTACAGCAAACTGAGAATTAATTTCAGAAAATTTGCTGTCAAGATTTAACTCAGATTTAAATTCTGAAAATTTGTTATCCAATTTGGAAAACTTGCTATCAAATTTGCCATCAATTTCGGAAAACTTACTATCAAATTTGCCATCAAGTTCCGTAAATTTTGCATTAAAACTGACTACAAAAGACTCTAGAAATGTTTGTAGATTTTGACTATCAGCCATTTTCAGTATTTAGCAAAATCAACACGAAAACAAAGTCAAGAAGAATTAAGATTTGTCTAACCTGCCACAAAATAACATGCAAAAGAAATCACTTGAATATTCAATGCAGTACTTACAGTTCTTCCTCAATTTTGTATCACATTAAATTTCACTTAGAAGCACTTATTTAACCATTAAACACCACACTGACTTCAAACACTTAACCACACTTTTCACTATTCACTGTAGGAAGACGATTTTGAGGCCGAAGAAAATCCACTCGTCGTCGGAAGATTACAGCCGATTCCCGATGTACAATCTCCGCCTTAGGCCGAAGAAGATCCGCTTGCCGTCAAATCCGTGTCGCCTGTATAACCTCTACGTGTCGTAGCCGGTCGAAATTTTCTCGCAGGTTATGTTCGCTTATCGCCGATAATCCGTCGCAATTTTCTGCAGATTCTTTTTAGAAGATAAACATCCCACAGATGTTTAAGAACTTCTCGTCACTGTCAACGGTCGCCATATTAAGGTTCTTCGGTGGTTTAATTACTGCATTAATTAATTAAAAAGTCCACCAAACAGGTTATTTTTGAAGAGCTGTTTTATTTTGAATCAAAACAACAAGTCAGTGATATTCACAAGCATAGTTACAATCCAAAGATGCACTTCTGAGGTCGTTGCAAATAAAATCTTTGTGACTCAACTGGATGAAACTCTCTGAAACACTGATACTCAGTAACTAACTGAATAACTGAATGAATGTGTCTGTCCAGGCGATCTGTTTATATAGAGTCTATCGAAATTACGAGAATTCTTCAAAGGCATCCGCCCGATATTTCTCGATCATTAACAATCACTCAAACAATCTAACATATTAAAAACAATCGGAATTAATACAAAATTAATTAACAACATTAAAAAATGATCAGAAATGGTAATTAGAGATACTTAAATACAAAATTATTCACAGAAATCCTTTCAAACTGTAGAAAAATTGTCCTGTAGACATCGTACTTACATTAATACATGTAATTACAAACATTTAAGAATTTCTCTTGCACCATTCGTTCTTAAACATATTAAATAGACTTAAATAATTTTCTTACATAAAATTAAAAGTCTATATACACTGATTTACAAAATAAACATATCAAATCACTTTCAAGCAAACTTTGGCTCACTACAAAATATTTCATACAGTACAATACTATTCAAAATTCAGGTCTTAGGGGCTGTTACAGCCGGGTTTGTAAATCTAACTGACTTCACAAGTATCTTTCATTCACAAAATTGTATTTACGATTTGCAGAGTGAAATAATACAAGATAAGACTTGACATGATATCCCTACTTCATTACGACATTATCTGTCTTTGCTCCCACAGTATCAGTTTGGAGGTTCATCTGGAATAGGCTACCTCTGGCCAAACAGAAAATATATCTTCATTCCTTAATGATAGAATGAGTTTTATCAATTCATAAGTGGATTTGTTACAACACGGATACTTTTATGATTTCTAAAACTTTACGATAGAAATTTTTAATTGGTGGGTGAATTCTGTACTGTATTGCTGTTATTTAATATTAATTCCAGTTACCATCTGAAGAAAGAAAAATCAATACTCCTGTGGTGGTCAGATTTGACTTCCCATCTAATTGTGTATTCAAGGCTTCCAGAGTATAGTGAGAGGTTGTTGCAGCAGAAGTTCCAGTTGTAACATTAACTGCAAGCCCCATATTCAGACTGTTACTAACTTTATGGGACTTTATATATGACATGACCTCTAGAGCAATGCAGCATTGAAGACAAATGAAGTTGACGAATTATATCAGGTTGGTCTCACACCCTAGAAGTAAATGAAATATGTAATGATTATATTGTGCTATGAACGATTACTGTTTCCACTTGCATACTTGTTGCTAAGGATCAATATCGGAGTTATTTAAGTGTTGAATTTTCTGGAAGAATGCAACCATTCCTCAATTTGTTTGATAACCTTTGGTACTATCCTTACTATATACACTGTCTACCTCTGGATGTGATGATACTATAATTTGAGTCATGTGTCTTGCAAGCAGGAATAATATTTGACCAGATCTTGGCCAGAAGTCGTAATTACACAGCATAAGAACCCACTCGCTCATATGGACACCATCTAACCTATTTACCTTTCCCAAAATCAGGTTCATATGGACTGATTCTATTGCTGGCATTATCAGATCATAAATATACCATATACATTGAATGATGTAGGCATTCTGTGAATACTTTAATAACATTTCCATTACCAGGAACACCAACAAGTATAGTCTGTTCACTTTGAATTGACAGTTCAAGGTCATATCCTCGTCATGCAACTCACTTACCCCTTCGGGCTGACTGTAGTGTCCATGAAGCACAGTGTCATTTCTTACTGTACCATAGTGTTGAATGATACAAATGTATTGCAATAAATTACTGTCAGTAAAATGGCATCAGAAAGGGTGATGGCAGGTGATCGTAGAATTTTTTAAATGTGTATAGTTTAAGCCATTAACTTTCTTTTTAGAGTTTTCTAATGCACTCTTTAAGAAACTGGCAAAATTTTCAGTAAAGGCATGTGGCATAACATTAAGAACAGTGTAGTACAGATGTACCAAAGCCAATATAACAAATCCAGGAACATTCATTTATTTTCCAATGAAATCATTCACCAAGAAAAACTGATCACAGATGTAAATGGTTTCCACAAGAATGTAATTTGACATTCTGTACTAGAATTTTACGATTGAGGTGAATATTTTACCATGAGAAAATTGAGAGAGATACTGAAAGATAAAATAAACAGCACTGGTGGCAAAACTTCTCCACATAAAGTGCTACAAAAGACAACTAAAAAACCCCCTAGATTTTAGATATATAAAAAGTAACAATAATAGACATTTTCTGACTGAAAGGGCAGATGATATAGCAACACTGCCCTCATTTTTAAGAAAAAATTGGCAGTTTAAGGAAAAAAATTTTATCTGCCCTACTACCTCATTAAGACGTGTGAATTAAAATCATGCAAGGAAGTTTCCCTGACAGAACTCTAAGTCAAATAGTGGCCTCAGGGTTCCTGTAAGTAATGGCTCTCAATAATCTGAGATTCGGGATCAGTGGTCTCATGATTCTTAAAAGGAACTTATGTAGTATATATAGTCTATAAGATCAGGTGAAATGTAGCATAATAGTCTAAAAGATCAGGTGAATATCATTACAAAATGAATTGTAATGTGTGCAGTAAATGGTTTACTTAGACACTTAAGCATCTGGAAGAAAGTGCCCTCATAATGGATGATGCAAGTTATCACTCTAAGTACAATGAAAAAATCACCATTACTGACAAAAGGGGGAATTGTATCATAGCTTTAGGAAAAGTACATTTCACATTATCCATCATACATCATTGCTAAGGTCCTTGATTTTACAAAGCAACACATCAGTCGTTACATCAAGTGTGATGTTCATTAATACATTATTAGAAGAAATGTGTTTGTCATGCAGAATACCTGCAAGAAGAGGACTTCATGAAAGACAAACATTATAATAATTTTATAAGATGAGAGCAATGATAGTTCTACTGACGGCCAGAGTGTAGATAAAGTCAGCATGCTGTGAAGTCCTGCTTAGTGAGTAGCTTCTCTAGGTTTCAAATGTATTTGCTTCATCTACTAAACAATGGCAGTTGGAAAGCCTGCTAATGATCTAATCAGCAATTTCTATAGACAAAAGTTTAAAAAAAAAAACATCACTTTTGCTTTACAAGTTATACAATGTATAAGGGGCAGTCAAATGAAAACGAGACAGATGGAAAATAAAGTAGGCAAACTGTTTGTAATTTCAAAAGTAATCACCATTACTGTTAACGCATTTATAAGACATTCGTGGCAGTCGACTTTTGAAATAATAAACAGTTTAGTTTCTTTTTCCATCTGTCTTCTTTTCATTTGACTGTCACATATTTTGGTAAAGTTTCTGAAAATTAGATTTAATCCTCAATTCTTCTGCATAACTTTTCTTTTACGCTTATGGCTTTACGCCTCATTGATGTCAAGGCCTTGGGGGGAAAGGAGGACTGGGGGCAAGGAACGGGAAGGAATTTGGCCATGGCCTTCTAAAGGAACCAACCTGGCAGTCACCTGTAGTGATTTCAGGAATCCTCAGAATACCGAAATCTGGATGGTCGGATAGGGATTCGAACCAGCGTTTTCCTGAATGCCAGACTGCAGGTTTATCACTCACCCACCACACTTGGTCACAACTTTTATTCACTGCTATCATGTAAATATTTTTGTTGTAAATCTACATTAAGTTATAAAATTGTGATCAGTAAACATAATTTCTACAACAGGCAATTCACTCCCTTTTTTAAAAAGGAAATTTCACATGGAATATAAAATTAAATTCTACACATGTTGTTGTTGTCAGGGCTTTAGGGGTGCATTGACAGAAGTTATTAGTGCCCTAACAAACAACTGGTATGGCACCGCAACTTAAAAATAGAAGGATTTACTGTCTGCACAGTTGAATATAAAGATGTTGGCCATGCAGACAGCACAATAACAAAAAATAATAAAACATGGCTACACAGGTGCCTAATGAATCAAAAATTTTCCAAATAGACAAAGTCTGGCTGGCTATAAAGGGATTGGCCAGATACAAGCAGAATTAAAATATGGTATTTAGATTGGTGGTTGTAAAGGGATCACCTATCTATATTAAAAAATATGCCCATTTGCACAAACTTTTAAAGGCAAGACTGGCAAATACATAAAACTTTAAAACCTTGGCCACGTTGCCACTATCATTATTTAAAATAAGGGACACATCATTGGCCTTAAATCTAAAAATAATACACAATCAGTTAAGATGTGGCAAACTATTAGATGTATGCTACAAATATCACAATCCATTGGGTATTTCCAGCAGAGCAGAAAACCATGCGTCAAAGGACAGTGCTCTATGTGGAAGCAAGTAAGGAGAAACCTCATCCCTTCTCGCCTTCTGGAAGGAGCTGCTCCAAGGATGAATGATCAGTTTGACTAGTCGGAGCTGTTTCGCTCGACTTCCAGCCACTGCCTCTACCACACATCAAAGATAATTCTTTTTATCACTGAGGCAAGGTTTGATTCTATGATTGGAGCAATGTCGATTCTGGACTTGTTGCAGGCTAACTTGGCAGCTTTAACTGCTGCCTTGTTCCCCCCAATTCCCAAGATCACAGCATGCACTTAGTGTTATGAGTTATTTTCATATGCTCAAGCAACTTCAGTAAAGTTTAAAAGTCTATAGTGTATTCGCTGCACCTGCTATCCAGCTTATAAGTGAACACTACAGAATTACATACTCCATTAGCCTGCTTAGACCCAACCGTATACTCCGAGGTAAAAGCATAGTGCCGATTTAAAACAACTTTAAAAACATTAATAAAAACATTGTCAGCAATAAACAATTTGTTATACTGTGACAGTTATAACACTGTCCTGGACCTACTTAAAAGCCAGGGAAGAGAGAAAATGTGGTGAACTCGTAACCATATTCTTCTAAAATAGTCCCCGTACAGTCGCTGAATGGTCTGGTAGTTCATTAGGATTGTAAGGCATTCAAAGGGTGGATTCATAACTGTGTTGTAAACAGGACTACCAGGTGTTGAGGCAATGTGTGTAAAGTTTCCAGCCATTAAGAGATGGTGATGGAAGACAAGCAGCAGCTCACCAGCCTCATAAATGCTGGGAGTGGGGCTAGTTTGATACACAATAGTGTCAAGCCGAATTCCTGCATGGTGGACACTGTCTAAAATCCGGAGATAGCTATCCCGTGCCGAACCATATACAACACAGTCGTATCCCAACCATGACCATACAAGGCTCTATAGAAATGTAGCAGACAGGAGTGTCTGCACCCCATGACCTAACACACAGACACTTTCAAACATTCAGAGTTTTTATACCTCTGGCTTTCACATCTCCAAGGTGTGGAAGCCAGCTAAGCCTGCTATCAAAGAGAACCAGAAAATGAACGATTTCATTAAAGATTAAAATGTTGTTCCTCAAGGTAAAACAAAAAAAGACTGCGACTAAGAGTAAAAAAATGTAAACCGTTTTTTTTAAAGGAAAGTGAAAACCAGTGCATACTGATAATTTATCTAGCCTATTTAGTTTGAGTTGCAATTGCCTCTAAACACCTCTCAAGCTAGATGAAGAACAAAAGTTATCAAAGTCATTACAAATAAGGAGTACCTTGTAGGATGTAAGGCAACAATCTTGCAGTGGAGTTCTGCATAAAGCTTGAATCTTAACTCTGACCGTGTGTAGCCTTGGATGTTAACAGTTTTGGCTTAAATAGAATAATAAGGTCGCCACACAGATTTTAACCTAAAATCTATGAAAAGGTAAACTTCAATAAATAGTTCAATGTCATTTAAATAACTATATTCTTCAATTTCACAAAACCAAAAACTGTACAGGCAATCAGACGACTTTTCCAAAGAAATCTTTTAAAAGTTCGATTAACCAGTCAAGCCAGACCACACCCCAATAGTTCAAACTTTTAGTTGTAATAATTAAATGAAAGAGAATCACACGCTCCCATTGTTCCACAATTTATTGAAATCAAACAATCCCGAGGCTCCACATTGCGGAAAATTACTTTAACGCGACATTGTGTTCAACTTGAATAAAAGAAGAAACATTACTCCCAAAATAAAACTTGCACAGCAGTGCTTGATATAAAACTTTCCGGTCTACTGAGCTACATGTTATCGCGTTCGCGGATCCTGGCAGACTGAGGCCGAACAACTGCCCGCATGCGCCTAAATCACATAGCACTTCCTGCTTCTCGAATATTCCTAGCGGCTTCTCACGCGAAGCGTGGGAACAAATCTTTTCCTCTTTCACAAGGGTGGCTGATGGGAAGCTCGTCAGATATCAAATGACACATCTGAAGTCCTAACATTGGCTAATCTGACCTTGACAATAAAAATAACTCAATCTGCTTGAAACTTTACAAATAGCTAGATCTTTAAATAAACATTAACTTTAGTTATTATACTAAATATCGTAACTTTAATACTTTAGCCAAAAATAAATACTTTAGATATGAACTTCCACTACAAGCGTATGCCGAAGAATGTTGAAATTAAAAATATTGAAAATACTATCTTAAAAACTGTAAAGCTGCTTTCTAACTTGAACAAACATAAAAACTAACTTTGAAAATGAAATGCAATAATATTCTATCCAATCTAACTCGTGGTTCTAAGAACAAAATTTTGTTACGCAGTTACAAAATTTTAACAGATAGGTTACAAGGACTGGTTATTACTGACAAAATGCTGTTGACAGCAATAGCAAACAGGGTAATGCTTTCAACTGACTCTTGAGGAACACCATTTCCCTGGGTAAAAAGATCCGATATTTCACGACTGACTCAGTACCAGAAGCAATGCTGTGATACAAACAATAGTAAAAAGGGTGGCAGATTTCCCTAAATCTCAATTTATGTAGAACTTCAGACGTAACAGAAAAAATCTCATCAAATGATGTCTGTGCTGCAAAATATTTTTGCAAATAGGCTATAACCTACTCCTACCAAGAAAGAAACAAGCTGCTTCCATCTTAATAATACAGGGCATTTCAAAATGAATATCGGGGTTTTGAGTCTGCAGAATATTTGTTATGTGTCTTATACTTATAAATGATACATCAAATGAAAGAGCAAATCAAACAGTTTTTATACCTACAAGTGTTCAATGTGAGCACTATTCGTCCACATGGCACACATCCAGTCAATAGGCAAGTTCTTCCCACAACTTGGTCGGTGTGTCTGGAGTAATTGATACAACAACTGCTTCAGTCCTGTTTGTTAAGCCAGGTAGGTCAGCTGGTAGTGGTACATACACATGATCCTTTCAGGTCGTGTGAACGTGGATACCATGCGAAACAAGCCTTGTTATCTGGCCCATGGCAGCAAATCAAATCTAGCAGTTGGGTACAATGTTGTTTAACCAATTGTGTACTGAGTTAAGCCAGTAGGGCGGTGTACCATCTTGCTCCCAAACAAAGTTCTCTGGCTCATCACCTTGCAGTTTAGGAAAGAGCCATTGATGTAGTGCATCAAGATAAAAAAGACATTAGTTACAGTTGCCAAAAAAAGACAACCCCATAAATTTTCACAGAGATATGGCACAGAAAACAATCAATTTTGAGGAGTCGTTGAAACTGTACCACCTTGACGGGATTTTCTGACCCCCAGATGTGCACATTATGAGTGTTCACATTTCCATATAGGTGAAATGATGATTCATTACTGAAAATGACACGATAAAGAAAATCTTCGTCATGCAGCAACATTTTGGAGCTTTTAACAGCTGTAAAATATTAGGACATAGATATAAGCGTTTCCTTAAAATTCTCCACACTCACTCTGGGATAATTCACAACTAGCCTTCCTTACAAATTTTTTGGGGCTACCCGCAAAAGAATTTCTCACTCTTTCAACATGTTCTTCAGTCAGGCTTGGTCGTCCCACACTCTTCCCCTTATGAAGGCAGCCAGTGTCTTCAAACTGATGTTACCGCCTATGGATGGTAAAACTTGGAGGATTGCAATGGAATTTAATACGGAATGCTCGTTGAACTGTAAATACAGATTCACACCTTGCAACTATAAAACACAAAAAGCTTCTTGTTCAGCAGTCGCCATCTTTACTACTAGCGTTTTTTAGCAGGAGATAGGGGAAACACTGCGTACAACAAAACTGTTTGATTTGCTCTTTCATTTAATGTATCATCTATAATTGTAAGTCAAATAATAAAAATTAGGCAAAGCCTCAAAACCCTGATATTCATTTACAAATGCCTTGTAATTTGGCTGGGAGGAGACTTAAACTGAGCTTTGAAGATCACATCTTAAACCTACAAGTGCCTCTGGTAACTTGATGGGACATTTGATAGAATGTTGCCATAGAAACGGGAACTAAGATAAAGACACGGAACAATGTTCCTCCAAAAGGTTTGGTGCACACCATAGGATTCCTCTGCTTCTACACTGCAAGCTTCAGTAGTGGGATTAGTGTAGTCTGTTATGGAGTAATGGGTCCCAGTAGAGTAGATATTTATTTTTACAATTTATATGATACCATTCAAACTAATCTAGGATATTATTTCCATTATTACATACACTGAAGAGCCAAAGAAACTGGTATAGGCATGCGTACGCAAACAGAGAGATATGTAAACACTCAGAGTACGGCACTGCGGTCGGCAATGCCTATATAAGGTGTTAGATCAGCTACTGCTGCTACAATTGCAGGTTATCACAATTTAATTGAGTTTGAACGTGGTGACATAGACGGCACTTGAGAGATGGGACACAGCATCTCCGAGGTAGCAATGAGGTGGGGATTTCCCGTATGACCATTTCACAAGTGCACCGTGAATACCGAAAATTCAGTATAACATCAAATCTCCGATATCGCTGTGGCCAGAAAAAGATCCTGCAAGAACGGGACCAATGACGACTGAAGAGAATTGTTCAACGTGACAGAACTGCAAGCCTTCCGCAAATTGCTGCAGATTTCAATGCTGGGCTATCAACAAGTGTCAGTGTGCAAACCATTCAATGAAACATCATCGATATGGGCTTTCGGAGCCGAAGGCCCACTCATGTACCCTTGCCGAATGCACGACACAAAGCTTTACGCCTCGCCTGGGCCCGTCAACACAGACATTGGACTGTTGGTGATTGCAAACATGTTGCCTGGTCTGACGAGTCTCGATTCCAATTGTATTGAGTGGATGGACATGTACGGGTATGGAGACAACCTCATGAATTTATGGACCCTGCATGTAAGCAGGGGACTGTTCAAGCTGGTAGAGGATCTGTAATGGTGTGGGGCGTGTGAAGTTGGAGTGACATGGGACCCCTGATATGTTTAGATACGACTTTGACAGGTGACACGTATGTACACATCCTGGCTGATCACCTGCATCCAATCGTGTCCATTGTGCATTCCGATGGACTTGAGCAATTCCAGCAGGACAATGTGACACCCCACATGTCCAGAATTGCTACAGAGTGGCTCCAGGAACACTCTTCTGAGTTTAAACACTTCCGGGGCCACCAAACTCCCCAGACATGAACATTATTGAGAATACCTGGAATGCCTAGCAACGTGCCGTTCAGAAGAGATCTCCACCCCCTCGTACTCTTACGGATTTATGGACAACCCTACAGGATGCATGGTGTCAATTCCCTCCAGCACTACTTCAGACATTAGTCGAGTCCATGCCTCATCGTGTTGCGGCACTTCTGCGTGCTTGCGGAGACCCCACACGATATTAGGCAGGTGCACCAGTTTCTTTGGCTCTTCAGTGTATTATCATATAGTTAATGAGCGTTTATAAAACACTTTCCAGGGCAGATAGCTAAATCGATACATCAAAGCTATTAATTCTACTATCAGTGCTGCTACTACCACCAATACTGCTACTACTGTTAAACATCACACCAGGATAATTGATTTTATATGAATTCTATAACAACCTAGCATCTCAGTTAAAGCCATTTGTATTAAAATTACAACTACTGTTGTTTTAATATTCCACTAGTGTCCATTCGCTCAGACTGTTGACTCATCTAAAATGAGCTGCATTGTGAGCTGCCAAGGCCATCAAGAAATAGTTGATCTCCAGGAATACCAAGAGGGAGCTCACTCAAGAGGGTAGCCTCATGGAAAAACAGAAGATTCTTCTACTTCATGCAATGTTCATAGGTCTCTTGCTGTGGTATTATTCTGCCTTGTTTAAAGACTACATTAGAATTTCAATGTTCATGGACTTGTTCATTTTCATTGCTATTCGTTGAATAATTTTCGTTTTGGTTACTGCCTCATCACTCTCATCGGTTATAATTGTGTTCACCTATCACTGCTCTCAGGTGCCTCTGATTTCGCTCAGCTAATTTCCTCTGCATAAATTTTTCCTTTCAAAATTTTGAAGCCTTATTGGCTGACTTGGCTATCAAGTGCAACAAGCTTTTATCACATAGTATGACGAATATTCTTATCACTTGCATCAGGCTTTATTGGCGAGCTCTCAGACTGGCTGTCATTTCACAGTCCCCATACTACGTGCTCTGGAGTATTCTCCTCACCACATTCAAATCTGATAGATTCCACAATACTCAGACTATGAATGAAGCTATTGTTTGGTTCATGACCAAGAATGTAATGCACTAATCATGGAGAAGATTGAAGGTACTTCATCTTTAATCTCTTACATGCAAGGAACCATATTGGATGTTGATGTGATTATGCAGACTTCCATGGTTTTAATGTTTTTTGGTTGTCCTCTGATGAAAGCCACAGAATGATGGCTGAAATGTTAGGTTTCAACAAATTGACGCACACAGACAACCAGGATAACAATAACATGTATCATATTTTTGTCAGCCTGTTTGTCTGGAATTCCAGTCTTGTAGATATTCAGCCAAACTTATCTTCCGATGTTGCTTCACAACTTACAAGTTCTGCTTCCTTTCCCCGTTTTCCCTTGCTAAGCCAGCCTCACTTGGAAGTCCAGGGGCCAGAGACCAAAGGTAATAGTTAATGTATTTATTGCCAAATTTTGGTATGCTCCTGTGAATGTCAGTAGCATTCCTCATTGGCGAAGTCTGATATTCTTTCTATTTTTTGTTTTTTTTGTTTTACCTTTCGCAAATGTTTTGTCCACAGACATACATCACAGAACAATCTTTTTGCTGTCTGATAATAATGTAGTTCATGACAGTCATTGCTTGGCTATTATCTTCTCCAAATGTGCTTTGAAGTTTAAACATTGAATATAATCAACTCATCACCACAATCAACATTATATTAGACACAATAAAGCCCACCCCTACCTACTGGCTGCTTATTTTGAGCCACATTACTTCTGCCAAACTCCAAAAGAAAAATTCCCTCATTGTATTGTAACAAAAAATCATTAAAAAAGACCATCAGCCACCATTCAATCAAGATATCGCTAGTGTATGTATTAACAGGTGCCATTCCAAGAACACTTCATTGAGAACAGCAAATGACCTGCAAGAACATAACTTTAAGATGTTTAAGAATTGGAGGAGAGAATGGCTGGAAGAGTCATCTACAAAATCATGAAATGCCCAGTATCACACCACCATGCTTCAACCTACCCCCAAGACTGTGGACTGGCCTGAATAGAATCAGGACAGTAGTGGAAGATATGTCAATTGACTATACTCATTGGGAAAAGTATACTCCCCTGAATGCGACTGCGGTGTCGAGGGGGCAAACCATCTGCCACATTACAGAAGAATGCAAGCTGAGGGGGGACACAGAGAACAAAAAGGATTTCCTGAAGGACATCAACCAATCATCAAGTTTTTTTTAAATAGATATATGTCTGAAAAAGATGTCTATTAGTACATAAGACTATAATTCTTTACAATGTTATGAGTATTGTTCTGCCATACGATGAATAATATTTTACAGGATCTAACTCCCATGACTACAGTATATTCTCAAGGCAGGATAGTTTTGCCAGCAAACTGAGCTTAGCACCAAAAAATCCATACCCACAGCCAATTTAACCCCTGAATGATACAATAGTTTCTGTATCCCCTCCTTCATCCACTTAAAAAAATGTTACTGTTTTAATAATCCAAGCCATGTGAAACTCTCCAAGATGCCAGACCTCACTACACCAAAATCCGCAAAGTAATGACTCCTACAGACTGCATTCTCAAAGAGGCTGAAGCCCATCAATGACAATTTGAATACGACATTCAACAAGCGTTGTTCACCACCATCTGCATTATCATTTGTGAGGAATTTACACTTTAGTCACCCACTACAGTCCTCATGAATTGCAGAAACCTTACATCATTCATTAACTACCTCATAAATCCCCTGAATATGTCAAACATAAATAGCCTCAAGTTGAGGCATTAGCTAAATATGGAGTGCACATTAACAATTGCGTGGATGAACAAATGTATCTACTGTTTCGGTGTATAACCTGCACATATACATCTCATAACTGCCAGTGAGAGATCATTTCTAGCTGATAGAAAATTTTTTAAACTGTAATAAAATAGCCAAAATATTAAACTGTATGATAGTCTTGAAACATCACACCTATACGATGTAATTATTTTGGCAGGAAGTCCGGCAACTCTTTTTGTAAATGTGTCTTCTGTCAGCAACCTCCCATTTGCCTGTGGAACTGTTTCCTGGACAATATAAATACACAAATTCAACAGTTTTCACCACTAAGGCCTTACTGCTAGCAAACACTCCACTGACAGAAGTGTCCCTCAACTCCCTTTCCAACATTATCTTAATCACCGTGTTCACTGGTCTAACTAAATTTCCCTAATCCCACGTCATGCAGCTCAGTATTGACCTACAGAAACATCTTTTTATTTCTTACAGTTTGTCCTTCCGAATGTCCCTTTCATATACCCCACTTTTATTTTTCACACAAATTATAGTGAGATATTATCATTATTATTACTATTATATTATATGGCAGAATCATCTCAAAAATTAATAAAACTTTTTGTACTAATCTTACTTTAATTTGATGTTATATAATCTTTCACTAGTGTGTTTTAAAAACTAATTTTTATTCCATTTGCTACAAATTATATACACTATAGCTTGTAATATTAGTAAGAAGAACATACCTGCGATATTTCTAGCGTTGTATCAGTAAATTTCAATGTAACATGGTTAACCAGCTCTCCACTAGATAGTAGCTCAGATATAGTGGTTATTGAACTTTGGTCAACATGTAATTTATAACATGGTATAATCAGCCAAAAATCTAGTTTCTCGTGGGTTGATATATCATCAGAAGACTGTGAAGAGTCATCAAATGAAATAAAATGCAATTTAATTATAGTGAAATCAAGACCAGCAAAATAATTATTCAAAAATAAAGAATTGCAAAATCTGAAAAGGCATATTCCTAAGTAAAAAGGGTTAATTGCAATAACTTGTGAAGCCATCATAAGCAAGTTTTGCAATTTTTTTTAGTAATATCATGTTGCAAATTCTACACTTGAAATAATGAGCATACCAGTAATAATCTGACTGAAAAAAAAAAACAGTTTTTATTTTACCTGTATCATATAAGTCAGGGTGCCTCTCACTTTTTGAGATTTTTCGGGATTCTTTATTGTGAAGTGAAACTCCATCTCACTAGAGTTAAACGATGGTAACACAAATGGAAGATTTACTTCATTTTCAGAATTCAGCACCTAATAAAGATAATACAAATGATTTAATACAGCAAACTAAAATGGAAACAAGCCCTAAGAAAACAAATTCAGTTACGAAAAGTATCCTTAATACACATGAGAAAGACTACAGATATGACCAAACCAATAAAAAAAGGGTTAGATTCAGAAGCAGCTAAATTGATCTTCTGTTGATCATGCTTAAGAAGTATAAGATACAGAAACAAAAAACAAATATACACTTAAATTGTTATGAGTTTAAACTTCAACAGAATCAATAATAAGGTTCAGTGTAGCTATCAAAAGACTTTCTTCACACCATGAAAACAATGTTTAAATTACAATTCACAAAAAGATACCAATACAAACAAGCAATTTCTCATAAACTGATTAATGAGTATTCTGCATTTATTTCTAGATGTTAGTGTTCATGAAAGACAACTGCATTTCTGCCAAGCACCCCACAAACATTCCTACAGGCTTATCTAATAAGTTAATAATAAGGAAACTTAAGTTTCCCTGTCTGTATCCATGTTACTTATGTTTACACGACATTTTCATGCAGTATACAGTGTCTTGCAATTTTTACAATTTACTGTAAGTTGCCATTCATCGCACCATGCCGAAATAACATCCAGATCCCGCTGAATTTCTAATCAATCAGCCGAATTCCTTACTTCCCTATAAATAATGGCACCATCAGCAAAACAATTTAAAAATGCTTTTCACTTTGTCCACGAGATCGTTTATAAAAATTAAGAAAAGAAGTGGTCCTATTACTCTTCCTTGAGGTACACCCGACAAAACATCTAGATTAGAAGCACTTTCTCCTTCAACAACGACATACTGAGACCAACCAGTTAGAAAATCCTTTATCCATTCACAAAGCTGATCCGATATACCGCACGCTCGAAGCTTCGCTAAAAGGCGGTTGTGTGACACAGAGTCAAAGGCTTTCTGAAAATCTAAAGAAATTGCACCTACTTGTGAACCTGCTATCAATAACATAAACGTACTGCTGGAGAACAGTTTTAGCTACCTACCAATCTTGGAAATGTTTTGTATATTGGTTGTGAAACTGTGTTTACAGGTAGGTAGAATTGTTGGCTCACAGGGAAAAAAGATCTGTGGCTATTTTGTACTCCAGATCTACATTATGCAGCATCACTGCACATATGCATGACTGTTTTTGTTGCCAACGGGTGACTGCTGGCACACATTTTGTGATTAGAATGTTGCTGAAATCTATGTTTCACAATTGAGAGTCTAGTAGGAGTTATGCAAGTACAGGGAAAAGCTTGGATTAACTGACTGTTCCAACACTTGGACTTAACATGATGAAGATCAGGGCATGTCTGTTCGAATCTATGTCGTACAACCCAAGCACGATGTGCAGCTCATACAGATAGGATTGATATCGTGTTTGAAGTTTGATTGTACAGCAAGCTAGCCTCTCATATGTTAACAATGTAAGCCTATCAAACATTTACCAATGCAGAAAAACTCTCGTGTGTTAATCCGATATTGTGATTACCTACACAGTCCACAGGTAACTGATCCTCTGAACGAACCCCAATTATAAGATACAAATAGCAGTGGCTCAGTGGTTAAGGCATTTGATTAGAGATTTAAGGTCCCCAGTTGAAATCCTTGATTCAGCTGGATTTTCATAGGCCCTTGACCTGATCTTTACCACTGGCACAGTTTAATGTGTAATGTGAAACAAATCAGAATGTTTTCATGGTTTGGATTCCACTTTAAGCTGTAGGTCCCCTTTATGTGAAGGACTACTGGGTAAGGCTAGTTAGTGATGACACAGGGCACACTGTACGGCGAATTTAAAACAGTCGCCTGGTGGCTCAACATACATTCAGGATCTCTCGACAAAAACTCCATACAATGAGATACAATACACAAATTCCCCACTGTGCTAGCCATTTTGTAATTAAAATTGTGTGCTTATTTATGATACAAAGGGACATCTACTAACAATGCTTATTAATGTTTGTGGTACTGAAAACCTGAAAGTTTCTGGTTTGGGATCAGGATTCTTAAATATTGGCTAGCAATATATATAATTCTTTCACTCCAATGTCACAGTAAAGTTAGTCGTACACTATTCTTAGGTAACTGAGTTTGGCATTGAGCCTATACAGTTTTACCTATGGAGACATTTTGCACTAAGCATCTGTTTAGCCGAGTGGAGCAAATGCACATTGAACAACATGAACAATTCAGTCAAAATGGTGCCCTTAGGATTCAGGAGATAATTTTTCACAATTAAAACTGACTCATCTCAACACCCAATTCAGTGAGTGAAGAATTACATTTTAGCTGTGAAAACCATCAAAAGTTTTATAGTCAAGAATTACCAGGCAAATATAAGCTTGGGTTTCACTGCTACAACACCTGTGAAACTTTTAATGTCATTTACAAATTAATTCATAGTTGGAATGAATGATCACAGACCATATCATTGCTGCTCATATTACCACGCATAATATTAACAACTTCACGTACTGTCACAGTCTTCTTGAATGTTCAGCCACGTGATTTCATCAATACATGATGTTTTGACAGTTCCCTCCACTGTCCACATCAAGTGAAGTAGTAGACCCAAAAATAATACTACAGCATATGGTATCACCTACAATGATTGCCTCAAAATGTGCATTTATACACAGACATTAGGTGATGAATGCATATGAGATCCACTACCAATGCTGGTTGTCTAACGGGCAGCCCAATTGGCATGGATTCATATGCAGCCCATTATGGACTCTGCGATGCACCATTTTTGCAAGAGCCCTCCTTCCCAACATTCATGCAATCGATCATGCATGCATGCATGCATGTTACCCCTACCTTCTGCCTGGTATCATAGACCAAGTACTCCTCAACATCACTCAAATTATACTTAAACCAAATAAGTTCTATATAAAATATAATCAGAATCAACCAAACACAAGTGAAGCTATGTGCTAGTTGCTGGCAGGAAGCACATAATGAAACACTATGCCCCTATTAAACCCGACAACCCAATGTAACATCTAGATTAATAGCGACTTTGATTTCAGTGATAGCCATCAGGACTTGCCATTTTCCCTCCACTCCAGAAGCTCCAGTTGTTTTATATCTACAGTGTCTATTTGTATTGAATCCAATTTCAAATGAGATGGAAAACCAGTTATAACATCCGTATTCCATTTACTCACTGAAATTTTTAAGTCCACCTTCAGTACACTGGCCTTATTACAGCTACCAATACTCTTGCAATCACAGAGTATGTTTAGTGCTGGTATAGGAACAAATGTTTTCCAAGTATGACCAAGATTTTATTGGGTTTTCTTCGAGGCTTTAGAAAGTGAATGACAGTGGAAATCGTTAAATGCTTAAGGGGAGACGGTGGCAGTCTTGCACTGATTTATTGGTAAATCTAAATCTCTCTTATTTCGAGTTCAATCTCATTGAAATTTTGCACACTTGTGCATAGGATTCTCATATGCTTGAAATAATTTTTTCAGAATTTTTAATAAAATATTAATGCTGTCAGAGTATTTTGAATTTTTTATTACAGTATTTTTTGAGGTACACTTTTTTAATTATTTCCATTCCAAATTATTAAACTTTCTGTATAGCAGATTAATCTATACTAATAAATATACAATTAAGTGCAGTATCTTTTTGATAAATTATTTTCTGTGATATTTTGCAATTGAGGGTTTTTTTACAACCAAATTTTCCACATATTATTAACCATAAAACTTGTTAAAATGGATTGATTAAAACTTTGTTCCACTTAAATGTTTATTCCACTTGGAAGAATGGGTGTGCCAAATTTCATAGAAATCCTTCCAGTAGTTTTTGATATATGTGTTCCTGAGAGAAGAAAAATTTAAAGTTGCAGAAAAATCAATTTAAATTTTACATGAAAACTTTTTCCATCGACCACCAAACTGACTTTTCCTTCACAAACAGAGCACTTGCAAGCTTTCCTACGGGCTTCTACTACCAATTCCAGATACACAATTCTAAAAACCTGTGTTTCTGTCATGTTTTGCTTCTTCTGTCACAATATCTTTCCAAAGTTTTACTTTGGATGTACTTGAAGACAAGCTAATGTTTACATCTACAGCCCCAGACCTAACCTCAATATCAATTTTTCTCCTTATATTGGAAATATGGGACTTACTGTATTTTTTAAATACTTTAACTGGCCTAGGCTTTGTAAAACCGTATCAATATACCCAATATTGGCATAAGGAATCACTCAATAAATCCAATTTCACACAAATTATACTATACAGCACAAAAATTGTTTACGAAACTTCACAACCTATTATACAACACTGCTTTGATCATAAAATGCCTCCATAGCCTTCTATACATCACTGCTGTTCAGTATAAAATAAATCACAGCCTTCTAAAGCTATATATACACGTTACACAGAAAAAAGTAAGCAAGACAATTATTTCTCCGCTGGATACCTTAAAAAATGGGCGTGGCACATTATACGGTTTACGGTTTTAATATTTTTATACTATTTGTAGTTGGAATTTCAAATAAAAAATTTGTGATAATAATCCTAACCATATTTCCTTTAAAATAAACAAATAATTTTTTTGATTTTCTTTCATGATTTCTGCAATTGTCTCCCCTTAAAGCATCACAATTTTCACTTGTCCTCTAGATTGAACATTCACAGTCCTTGCTATAACTGTCTAGAATGTGCATGAATTTCCCTTTGTTTTCTGGACAGTATTTCACTTCAAATGTGTACCACAGTGCTTCACTTCCATGATTGTCTGCTTCGGGATACAAATGTCAACAGCGTACAGGAAAATGGTGTCACATGTCTTCAAAGGAGTTTACATTTCTTTAAAGGAATGGTACTTATTCTTCAAATATGTTCTAGTAGATTCTTTTGACATTTTATGAGCCTGTAAACAATCCCTTCTTTTTGCACACTGGCCTACTGTCAAATGGCTCTTGTGTACTAATTAAAAACTGCAATACAATTAAAGCTGTATCAGAAGTTGATGATAATTTACTTCATATAACTAAAATTTTCTCTATCCAATTTACCAAACATAACAAAAGAAGCATGACAAACTATTTTCAGCAACATGTTGCCTAAAATGACAGAAGTTATCAAGCATAAAGAAAACTATACATACACAGGTTTGGCTGGGTAAGCATACTCAACAGCATTTCAAGTTAACCTGAAATGTGTAGCTCAAATAAAAGTGTTTCAGAAATTTTACACTAAAATGCTTGTAAATTTAAAACTGACTAAACAACTCTCATGTCCACAAGCATCAAATATGGGAGACAGAAAAGGAGGATAAATTTAATAGCCGGAAAATTTTCTTAAAAATATAAAGAAACAAAAAATAAAGTAACGGAAGTAATGCCGCATTAAATAAAAATATCATTAGTATTACAACATTATTATTATTTAGTTATTAATTTTATTACTTATACTTACTGGTGAATTTAAAACAATCGTTGGTGGTGCTGATAATGCCAAATTGAGTTCCTTTAACATAGATGACGTCAGATTCTTGAACCTCACAATTACCATGGTTGAATTCAGCGTATCCAACAGTCGAGTATCATATGTCTATCAAATGAAATACTCAAGAATTATGAGATCAAACAAAAAATGAATATAATGTTTATTTAAAAAATTGATATTCAATACATGATAATAACATAATGCAGCTAGCGGTATGGAAACAAACATGATGCTGAATGATAGGACAAGATGGCAACAGTGATGGTTTTGTGTCTCATGTGCCACAAATTCTTATGTATTGTCATATTCTAAGAAATTAAATGTTAATTACTTACAATTGTTAATTTTAGTTAATTTTACAGTGGTGTGCAGTGTTGTGTCATGGATCATTTATGGTGTGCTGTGAGTAGAAAAAGGCTGCAGACAACTGATTTATTGTAACACAGCAGCTTGCAGAATATCTATAATGATTTTGAAACATCAAATACGAATTATAATTTGATTCAATGTTCTCCAAATTGAGAGTTTAACAAGAAAGCCACTCCACTACATACCTGGGCAATTATCATGAGCTCAAATTTGACAGAACTAAAGCAATTATATACTTATAGGTTATGCACTTCAAACAAACAGTGAGAGGCACTCGATCCACTGTCTCAACAATTCAACTACTGCTGCATTTAATAAATTCCCTTAAAGCCTTCCACGAATTCTCAATTTGCTATTAAACAAGATTAGAATAACACATGAACTTATGATGAAAGGCACTTAATGGAGGCCACATTCACAGTATCACTATAAGGAGTATAGGGCTTATAAGAATGACTACAGGATATATGGTATTGAAAAAATAAAATAAATAAAAACGGGGCTACCTCTGAAATTCTACAGGTAACCTACATTCACCTTAATGGTAACATCTGGGAAATGATGCAAGAAAACAAACTTGAAAGAAATCATGTTTGGGCCACAGTTCTTACCTCTCCCTTCTATAGAGCATCCATTTTCATTTATTAGAATAGAATAAAAATGTAATTTTGCATCTTTCCAAAAGGAATACATACTGAAAATGTAAATTTACTTGTAAATGAAAATGATGCAGTGCAATAATGATTAATCAAGAGCTAAACTTTAAGGGTTCCCTGTGAACAGTTTCTGTGGAAATCATTTCAGAGATGTGTAATCTTATCTTTTGGCATACAAATTATTTTGGTTACTTTGTATAGTCAATTATTAGAGAACATAGAGTTCAAGATATATCTTTGGTTACAAAGCCATCATCAACGATTTTCCACACCAGCAGATCAACTGTGGTAATTTTTTTTTTTTTTTAACTGCTTTACGTCTCTCAACAGCGAGGTCTTTAGAGACGGGAAAGGATGGGGGGCAAGGATGGGGGCAAGGAATGGGAAGGAATTCAGCCATGGCCTTTTGAAGGAAGCATCCCGGCATTTGCCTGGAGTGATTTGGGAAACCATGGAAAACCAAAATCTGGATGCCCGGACGGGGATTTGAACCGCCGTCCTCCCGATGCGAGGCCAGAACGCTAACCGTTACACCACCACACTCGGTGGAGTCCAGCTGTACTCCCTTCTAAGAAGTGTAGTCTCCCGAAGTCAAACCCTTGTCCACGTCATTTAGAGACTTGCTATATCATAGGGCAATGACTGTGGGGTGGGGGGAGGAGATGAAGTACACTGGGAACTCCACATGCCCCATGACTGTTACAGTGGCTTCGAAGACCATACACGAATCCTGAAAAGTGATGGCAAATAGATGTTAGGTCTAGCAACTCAAATGTTTTATGTCCTAAATCAAACCTCTGTTAAGAAAGCACAAAAGGAAAATAGTTAACAAGAGGCAAGAATGGATACTGAATACATGGAGATCAATTTCTAAAGAAAAGTTATAAGAAAACAGTTGTCCATATTCACTTCATTCAATGGCAGTTATTTCGCTTACTACTAACTCCAATAATATAACTTGAGTAGAACAAAGAAGAATGGAAAATATTATTGCCAATGAACCTGTTATAAAATCACTTATATCATTAACGAGTTGCAAAATTAGAGCATACCTGCTGTTAATCTAACTTTCCTTAGCTTCAGGGGCACTGAATATCATGTTTTGGTAAGTCATTAAAAGTTTTAGAACAGCTATACGCAATAATTCAGATGTTACAATAAAGTAAATTATTTTCATCTAATGTGTATTATTTCTCATTATTTCCGACTGAAATATTTACAGATAGTTTGTGCAATATTTTAAGAATATTATTTCATCATTCACCCAAAAGTTTCTTAAGAGCTATAACCTGAGCAGTAGTCTCCCTATACCCTCTGGTCAAGAGTCCATACATTGAAATCAATATTACTTCATCATGAAAATTATTATAATCATGAAAGGAGACATCCCTGGAACATTGCTTTTGCGATACTGCCGAATTCTGCAAGAAAATATTTAACTGTGGATCATATCATTGGATTTAAAATAATAACTTTTCATTTAAGTAGGATTCTGAGGCTAAGTTAGGTGAATATTGAGGTTGAAGTTTAAAAGGAATGTAGCTTTTAACCAAGACCACTTTTATCAGCAGTGATGAATAGGGAGAAACTTGGCAGATGCAATACAAAAATGCCCACACAAACGGGACAAAAAGTAGATAGAAAATTACTGCTTGTGACTTACAGTCCTAAAGAACTGCCATTGGACTTCAGTGTGAGCTTTGTTCAAGAGTCAACTATCCATTAATGTTTAATTTAAAATTGAATAGTTCAATATTTTGGGAAATTTTGTTTGTAACCTTCTTTCCAGGTGACCAACTACAGAGAGAAAAACACATACTGGTACTGTACATAATTATGCAGTTAATGTGTCATATTGTGGTGTCATACCCTTCGACAATTATCAAAACAAAAAACTAACAGATAAATGTTTAGGATAGTTACATTTAGCCATAGTTCTCCACCCACTTTCTTACCGCAATATTTTGTAAAATTTGTACACATTTTGTGACTAGTAAATCCAAACCGCTTTAGAAATATATAAATGTTGTATAAAGCTTATATTCTCATTGTGTTTTTTTCCAATGTCACATTAATGAAATTTTCAAAATTTCTTCAGTGACTCGCAGATTGGAATTAAACAGTTGCAAAGTGGTATTAACTGTTTATTTAATTCGGAGCGTTTAATTGTTTTACATGTAAAAAACAAAATACACTCATCAGCAATAAGCTTTAAAACTGAAGGCCAACTGGAATATTCATTAAAATTGTTTGCTGATTAGCTCATTTCCTAAATAAAGTGTTGTAAATGTGTGAATGGAGGTTTTGCTTGTGTAATGTTGAAATGCAATCTCCGCAAGGAATCCAGCTTGATGGAGTAGTGAAGGAAATAATAATAATAATTTCATGACTTGATCTAGGTTGACTCTCATAAAGAATACATTTCAAATATTTTAAAATATCAAGACATCCCACACTGGATTTTTTTTTTTTTTTTTTTTTTTAAACAGTTTAACGTCCCTTTTTAACAACGTGGTCTTTAGAGACGGGAAAGGATGGGGGCAAGGAATGGGAAGGAATTCGGCCATGGCCTTTTGAAGGAAGCATCCCGGCATTCGCCTGGAGCGATTTGGGGAAACCATGGAAAACCCAAATCTGGATGCCCGGACGGGGATTCGAACCGCCGTCCTCCCGAATGCGAGGCCAGAACGCTATCCGTTACACCACCACGCTCGGTCCCACACTGGAAGGATATGAAATCACAATAAAGCATGCAATAAACAAGCAAGTCTGAAAAAAGAAAGAAGAAATATTTGTATTTAAAAACAGTATTTAAGCCCGTGGCACATCCATCTGTACGGCTGTCCTAATCTCAAAAACCACTAGACAAAATTTGATGCAAACATTTTGTAGGTGGATAAGTGGGGGCAGCAGGTCAAGAGAGACACACACACACACACACACACACACACACACACACACACACACACACACACACACATGCAGTGTATTTGCTAGCTCACAGAGAGTATACAGTGTAAAGAACACATTGAATTCTATTGTCATAACAATAAAACTATCCTTAATGTATATTTTTCTCCTTTTTTATATAAAAACTTGAAAACAAGTAGTATGTATCATGCCTCTAGATATAAAAAAATAATAAATGAGAACAAGGGAGCACAACATCCAAGCCTATGGCTAAGAAAACCAATCGGATCCTGCAACAGCCCAGATATTGGCCTCACCAATGGGGAGTGTTTATATATATACAAAGAAAGGATAGGGAAAAATGACCCAACACTTACCACAGATGAAGGTGGCTGGGAACGACGAATAAAACAAAGAACAAATGCAAAGAGCCATCATTGTCTACACGTCTGGTTCCGTCTGGTGTCTCACTTTGGCAAGAATAAGGCTATTGCGTGTTACTTGTGTTTGTTCTTTTTTGTGTTCGTCATTCCCAGCCGCTTTCATTTGTGGTAAGTGTTGGGTCTGTCTCTCTCTCACACTCTCTCTCCAACCAGCAGTTCCGCACATAGTATTCCAGCATCTGCCAAGCACTGATATCCCTTAACTACCCAAACAATTTATGTAAGTACGGAGACTTTCCCGGCGTATGCTTGAAATGAAGTCTTCACAGGTGTACCGCCGAATAGTGTTTTGAAAATACAATATTTCGACGACTAACTCTGTCGTCTTCATCAGGTGTGGAGACATCTGCACAGGTCGGTTGACTGTCAGATACTGAGACAGCCCAGGTGTCGCACCTCCTTTTATAGCCAACGGCTCTCTCTCTGAGGCCCGTGCCTGGCGGCTGGCTGCGAGTGGGCGGGAGTACAGGTCTGCGTTGCGGGCCGTGGAAGTTAATATTGAGCTGTCTACGGCGGTTGCTGGACTGACGTGCCATGCTCTCATGTAGAGTTGCCAAGGCTAGTTTCCATGCCTTGCTAAGACATAGCCCACTATCTCTTTTGAAGGTATCGGCCAATCGAATTTGAAACCCCAAAAATATGAGGTCCTGGCCAATACCGCAATGTTGTTGTAGTCAACCCTCTGGCCATTATTGTACACATGTGCTTGGCGATCACTGACTTGCTGTATTGTCCTAGGCAGAGATAGCATTTGTGTTCTTCAAACCGGTTTTGTACAGTGCGGATAGTTTGGCCGATGTAGTACTTTCCACTTTTTACCCCAAGGATTTAGTTCACAATTTTTGTGTGCTATATCACAATTTGCACTGCCTATTAACCTACCTAAATGCTCAAAAACCAACCATAGTCCACTCCTTCTCCGCAAGACTGCATACCATAAAAAGTTTTTTTTAAAAAAATAGAATTATATATCTCTTATGTGTACATTACTGACCAAACTAATGTTTGTTTTAGTAACTGTAAATCAATTCATTTAATTAGGAAACAATTGATAGATTTTTTTTTATCGATATTCGATTTTCACAAATCATGATTTTTAAATTAGGATGGACAAAGTCACAACTTCTTTAAAGAGGTCCTACATGTCACAAAATAGGATTCCGAAGGAAAAAAAAAATTCTTTAGAGGATAATAATTCTTTGTTCAATGTTATTTAAAGTTTGAAATGAAGAGAATGAAAGATATGTGCAAAGCTGGGGCTGGTCGCTAGTTAAGTAATAATTCAATTATACCAAAAATTCTTTTATCACTGTCTGTTCACAAGATTTCTCCACTAACAATTTCTTTATGTTGTATTATTACAATCATTTTCTGTTATTTTCATTGATTTACTTGTAACATTTCTAGGAGGTAGGGTTAAAAAGTTCCCAGAATTGTCATACAGTCAAGCAGTTGTTTGCCGGAAGTGAACTTTTTGTTTAGGAGGTTGGCAACACTACTGAGGAAGGTGCTGTGCTGTGCTGTGCAGCACGCAGTTGTATTTGGGTTTGTGCGTGTGGTGCATGATATTTAGACTTAGTTCTTTCTTTCATCAGATTGTGAAATGTCATCTTTAGATCAGTGTGGGGATATCAAATTCTTTGTATTGCTAGAGAAATCACCCTCAACAACTTGTGTATGTGGACACGCGATCAACCATTGATATTATTTCCTCCAAAGTTTGTATTTCACATGGGAGTGTTTGCAGCATTCTTCATAATGATTTGAACGTGCATCATGTTTGCTTGCACATGGTTCCGAAAATGTTATCCCTTGAGCAAACAGAAATGAGAGTGACCATGTGCAGGGACTTGATTGAAATGGCTGATGCAGAAGACAGCTTCCTGCACAAAATTGTAAAAAGGTGACGAGATGTGGTTCTTTCTGAGCTTGAAGGTATTATTAGTAGCACAGAAGCAGATATTATATTAGAACTGAAAGCTGGTTAAAACCGGATATAAGTTCAGCAGAAATTTTTAACGATAGCATGAATGTTTTCCGTAACGATAGGTTGAATTCTAATGGAGGCGGTGTATTTATAGCTGTTAGTAAACACCTGTTGTGTAACGAAATAAATATCGATACATTCTGTGAAATCCTATGGATTAGACTAAACATAGCTAGGAAAAAACTTGTATTAGGGTTTTTCTATCATCCACCAGATGCAGATGTCGCTATTGCTGAGGCCTTAAGAACTAATGTAAGTAATATAGCTCGTCAATTTCCGGATCATGCAATAATACTAGGTGGTGACTTCAACTTTCCGTATATCGACTGGACTAATTACGTCCACGTTACTGGTGGCAGGGATAAAACATCCTCTGAAATTATTCTCAGATCTTAATCCTGAGCAGCCTGTCACTGAACCAAAGTGGTGCCACAACGATAACGAAAACATTTTAGATATACTCGTTACGAATAGGCCTGAATTATTCACAGACATTTCTACCACCATGAGAATAAGCGATCATAAAGCTGTAATTGCTACAGTAAAATTAATAGCCGCGCGCAAAAAGAAAAAAGAAAGGGTCGTTTCCAGGCTCGAAAAGGCCCCAACGGAGAGATTAAGAATGTTTTGGAGGGATAATTACATTACCTTTATAGGAGGAAGAGGCTCGGTTGAAGAGATGTGGCTTCGATATTGATGAATGTAGTCAGGGAAGGTATGGACTTATATATACCGAAAACGACGATCAGGGATGGGAACGATCCCCCGTGGTATACGCGTGAAGTTAAAAGGTTACTTAAAAAGCAAAGGAAGATACATGCACGCTCAAGGAGGACGATGTATAGGAGTGTTTTAGAAAAGTTAGCTGAGACAAAAGAACATGTTAAGAATGCGATGCGTGAGGCCTTTAATGACTTTAAAAAGCAACTCACTTTCCAAGAGTCTCAACGAAAACCCAAAGAAATTTGGTCATATGTAAAAAAAAAAGTTAGTGGTAGTGACAACAATGTGTCAGTTCTACTACAAGACGGTTGGGAAGTTGATGACAGCCGCGACAAGGCTACCGTATTTAACACCGAATTTAGAAATTCTTTCACTGACGAAAACATGGAAAACATTCCCGCTTTTGCACAGCGTGTAGAATTTGAGATGGATCGAGTTCAAATTAATAGTGTAGGTATCAAAAAGCAATTAAAGCTCCTGAAGTGGGGGAAGGCACCGGGTCCTGATGATATACCAGTAATAGGATTTTCAGAATACGTGGAAGAAATAGAACCATTTCTGTCAGATATATTTAGAAAATCTTTAGAAGAAAGAAAAGTACCTTCTGACTGGAAAATAGCGCAGGTGATTCCCGTTTTCAAGAAAGGAGATCGGAGAGATCCTAGGAATTATCGACCCATATCTCTAACATCTGTTTGCAGTAGAATTCTGGAGCATGTCATATGCTCTAACATTATGAAGTTTCTAGATGGAAACGAGTTACTTACAGTGAACTAACACGGATTTTGGAAGAACCGATCGTGTGAAACGCAACTGGCATGACGTAATGAAGGTTATCGATGCAGGATCACAAGTTGATGCTATGTTCTTGGATTTCCAGAAAGCTTTCGACTCTGTACCACACAACCGGCTTTTGGCGAAGATTCGAGCGTACGGTATATCTGATCAGATTTGCGAATGGATACGCGATTTTCTAACTGGCCGGTCGCAGTATGTCATTGACGGGGAAGCCTCTTCAAAGCTAGATGTTACTTCGGGGGTTCCTCAAGGAAGTGTAATAGGGCCACTTCTTTTATCAATTTTTATAAATGATCTCGGTGACAATGTTAATTGCAGGAGGCGATTTTTTGCTGATGATGCACTTATTTATAGGGAAGTGAGGTGCTCTGACGATTGCTAAGAAATTCAGCGCGATCTGGATGTTATTTCGGAATGGTGCCGTAAATGGCAGCTTACACTTAACTGCAAAAAGTGCAAGGCAATGAAAATAAGTAATAAAAAGACCCAGTTTTCTCACAAGTACAAAGTTAACAATTCAGTTGCTGACACGGTAGAGTCCCTGAAGTATCTAGGCGTAACAGTACAAAGCAACATGAAATGGAACTTGCACATAACTTCCGTCGTAGGCAAAGCTAATTCTAAACTACGCTTTATAGATCGTATTTAGAGAAGTTGTAATGCTCATACAAAGGAAGTAGCATACAAAACACTAGTTCGTCCGCATTTGGAATACTGTTGTGCAATTTGGGATCCATATCGCAAGGGATTGATTGATACGTTAGAGAAAGTACAGAGGAGAGCCGCTCAATTCGTGACCGCTAGTTACAGTCCTTTTGTAAGTGTCACAGAGCTGATACGCGAGTTGAGCTGGGATTGTTTGGCGGACAGACATCGTTGTTTTCGTTTGAATTTGTTGGAGAATATGCGAAAATCTTTAATTTACGAGTGCAACGAAATACTTCTATCGCCAACCTATTTAGGTCGCAATGACAGAAGGAATAAGATTCGAGAAAGAATATGCCATACTGATAAATTTATGCATTCTTTCTTTCCTCGTTCTGTTCGGGATTGGAATGCACTGAATTAGGATTGGTGCTTAGCACCCTCTGCCACCCACAATAATTGTGAATTGCCGAGTATAGATGTAGATGGCCCTCTGATGAAACGGCAGTCTGGTGAATGGAAGTCGGAAACATCACCAAGAAAACAAAAATTTCGCTTTAACTGAAGCCGGGGTAAAGTAACATCGGAGGTGTTTTTTGATTATCTGGACTTGATTAATTATGAATTTATTCCTGAAGGGAAAACAGTTAACAAAGAATTGAACACACATATCTTAAAACGGTTATGAGATAAACTTTGATGAAAACAAACTGAACAATGGGCAGGAAATGATTTGTTTTTGTTGCATGACAATGCCACGTCACATCAATCCTTAATGGTGAAACAATACCTTGACAAAAACAATGTTACCAGTTTGGAACACCCACCAAATTCTTCCCATCTTGCACTACTAGCTTTAAATTACATTAAAGGAATGCTGTTTTGCTGATTCATCAGAAGCGATTGAAAATGCGACGAAGTGTCTGAAAGAACTTTAGAAAAACTGCTTTCAGGAGAGTTTCCAATGATTGTATGAATGGTGGAATAAGTGTGTAGAAGCAGAAAGAGAGTATTTTCAAGGAACATAAGGTAAAAATGATATACATACTTTCAATAAATTTTTACTAACCAGTTCCAGGAACCTTTTGACCCTATATTGTATTTAACTTCTCTCTTAATCATTCCTTTCATCATTAATTTTTTGCCAAGCATTCTAATGAGATATGGAGAACATTCACAGATTATATTCTCTCTCCTCATTTCTCATATTCTCAACTCAACCATTTTTAATCCCTGTGCAAATTTGAGCACTGTTTATAGAAGACGTTTTGTCACAAATTTTAGAGTCAATGTAAAGAGATTCTGAAAGACTTCTAGGCTTCAAACTGACCATGGATTTTCCATAAAAGCTGGGAAGAATTAGTAGGAGGGCATGGTATGTATCACAATAGGTGTTCCACTGCCACATTTAAGTTTTCAATTGCACAATCCCAACCATATAATACACACCTTGTAAGCACCTTAGAATTTTAGCAAATTCTAGCTCCTCACCTTTAGATATAAAGGGGGAAAGCTCACTCTTTAGTAACAGATAGTTTCATTTCATGTATGGGTTAGGAGAGTGAAGCTTCATATAGTATGCAGATACTGTAACCAAACAGACTAAATAAACCTTTTTAGAAGCAGTAAAAGTATTCAAAAGTTAATAAAAGCCCTTAATAAACTTTCTATAACAGTAAGAAAACATTAGTTTGGGAGGAAATAGGTTAAACCACTCAAATTCAGTTTCAAACAATAAATTTTGCTATAGGTTAACTTCACAGTTTCTAAATCAATTTAAATGTAGTAAAGACTGTCAGTAGTTGATAAATGCCGGATATAAACTTTGAATAATAATAAATACACTTTAAATCAACTGAAAATTAAATAATCTTCAATAATTCAACTTTGAAATTATGAGCTTCTACTTTGGGAGCATTTCGTCATTTCTAAACTGATTTACGAGCAATGAAGTAACTCAACATTTAATAAACCAACTAAATTAACTTTCTATAACAATATTAAAACCTTTTACTAACCTTGAACATGATAATCCATAATAATCCAGTTCAACACACAAAAGATTTCTAATATTTGGCATTTCACCATTTTTGCACACTTTCGAACAGAGTAAAGTATTTTTAAAGAAGTAATAACACAATTAAAATATAATTTCACTAAAATTTCTTAGTTTCTGAACGTATAAATAACTTAAATCAATTTTTTAAAACTCCATCAGATGCACTCCACTTTTAACATTTTTATCACAGAATCCTAGACAGTTTTCGAAATAAAAAGTAGATTTCCGGGAAGACCTAAAAATCTAATATCACATATATTAATTTCAGGCAATTCCAGGCAGTAGAACCGATTCTATAAAGATTTAAAAATTGTTTCACAACAAAAACCACGTGCCAAGTTTAGGAATTAATTACAGCTGATCAAAATTAGATACAGAGATGAGACAACTTCCAGAATACGTAACTCAATACAGAGAATATTTTGGTAATTTTATATTTCCGATAAAAGTAATAGAAACAAAGTTATTAAATTAAAACTGAAATAGCATTTTTGGTAAATCTTGTTCATGCTGTAATTATACTATCAGTACATCAATTTTAATAAAAGTTACACCACTAAACTCAGGAATTTTGGGAGAACACGCTGATAACAATATTATTTGTGTAAATTAAGGTTTAATTGAAATGACGAAATTTAGAAACGTCGAGAACATTAGTAATTCCCCGGGGTAGAAAAATAGTTCGCTCATACGCTAAGATCTTTAAAACCAGATGCTTAAAGTTAATCACTATATATCCATTATTTCTCAATTAAAAAAGTCTAAACACTGTCACACTTAAAGTTTCGTATATTTGTTTGGTTACCGAGATATTTCAGAACTAAATTTTCATAGTGTTAGTAGAAAGCTGCGTTTTGGCTATGACGTCAGAGAAGCTATATAACATGATGCGATGTGACGACGCCATCTTTTTTAGTTCAGGAGCTGTGCTATCATGACGTTATAAGTGTGTGTGGGCGCCGGTGAGGTTGGTAGCTGAGAATTTGGGTTGGCACTACCGAGTCGGCCATCTTGGGATTTCCGGGTGTGGCGCTTATTTAGTAACATGAACTTATAAGTTTTCATCAGGGGTTTCGGTCGGTTTTAACATCTCTCCACAACTTGCAAACTCTGGAAACGAATGTTCGATTAGCCAAATCAACTTTTAGAATGCTGTTTTGAACTTTTGATTTTATTTGAATAAATTTGAAGAACTTTGGAAAAGTGAACTGTTCTTATTTCGTAGTTAACTGACAACCCTTTCAATATTTGTGGGTCAACAAATATTGTGGTGACCTGAAGCATTCTAGTTGAACTATCCAGGCAACATGGTCAAATCAGGTTAAAATACTTCATAAGTTTTCATCGAACAGTGAGTTTCTATCAAGAGTGTAAGTTAAGGTACTTAGGCGATACTCAACCCCGGTATCGGTCTTTGTCCTTACAACCTCGATGTTTGACTGAGACCATAAGAGTTGTCACCATTCGAAATATTAGGGAATTTAAAAATTTCACCCAACTCCCTCACTTCCCAGTCCAAAAAATCTTAGAATACTCTCTGATCTGATGTTCAGTGATGGTTAACTTAGTGGCCTGTTCCAATCTATTGTGGCAGACATGTTCATGTATTTTTATGGATATATTCCAATCTATTTAACCAATATATACCATCCCACATTCCAATGGTGGGTAAACTCCATCATTCTACAATCCTATGATGTTCTCAGCACTACACCGATTTTACTAGCATTCTTGCATTGAGGTTGTATATTGGCATTTGATAGTATTTTGCCAATCCTATCAGACATCCATTTAACATAAGTATGATAGCTCAGTTTGTATGGTTCAAGTAATATTCTAAGTGATTTGTCTCAGCCTTCATCAATAATGCTCTAGCTATAATCCGAATCCTGTAACTATTTTGTTTCAAGGCCAGACTTAAGTGCTGCTTTGCTGCTGCAATGTTATGATTCAGATACTCTGTCATTTCAAACCATGTTCTGACAAGGGTATATTTTGGTAGCAAATAATTGCACGATTATCCATCCAAATAATGGTTCAAGTACATCTTTTTTTTCAGAAAATCATCCTGATACCATTTGGTCAGCATGTCTAGTGAAGTCAGCAGCCCATTAGTATACCTCTTCACTATAAACTTGATCTTAGGAGTGAATGCTACAAATATTATTCAGAAATTTCAGTAAATCTTTATATCCTCAGTACTACAAATCTATAATCCACATATCTGAGCAATATGAGAGTTTTTTTGCCACTGCCATGTTTACACTTTGATTTTTTGATTCTTTCTCAACACACATTATATACTACAGATGACAAAGGGATACCTGTAGCTATCCTGTCCTCTTCCTCATAAAATTCATGATTCCACTGTATAAGACTTACATTCGGAACTCTCTACATTTCTTTGATAAGATTGGTAACATCAGACAATAAGCTACTAGTCAGCTTTGATGTTGCCTTCCTATTTGCTAATGTTCCTATTGACGGAAGTGTTTGAAATAATATAACAACTAGATAAAGAATAGATTCCATTTGTTAGACAATTTTCCACTGCCACCTATTATCAGTGAAATCATAGCCAGCAATGTGGCTTTGTGTTTTATGAGTCTCACTACACTAGTCTGGTGAGGTCCAAGTTTTATATTGGTCAAAAATGCATGAAGGTATTTATATTCAAGGTGTGTTTTGAAGAATATATTAGGAACCAGACCATGGGCGTATCCAGAGAGAGGGGGTGGGGGCTGCTGCCCCCCCCCCCAGAAGAAAAATTAAGTTGCCTTCAGTATGCTTCTACAAGTGAAGAACTGGCCCAGGAGCAATATGGGAGAGGAAAGAGTGACTGGATGATGCCTGATGAGTGTGAATCAAAATTTCGTGAAAGTATACCATGAGATATTGACAAATAAAGTTACTGAAACATTTTCTGAGAATCAGAGATGATTAATATTTACATTAAAAACAATATCTGAGTTACGATCTTAATTAACTACATAGTAGTCCTTGGATTAAGTGGTTGGATTACTATGTTAATCAATAATAAAAATAGTTTCCTCAATAGGTTTGAGTTTCAGTTTGTAATAATTCGTCATGTTTCAGTCCCTCGAAAAAAATACGAGTTGCCCCCCCTAGTTCAGATCTTGCCCTCACCCCCCCCCCCCAATTCTGATCCTCGATACGCCCTTGAACCAGACCAGAGGACACAAAGACTAAATGTGGAAAAGAGCCTGAAGAGTGCATTTACGTTGCTATTTTCTCCAATAGTAATAGAATTTGTATCATCCTCGATGCTCCTAAATTAAATAATCTACAATATTTTCAGCTTTTGTGATATAATCGTGTCATTTCTGTGCAGTTTATTAAAATATATCCCGCCTGTAAATAAATTTCATAAACCATTGTTAAGTTTGTGTAAGCAATGCTGAAGTTAATTTAACAGTTTTAACAAAAATTTCTCATCACAGAACCTGACCAAATAGAAATGCAATTTAAGCAAATTAAGTATTATTTGAGACCATCAGTCCACCATCTGACTCTATGCAAAATTTTAAACTTCTATTCCACAAAGTAATTAACATCAATAATTCCTACAATAATTAAGGAATTAAGAGCATAAACTAGTTGTGCAAGTCTTAGAAATTAATTTAACAAAATACAGCATTTCTACTGCAAAAGAAAAGGAAATTAAAAAAAAGAAGTACAACAATAAGAACATTCCTTAAGCAAATAACAGCAGCAATGAAACATGAAGAACTCCTACCATTTCGATGTTAGAGTCTCTTGCTAGTACCACTGATGATGACTGCAGTGACGCATTGCTGGAAGCATCCCCAGATTCCGAATCAGATTTTTGTGACAATGCTGCAGACAGTGAGAAAATACAGAAGTGTGAGAGAATTTACAATAAACAATATAAAAGAGATGCTCACTTTAATTGCAGGCATTTTGTGTTACATTAATTACAAAAAAATAAAATGCAAGCAAGTTCTTAGATATTTGGGCTTAATGAATCCAGGTCCATGTAACATATCCACCAAATTTTAATATAGTATACATATTTGCAATCATTATTTATATATTAAACTGTAAGAATAAGAATGAAAATATAAAACTGTAACAAGAAGCATGAAAATATAAGGGCATACCCACTGTAACAAGAAAACAAATTATTAATCACAGTGCCTTCAAAATAAATTATTAGGAAGTCTCAAACCAAATCCTATGACAATTTACTAACAGTATTTTTCAGCTACACTTTGGCAGCAACAAATTTCATCTTGAAATCAATAAATTATGAATGTCCTCAATCAACCCCGCAATAATTTATTGTTGCCATGTCCAAACCCAACTCCATTACCCACATACCTTTCGACATTTCTGCAAACACAAGTTCCTTAGAAGGAGTAGAGATTCCCTCAGCTTCTTCATAACCTTCTTTCATTTTCTGAGAGGGCTTAGTCTGCCTCTTCTTCCCTACAAAGGATACCACAAGTGAAAAATTTAAATTTAAAGACAATTTACAAGACAGCTTATAAATACATTATTTTTTTCTCAGAGTTGTCATGCAAAAATATCCAAAAGAAAAATTTAGTTTTAGTACTGAATTTCAATTCAATTTTGCAATAAAGTGTTAAGGTGCATTCTGACTGCGCGTTGTTTGGTACACCGCGACGGACGAGTAAGGGCCGGGCCGCGACGGGTCTCAAAGGAGCTGGCCACGGTCATGTACGGTGCCGCCTCTACCCATCGCCAGGCAGTAAATATGAAAGACACATGTAGCTGAAACGACATGGGGCAAGGTGGTGGGGAGGCAGCTAGGGCTAGCCTGTGGCGTGCGCTGGTCCGTACACTTCAGCTCCAAACAACGCACCGTGGGAACCCACCTCTAGACATACAATGTATTAATATCTCTTCCCCCCCCCCCCCCCCCTCAAAGACCCCATTCTCAGAAAAGGAACATCAACACACGATCAATATCAATTTTTCATTTCAGTTAGGTTGCAGAAGTTTATTTATGCTCCCCTCCTTCTATTAATACAAACACCATGTTCCACAAATTATAAACAATTAAACAAGATGATATCAGAGATGAAGGATTTTAATCAAAAACAAATCTGGTTGTTGTCAGACTATTTGAAAAGCAGGAAGTATAATAAATGTGAAATTGAGAGTAAGAGCACTACAACATACTATCCACCTGTGTGAACATCAGGTATCATATTAAGTATTAACAATTTCCAGACATCAGTTTATGCTCTTTTTTCAGCATAAAACAGCTTGCTGACAAACATACTTAAAGCAAATTTTAAGGTATATCTTAAAGCAGACAACTGCATCAACACCTATATATAACACATTAAGTAACTAAGCTGAAAATGATCCATATAGGAAACTCATTTAATTTTGTATGTGTATTACAGAGAATAACAAAAGTTTAGACACAACAGGAAATATTAATATATTGTAGACTTTAGCCCAGGCAATAAAATGTAAACCAGAGAAAGCGTGGAAGAATAATGAACAAATGAAAGTTAATTAGGTTAAAAAAAAACTATAACGCCAAGATCAATGATAAAAATATTAGGAGCAACAATTTAAGCATCAGGTAGTAAACAAGAGAAAGTGTGAAAGAATAATGAACAAATGAAAGTTAATTAGGATGAAAAAAAAACTATCAAGCCAAGATCAATGATAAAAATATTAGGAGCAACAATTTAAGCATCAGGTAGTAAATTAAATGAGAATGAAGAACAAATATTTAATTTAAAAAGGGCAAATCAAAATATATAAATGTACAGATCGAACCCAAAAAATAAGTATGATAAACACTAAAGAAAATGTCATTTACAAGTGATATCTGAATAAAAATGGTTTGGAAAAATCAGGAAACAAGGTGGGAAGAAGGATGAATATTACATTCATATAGCATGAAACAACTCTGAGGAAAGAGGCAAGTGGTGAAATGTCTGATGCCAACATGTGTTGACAATAAGACAGTTGTCGAGTTCAGAGGAACATTGCACCTGCATGTAGAACAACCTACCCTTTATTTAGATTTTAGCATAATGATCTCTTTACTAACTGCAAACACATTAAATTAAACAATTGTCATTGAGACTTCAAACCACGATTACAATGATCAATTACTTTTCCCAGTACGATACGGCTGGTATTTATGGCTTTTTAAATTTGAATAAAAACCACATAATTAATAATCTCTTCTTGTACTAAAAACCAATCAAGACTTTTCACAGTAGACTTCATTCTTTAATATCTGGATGTTGTGGATTATTTTCCTCAATTGCTGATAATATTAACAAATAAATTACGCCAAAGCAAATGACTTTTTTTTTGTATTTATTGATCTTCCGTATGCATTTCACTTCTATTGCAGAAGCATCTTCATCGGGTTTTTTCTGTTAATTACGTACAAATGTTATAAGTTGGTTATGTTGTGTTTGGTACAGAGGAATTATTATCTAACTTATAATCTACTTACATTTTGTGGTCTATTGCATTTCTTTTAGCTCCACCCTCAGCATCAGTGCTTTTGCATTTTTGGTGAGAAGTGTCTTCATTATTCAGATGGTGTTTGTCACTACACTGTATTTTATTGCACTGCACTATGTGTTTTTTCTTGTGAATGGCCGCCCTGTTTTACTTACTATCAAGTTTGTGTCGTTATGCGGTGTAGTTTTGTTTTATTCAGTCTTCCATTTGTTGGGTGGTTTTTTCAAATGTAAATGATTGTCACTAGTTTTTGTAGTTTTGTGTTAGTAAGAAATAACTTTTATAAAAATACTAGCTCGTACCTGCTACTTCGTAAGCGTGTATTAAGAATTTTTTTGCCAGAATTAAATATAGAAAGTTGTTGGTAACGAAGGATTGGTCCCAAACAATATTGAATCGGAATAATATGACAGGAAAGCTATCACTATATCATTGCACCGTCGAACCTGTCTCTTGAAGAGAATTAATTTCCAACATATTTCTGTCACCATTCGATAAGGTCTCAAAATGTCGTGACTACAACTGTTAATCATACTGGAAAAAATATCCTATGCCCTTCATACAGATTTCCTTATAAAATTCCATCACAGCGATATAGCCATTTAGTTGTCAAAACGTAACAAAAAGACGGAGACTTACTTCCCTATTTATAATAATATTACTGTGGTTCACACTCGCACACTGACTGCGAACAACACCTGAGGGATCATTATAACGTAAAAAGTGTACACCTACAACATTGCAAGAATACCTATGATTTGCCTCACATTGCACCCCTAACTTTGTAATATCTACAGTTTAACATTCAATCCGAATAACCAACGGCCCAGACATGACTCTTACGATCAAAATCAAGTTTTAAAAATCCTAGCCTCCACGGAGATTTGAACCGGAGACCACGACGTTCGTAAGCAAGCGCTTTAACCACTGAGCTGCCAGTACACTACACGGGAACACGGTACAGATACGTCCATATCCAACGTGTCTGTCTATCGCCGTATTTCGAAGTTATGAGACAACATGTGTTATTTATACAGATAATTTTTCAACCAAATGTAGACAGTATTTTTCTCCTTGTTTTAAAGGATAGGTGTGCAAAGTTTGATTGAGATCGAATGAAAACTGTGGATTTGTATGAAGAACAAACAAACATTCATCTTTATATATAAAGATGTGTAATATTAACAAAAGACAAATGGAAATAAATGAATAAACTGTATATATGCAAAAGATTTGCTTACCAAGGTGGGAAAATTAAGTATTATCGTTAAATATTATCTAAGACCGAGACCTGGGAATGGTGAGGGTGTCCACAATGAGTTGATAGCAGGTGGTTAGAGACCACTGGGAGAAATAAACAGAATTACAGGTGGTTTTGGGTTGTGTTTGGTGGGTATTTTGGTGTGTTGGACATGTTATAGTGAAGCATATATGCTTATGGACCAATTTGAAGATGTAATTTGCAGTAAGGGTGTGTGGACTGCTGACAAATGCTGTAGGAAGTGAGGAATATCTCGGAACAGGATGAAAGGGTGTGGACAAAATTATTTTAGGTATGGTCTAAGAAGGTAGAACTGCACTCCGAGGGTGATACAATGGCAGCAACGAAGGGACGTACACGATTGTCTTATGGATCTTAGGCAGGAGGTACAAGATGGAGGACCAGGGGTTCTGAGGAGGGTATTTGAAGTTGGGCAAAAGATATTTCACACACCCCCACCTACAGATTCCCTTCTGTCACCAAACAAGTCACCTATCTATATGATAACATCCCCATACCTACCAACTTTTACAACCGAGTTTCCGTAAAGACCCTGGACCACAAATTTTTTAGCATCTACATGTAATCGACCATGTACTGAACATCCAGAAATTTGTAACAGTATATTTAAGTGAAATCTCATCATTTACTTCGTATTATTTGCTGACAAACACAATCTTCAAGACAAACTTTTTAATCAGATAGCAGTTTCTTAAATTCTTTATTTTGCATATTTTTAAATTTCCTGAGACGTTCTTTTCTTTCGGCACTCTTCTCTAAATAATAAAAAATATTGAAAAGAATCTCACCTATTTATGAGAATTCCAGCAGCTAAATTAATAAAGTGCCACATACAACTAACAACAACAGCTGAATGAGCTTCTTGGCACCTGTACGATTATCTGAACTCAGTGGAACATTGTGTTCCACTAAAAAGACAGTAAACGAACAAACTGCTTTAATTATATCCAAATCAGAATTGCCAAACTTAGCAAAAAAGATTTGATTTTGTGGTTTTCTTCTTTTGGTTTTAAAATCACAATGAGTTTATCACACTTAACATGATTGGCCAAATCATTTATTCCACTATGTGCTATTGTAATACCACAGTCACAAACTACACACAACACAATTTTTTCCTATCCTCCTGATTTTAGCAGGCATGGAAATTCTAAGGAACATGCTTTCCTAAATGTCTGGTGATATTGTTTCTAGTTACAGCACAGTTTCACAATCTACACAAATTATTAAGCAACCATACAATGTGTGCAGGACAATCCAATAGTGGAAAAAAATGATATCCAAATGATTGATTATTTGACTTTCAGAAACAGCATCAATGTAAAATCAGACATCAATTAATTATTGACTTCAGTAAAATGAATCGTATCTTGGCTTAAAGTTAGAGTCAAATGAAAGGAGCACATAAAAAAACAACACTTGCAGCCACGAGCGAAATCAAAAAGTGTTCATAAAAACTGAAATAACCCTGTTCCATATTAAGATTTCACCTACGCGATCATATTTTAGTCTGGAATTTTGTAAAACAACACAATTATTCCGTACAACCATAAAATAAGAGCACTTTCTGTAAGTTTTACGGGAAAACCGTAAAAGTTGGCAGAATTGCATCCCCCATTGCCAGGGCTTTAATGCCTAGAACACTACCTTTGAATGTGTCCTCTACACAGTTTCCCTAACACTGTCTTTCTCGTAACACCGACTGATTTTATTTTAACCAAAACCAACTTCTCCTTCCAGTCTCACATCTAACATTACTGCCATAGGCACACACATGGGCACGCTTCTATGCCCAACTTTTCCTGAGCAGACTGGAAGAACACTTTCTTCAAAATATTATGAAAACGAACATGGTTCAGATGTACAACATTTTTATCTGGATGTATGGTGAAAATCCCCTCAATATCCTAAACCTAATAATGTCCATATGGTCCTGCTATCACAACCACACTACCTTCCTTGACATAGAACCATAATGGCCATTTACAAACCTCTATCCACATCAAACCCACAAACGTACTGAAATACCTCAACTCTGACAGCTGCCAATTGTATCACACAAAACACCCTCTCACTTAAAGCCTAGCCATCTGGGTCAGATGCAGCTGAAATGATCAAAAATCCGTCAACCATTACTAGAACAAACTAACACAAGCCCTTGCATCCCACAATTAATTCATAAACATATGTTCTTCATCATAACATACCCAGTGTAACCAAACATTAGGCGGACACAACCAAAAACCAAGTGTAATCGTGTCTTGCTCACCCAGCTCTCTCCTGACCGGGAATCACTGAACCAAATACTTTATCATTGTTATGACTTTCTAACATATTTTTAAGAAATCCATCATACTGTTCCTGATACCTCTCTTACAACACCCCACATCACATTCAGCAAACCACCCAAGCTGGATAATATAGCTGTCCACAAATTACACCCTCTTGTCTTGTAATACTGTTTGCTGCAAAATGTAATATACAATTGCAATATATATATATATATATATATATATATATATATATTCGCAGGTTCGCCAGACTGTGTAGATGAAAGACGACCTACACAATCTGGCAGCAAACCTGCGAAGATTATATTCCAGCGACACACCGGGAAAGTCTTCATTCACACATCGTAATATATAATGGCCACCTATACCATGACTCACCTCTCATACTAGTAGTCACGGCAAACAGTTTCCCCCATAATCTATGCCACTTGGTTACTGCCCAGGCTGACTCCTACAAATGTCATGACCTTGACAACTCTTTTACAGTCAGAGCCATTGGAGTACTCCCTAAAAGCACATCCCCATCCAAAGTTCATAGGTGGGAATTTGCATTCATATGGTTGAGGTGACCATGGGTGGCTGTATGAACAGAGCCATGTACATCACCCACACTCATGAGTTACAGCTATGCCTGAAATGTCATGATTATTATTATTATTGTTTTTGTGCATGAATAATTCTTTTCTCAATGCATCTCCCATCATTCAAGGTTGGTAAATGATGGGTCTACTTTACGATTCCTTTCTGTATAAATATTGCCCCCTGCTCATTTGTCTTAAAATAACTTTTATAATATGAATGATGCTCCAAAATTAATAGTTTCTGAGAAATTATAGAATTTTTTACTCATGAGTGATGTTCATTTGCCATACGGGTTTCAAATTTTTTTGAGGGTAACCACTTTCACAAAGGTTGATGGTCAGATTCAACTCCGTTACATTTTTTTTACAACTTGATCCAAGCATCCTCCAAAGACTACTCTAGCATGGAATGAAGTGAGTATTTGCATTTTTATTCTATATTAACAACATACATCAAGTTCAGATTCATTTTTATAAAACATACCAATCAGCAGAATAATCAACTAAAAGTATAAATTATACTACTAATATGAAACTTATTTTCCTTGGCTTTACACTTTGTCAAAGTCGTCTGAGATGGGAAAGGCATCGGGACATTGAATGGGAAGGAATTCGGCCATGGTCTTTTAAAGAAACCATCTTAGCATTCACCTTTAGTGATTTTGGATAACCATGGAAAACCCAAATCTGGAATGCTGGACAAATATTTGAACAACGTTCTTCAGAACATGAGGCCAAAATGTTACGATCACTCACCACGCTTGATACCAAACTCTATATTATGCTGAAAATTTAAATAATTTGAATACAGGAAAGCCACTAATTACAGAAAGCATACTTGAGTAAGGGTAGAAAAACGGAACCGTAACTTACTATATATAGGAAATGGTTCAGATAAGCTCTCCAATTATCTGTGATGACAGTTGCTTTCCTTTACCTTGTTTTCAGTTGCCAATCAGCATACAGTACAACTAAAATTATTTGAACTCCGACTATCCGAATTGCTGAATATCCAAATCGCTTTTTTTCAATTAAGATGAAAACGTACTGCAATATGGAAAATAATGATTCTGCTATGCCCTTCCCAGTGGCAGATCTAGGTATTTTCCAAGCCGCGGTAAAATCTGTGGCACCCCCATTGTTGTGACCCCAAGTGCCGCCAATCCGATTGTAGGTCAACCTCATTGTTGTCACTGCCCAGGGTAGTAGCAGAGCTAAAAAAAGGTTGCCGCAAATTAAATCGCTGCCCTCCATAATACGATTTTGCTGCCCCCATCCAGCTGTCACCCGGGGCAAGAACTGCTCCTCTCCGCGAAGCTACTATAGGTGCAGTGAGAATACTATTGGGATGAGGAGTCACTGTCTCATAGTGACAGCCGTCGACACCGTCCTTTGCCATGTGGCCGGTCTGGTCCTTTGATTAGTCGGTCAGTTTGTCATTGACCTGCTACTGTGACAGAACTTGTTAGCATCGGTGCGTTGTTTTGTTTGTGAGTTCGTTTCATCGTTCACCATGGCTTCTAAAAAAAAATGCTATGCTATCGTTAGCAGATAAAATAAAAATTATAGAGCAATCAGATAAAGAAGTTAAGGGTAAATACTTGGCTGAGATGTAAAGTGTTGAACAATCAACGATTTCAGACATTAAAAGGAGTAAACCTACTCTTCTAAACTTCGTGTCAGTGCTTGAAAACGTAGATGGAAATTCAAGAAAATCAAGGCAGCAACAAACAAAGATTTAGAAAACGCCATTTTCAAGTGGTTTTTGCAGCAACGTTCTATGGGAAAACCAATTTCGGTTCCGATTCTTTGTGGAAAAGCTAAAATCTTAGTTCAGAAGTTTGGTTGTACATCCGTTAAAGCAAGTAATGGCTGACTAAGAAATTTTAAGTCCAGCAACGATGTCCGTGAATTAGATTTAAGAGGAGAGAAGTTATCAGCAGACTCCAAAGATGCAGAAGATTTTGTTGAAAAATTTGAAGTTGTAGCAGACTCCTACGATCCTGATTTTTTATACAATGCCGAGGAAACTGGTCTTGTTTGGAAATCTCTGTCTAAACCCACTTTAGCATCTAAAAGGGAGTGTAGTGCTCCAGGACAAAGTTAGTAAAGACTGTGTTACAGTGCTTAACCGTGCGAACTCTACGGGAAGCCATAAAATACATTTTCTGTTCATAAGGAAGTCAAAAAACTCAAGAGCATTTAAAAATGTGAAAAAGCTTCCTTCTTTTATAAAAACCAACCTGAAGCTGGATGACTGCAGCATTGTTTACTGAGTGGTACAACGAAATTTTCATCCCTGAAGTGAGAAAGCACCAAAACTCTCTTGGAAAAGAAGGCAGTAAAGTAATTTTGGTTGTTGATAATGCATGAACTCATCCAACCAAAGAAGTATTGGAAAGAGGGAATGGCCAGTTTAAAACAATATTTTAACCGCCAAACGTCACAATCTTGTTGCAAACAATGGACCAGTCTGTTATGGAAACCATGAAATGCCGTTACAGAAGGCAGCTTTTAGGGAACATTTGGTGGAGGGCAAAGACGAAGGTGGTGTGTTGGTTAACCGCAAAGCTTGGATGTTGGTTAAGGCATGCATGGAACAAGTTGAAAGGCATACCAACTGAAGAAGAGAAGGAAAAGGAGAAAAAGGAAAAATAAGCTCAAGGAAAGGAAAGGTAAGAGACAGGAGAAGATGGGGATGATGTTTCACTTGTGGAATTCAGAAACATTCTTTTGAAAATTCCTGAATGTTCAGAAGTTAGTGCTGACTATACAGGAAAATGGGTGGTGTGTGATTTGTCAGACCCTGGGAATAAAATTCTAAATGATGATGAACTTATTGAAAGTGTGAGAGAAGAAAGTGTTGAGGAAGAAGATGACCTCATTTGTCAAAGTTGAAGGACAATCAGCTAGTCAAGCATTTGCTGGAAATGAAACTGTGTTGTAGTGGACAGAGCGTCAGCCTGAGTGTGACCACATGCAACTTCTCACTGTCAAGTGGATAAACAACTTGGCTGCCTGAAAACTGACGAATACAAACAGCTTTCTTTGACAGAGATGTTCAGCAGGCAATGACAGTACGGTACGTACATACTGCACTTTAAAGTACACTTAACATGTAAAAGTGTCGCCTTTTCATTTAATTAATTAAAAGCTGCTTTTCTTTAAAAAATAGTACACACAGTAATTAATTAAAATAGACCCTTTTTCGGAAAAAATCAAATTGCCCAAATTTTTTATTATCCGAATGGGGTCTGCTCCCAATTGATTCCAATAATTGGAGTTTGAAGGGGTCTGCTCACGGCAGCTTCATATTTTACTAGCAAGCGTTGGTCGGTGCGAGCAGCGGAGACTATTTTGCAGTGCAACCACCGCGGCACCGTTTGTAGTGTAGTGCAGGTGTTTGGAGATGGGAAGGGAAATAAGTGGACCGCATTCCGTCAGTGACAGTCCGCCCCGTGCGAGCAGTGTGGCAAGATAGAGCGTGTGTGTGGTGTATGCATGGAAGGCTACACTATCATTTGATAATAAGCTCAGACCAGTTTTGTTTCTCTTGTTTCACGCTAACACCCTCGTTTTGAGGAGAAGATTGCAGCTGGCCAGTGAGAGAGGGAACCGCTGATCCAAAGGATAATAATCGAATATGCTCCTAAGCAAGTGCTCATCCAGTGTTAAACAAGTGCGATGATAAAATTTTGTTGTGTGTGTGTGTTGCACGCAGAAATTCGAGAAGATCCGGACAACACCGACTTCAACATAAACGTCAGCTGTATGGTAAATACACAATTTTATTCCGCCAGAACAAACCGAGGCAAAGTGTGGCTCATGTACCCGAAAACGAAAACTTGTAGAAACTCTCCGATTTTGAGTTAGTCGGACTTTGTTCATGTTCTATCATTTAATTGTTCATTTAATCAATTTTTATTATATAGATTTAATTCTTGTTACATTTGTTAGTCAATGCAATCACCTTTTCATATATTGATAACAATAAATGTGAGTGGTCAGTAGATAGATTAAAATAATTTACCTTATAGTAAAACAAGTAATTGCATTTCTAAATGTTTATTGAAAATTCTGGAAGGACTCCTTCCATGGCGCCCAGGCAAAACTGAACAAGATATTTTATATATAAAATAAAACGTAATGTAAGAGAGTAATAGCAACTGGTGGCAATTCTTACTACCAAGTTCTACCGTATTTAGTTCCCCATCAAACCAAAGGTGTAGACTTGCGCATAATAGTATGAGAAGAGGAGCGCTCAGTTTAGTTCGCAGCTCTCTCGTGAACTAGTTCGCTCTTTTAGTTCATTAGTTCGCGCTCGAATTTAGAGAAACACCTTGCTACCGCTACTGCACGCGCTATTTTGTTTGTTATACCAGTTTTATTAGTACATTACTTAATCATTTTTTTTGTCCTTTCTAAATGGAATTTAATATGACATTCTTAACAAAAGTTATTACTTAATAATAGTCCTTTCAAATGACATTAGCATGATCAATGGCCACGGATAAACCAAAGTGCTCACTGTCCTTTGCACAAATGGGTAAATTGAATAACTGTTCTGTTTTTTTATAAACGTTTCTCGGGAAACAAACCGAGTAATATTGTTATTAAAGCACAATATTTCGGCGACTTTATTCTCCGTCACCATCTTCAGGTGCAGTTGCAAGTCTTGAAGTCTGCCTTTAAGTCAGCCTTGAGCGTGTTGTTTGTAAACTGGCATGGCAACGACAGATGTTGTTATGTTGCGTCTAATGACATCTGAGATGCTGCTAGGCAACATAACAACATCTGTCGTTGCCATGCCAGTTTACAAACAACACGCTCAAGGCTGACTTAAAGGCAGACTTCAAGACTTGCAACTGCACCTGAAGATGGCGACGGAGAATAAAGTCGCCGAAATATTGTGCTTTAATAACAATATTACTCGGTTTGTTTCCCGAGAAACGTTTATAAATAAACAACGTCGAGAAAAATTACATTCATTTATATGTTCTGTTTTTACTTTTTACCTTACGTGCATTTGTAGAATATTAATTTTTAGAAGCCAAATTCTCCACAGAAAGCAAAAATAATAAAAATAATGTTCTAGTATTCATTGATAAATGTCTGGAGTATCTTAATAAATGGTTAGATTTGATGACTGTGAGACAATATTAGAGGTTGTAAATTTACAAGAAAAAAATGAGTATCACAGTGAACGAACTTTACTCTGAAATAACAATATTACACCACGAAATTTAGGTAAAAGTAAGAGCAGTATTTCATTAATAAAAAATGAGCTTTTGATCGACATTAATTTAACAAACTGAAAGCGATAAAGCATATGACAATTTTACTGTAGACAAAAAATTGTTAAAAATACAAGAACTGCTAAAATATAGCTTAAAAAATAAAATAGTAAAAAACATACCTTTAGTCCTTTTCTACTGTTTCGTAAAATATTATATTTTTGAAGTGTAATATATTTTTATAGGTTATTCTAAAAACATACTACCATCAACCAAAAAAATATTGGTAATTCTAGCGGCGAATGGTGTTAGTTCGCGATCGGGAATGCTCAGTTTAGTTCGTGACCGGTAGCGGTCAGTTTACTTCGCAACTCCTTAGCGAACTAGATCGCTCCCCTCTGGAATTCCAGAAAGACCGCTCGTTTGTTCGCTTTGCTAGTGCTACCGCACGCGCTCTCTTCTTTGTTATAGTAGTTGTGGTTATCGATGGTTGTCATTTACTTGTTAATGGGATCATAGTGCGTTTTGTTTCCATTTGTGATTTCTGCAATGATTATTAATGTTGAACAATTATATTTCTTTTTTTCTTTTCTTTTTATATCTGTGTCTTCAGTGAAATGTGTCCACAGTGAACTGTGTTTCCTTTTAGATAATAAACTAAAACCAAAGTTGGTATGACCCCGTCGTCGACACGCCCTAAAACCCAAATAACAACAACAACAACCAAAGTTGGTCTTTGGGAGAGGATCGAACGAACTATGAACTAAGGAGCGATAGATCTGTGAAGTAGTTTGCGTAGTTCATCTGTGGGAGCACTCTTCCGAACTAGTTCGTTTGTGAACTACACAAGACTACAAAGGTGTAACTTGCTTTTGTAAACAAGGTACCCGTGGACTCATGATACCATATACAGAGCAGTATTTAAAATTAAAGTAAATCCAGAATGTGGATACAATAATTTTTTTGCACTAAATATTTTTAAACCTGAGAAAGAACTAACTTAGGAAATTTACTCATGTTCTTTTGTTTTAAGACTGAATGCATATAACACATTTTGTTTTCCAAACCACTACAGACGTGGCTATCACTAGCCCCATTTATGTAACTCAATTTTTTGCAAGAATTCTTGAAATACAGTTACTGCTTCCAATGTGAACTATTTAAAATGAATGGCAGAAATAATGTTACAATAAACATATCTAATTAATTACTAATAATAATTTAAACCAAATGTTTTAAAAGGAATACTGATGAGAGAAAGCAAAAAGAAAAAATCCACATTGGCAACACATAACCAACTTAATTGATTTTCACTTTACCATCTCTCTTCCTTTTTTCTTTCTTCTGTTTTCCACTTTTCTGGTCAACTGGAACATCGCTAGTGGAGCCAGATTCAGATTTCCAAGTACTTTTTGGTAACTGCAATTTGAAAAAAAAAAAACCCACTCAATTATGATTGCCAATAAGGAAAAGGAGCAAGCAATTCCCTGGCCATTTTAATGGAGAGACATTTAACAGTAACGTAAAATTGTGGCAAAGAAATGGAAGTCACACTAGCACACAAAACACTGCTCCTCTTGGACAGTAGGTGCAAGGAAAAACATAAATCCAAAAGCAAAAAATTATTAATATGCTGGAATATTAGATAAAAGAAAGAATGAGATATCTATGGAATAAAATGAACTGTGTTTTGGAATCAAAATGATCAATAATCTTCTTGCAGAAAGAAATGTTATTTTAAGTGTATTCATATCAATATACATTTCAAACGACTGTTGAATTTCTGTGAATTTATTACATATATAGCATTATACATAAATCTAGCACTGTTTCAAACTTGGGTAGAGAAGCTGTGTTCTGTATCACCTGCCATCCAGTATTTACTTTTTGCACCACTAGGTTTCAGTGATTGCAATAAAGCATCTAATAGTCAGGTGAAAGGATTTTTGACAGTGTCATAGATGTCACTTTCAGACAAAACTGGAAAGGATCCATAAGCAGATTATGTGCAGTTTATGAAAACCAGGCGTTTGTGTAAAGGTAAAAGCAGTGGGCATCCTTCCACGTTAGAGGTGAATTTGAAGTAGATCAGAGAAGTTTTCTAACACAACTTTGTGAAGTCAGCAATACAAATTAGCAGGAAACTAGACCTATTAAAAACCACAGTTAGGAAATTGCTATGGAAAATGCAAGCTGGAAAGAAACTGGGAACATCAACAGCCACAGTTTGTAAAGTGTTATTATTACATTAATAAGGAAACCATATGCTGTATCGTGTGTGGGAAGAAAGGGACTGCTGAGCAGATGAATGCAGTGACTAAGGGCGAACATATCTAGCATTCCCAATTCATGAAAATAGAATTTTGCTGCATAATAAACAGAGATTCTAATTTACAACTCACTTGCACTATATGCACGGATTGTTTGAAACCTCGACAACCATTTGTAATAACACTTTAACATACTGAAATTAAAATCAGTTTATGTAAAAGCCTTAACTAGCATCTTGACACTGACATGGTGAATAATAACAACAACAATCATAAAAATAAAAGTCTGCTGCAATATGTCCTTGGAACTATTATTCATTGTGTCTGCATACCAATACATCTGTAATTCAACTCCACAAGTTCTCAATTAAGCTTTCTACAGGTGTGTTGTAGGTTTTTCTTTACAATCCAACCCTACATTTTAGTTTGAGATTTTTGTATTCAATTTTTTTATAACTTTTTTCCTTTCTTTTTTCTATCCGGCTTTACTGTTCATCTGTGTTGCGCTCATTAGAGCCTGTAGAAGATGAAGGGCGTTGAAAGGGATGGAATATGGCTGCAGTCTTTTGAAGCAAACAACTCGGGATTCACTTAAAGTGATTTCAGCTAAACGTGGAAAAACTGGATGGCAGGACAGGGATTTGAATGCATGTTCTCCAAAATGCCAGGCCCAACCATTATTACTCATCCACCACACTCTGTATTAAACATATACCATCATAATTTCTCTAACAATATTTATTCAGAACATGTCACAATGATTTATATTTTTAATTGGTATCTCTTCTTCACAATAGATGTTTGTATTTAATTTCTTTGAAAAATACTATGATTGCATTCAAACAAAACAACACTTAAAAGCCAAAGTCACAGGTTCATCTCTGGCAATCTGTGTTTTATACTGGTATTTTACAGAATGCCCTTCGAACCAGTTGCACAGAAACTGGGCCCAATGACAAGGCACGCAATCTGTGTTGTATACTAGAATTTTACAGAATGCTCTTCAAACCAATTGCACAGAAACTGGGCCCAATGACATGGCACATTATCATCATGGAACTTCTCATTTTTGGGATATGTGAAGTCCATGAATGGCTCTAAGTGGTTCCAAACAGCTGAGAATAGTGGTGTCTTGTTATAGAACACAAATCAAATCCAGAGGACCCAATCCATGCCAAACAAACATGCTCCATGACATTAAGAAACCACCAACATCCTACAGAATGCCTTCTTGACAACTTGGATCTGTGGCCTCATGGGATTTATGCCACACCTGATTCCAATCAAAAGTGCAGACCAACTGGAAATGTAAGTCATCACACCATGCTACCTTCTTCCAGTCATATACGGTCCAATGAATTGTGTTCGTGATTCCAAGTAAGCCATTGATGTCAATGTTGTGCTGTGAGCAAAATTACCCGTCTTCTGCTTCAATATTCCATCAACATCAAAAGACACTTGAGGACAGCAGACAATAGTATCTATACAATGCCCCTAATTGACTGTGACAGTCAAGTCATGCAGTATCATTGCGGCTTTATGGTATGTCGACAGTGAAAGTAAGTAAATGATAGAGGAAAAGGGGGGAGGGCAAAGAACGAAGGAATTTGGCAATGACCTTTTGAAGCAACCATACTGGCATTCACATGAAGCGATTTCAGAAAACCACGAAAACCAAAATATTGAAGGTCAGATGGGTATCTGAACCCACAGCATCCCCATCCAGTCCTATGTGGGATGTAATACTTTCTGCGAGCTGTTCTCAGGGCACCCTTGACACTGTGGAACATGGAATACTTAATTCTGCAACCAGTTCTCATTAATTCTAATTGGCTAATCATCTTCACATCAGTAAACAGTTAACAGGAAATCCACGGCCCTGTGACGGCACTGATTTTCATATTTAGAGACTTCTGAAATGATGCCCCACCTGTAGATTGGATTCTGCTACCCCATGTCAGTGTATATACTTATCTCCATTCAGCAACCACTAACTAACTTTGAGTGCTATGATTAACAGATTGTTCTGTGAAAATGTTAATACAAATTTCTGTAGCAAAACATCCGGATTCAAACTTCATTTTTTACTAACTGTACTTTCAAATTTTACTCCACTGTAACATATGCAAGCGCACACACCCAACATTCCACACATCAAGCAACAAAGCAAACTAATAAGAGAGAAATTTGGGTAATTATACCATCAATATAAAAGAAGCTTATCATGTACCACACACAGTTAACTCATGCAAACACAACCCATACAGAAGCAAAAAGAAATGAGCTATAGTTTCATTTAATAATAATAAAAGATGATATACATTGCAATAAAACACATGACGATTACATGAAATTGGAAACCATCATTTTACCATGTCACAACAGATAAAATTAATTAAAACAAATCTGTACTGTCAAAATGAAGTCTGAGTGTGCAGACAATAGGCTATTTTAAGACATTCTTGCACGTTTTCCATCAAAACATTATCTGAAATTCTAATTCAGATTTGAAACAACAATCATCTTACAAAATTTCAAAGAGCAATAACAGAAACACATTTTGAAAAGTTTGATTACATATAGCAACTATTATGAGTGTAGTTTGTAAACCACAGCTGGAAATATAATGTCTTATTTTTTTTTGGTATATAAGCAGGCCAAAAAAATGGAAGTCATTCTGTCAATTAGTTTCTTCAATACTGGTGGCCAAGAATTTGGATTTGAAGAACACACAGCACACATGCTTTAAACACCTTCTTCGCAGGTCACTGCAACATTAGCGGGACCTAACCAATAACCATTTCAGAGAATGGATAATGGCCTTGTAATGTTGTTGAAATCACATGTAGATTATATTGAAAAGTGAAATTAAATAAGGAATTCTTTATTAGGCTAACAAATTTTGAAATATATCTTACATTAAACAAAGTATTCTACCATTTTTTCAAGGATTTCTTCCATAAATACTTTTTAATATAATGCAAGTCATCAGTTATCTACATTTCTATGTAAACCATTTTGGTAGATGAATTTTTGTAGATGTTATGACAGTTTTTGTATGCCTATATCATACTAGCTCATGGCCATGTCTATGAGAAAGAGTTGTACTCATCTTTCACATCTTCGTATGAGCAGAAGGGAACAGGTGATAGTCATTGTGTGCCAAGTCAGGTCTGTAGGGTGGGTAGTTGATGATGTTATTACCTAAGTTTTTCACAAGAGCAACAGTTCCATGGTGCTATGTGGATGAGTGATGTTACAAAGAATGCTTACACATTGCTTAACATTCTTCTTCTTTGATTCTAAACTGTCCATCTGAGTTTTTCTATGTTTCACTAATCCTGACAGTCTCAGCAAGAACGAAGTAGACTTTTGGGTTTACTGTGGTTTATGCATTTGTGTGATACATGATGAACTTCATTCTTATTTGGTCCAGGACTCATTGGCGTTCTGCCGCTCTCTTCTCTGGCGGTACCATTTTACCGTCACAGGAGAACACACCACTCGACAGAGCGAGATTGAGCCCAGTCTACAACAGTTTAAACCTGCATCTTCTCTGGATCCTCCCTGGCTCCCACAAAACCATCCCCTTACTCTATTCCAGGAATTCCTCACATCATCTCTTTCCTCACTTTCTTTCCTAAACTCCATCCCACACTCGAAAAACCTCAACAATATGGAAACTCGAGCTATGAGAGAACTGTCCAAAAACCAGAACATCATCATCCTCCCTGCCGACAAAGGCTCAACCACAGTAGTGATGGACCGCAATGACTATGTGGCTGAGGCCCTAAGGCAACTGTCTGACACTAACACCTACCTTCCACAAGCTACAGACCCACTACCTCCATATGCCAGAAAATAAAAAATCTTCTTCACCTACAAGGCCTCTTCCCTCAGTCCATCTCCCTCCTGACTCCCCAGAATCCCCGCACTCCCACACTGTATCTTCTTCCTAAGATCCACAAGACTGGTAATCCTGGGTGACCTATAGTTGTGGCATATGGATCGCCCAGTGAAAGGATTTCAGCTTTTGTAGATCAACATCTCCAACCCTTTGTCCCAAATCTTCCCTCCTACATGAAAGACACTCCACATTTCCTTGAACACCTATCCACAATCCACACATCTCTACCTCCAGACTCCTTCCTGGTCTCAATTGATGTAACTTCCCTTTATACCAACATTCCACATAGTCAGGGCCTCAGTGCCCTAGAATACTACCTAGACCTACGACCGCCACATAGCCTGCCTAGTACATACTTCATTTCAACCTTGGCCCATATAGTTCTCTCCATAAATTTCTTTACACTTCATTCTGTAGTATATCACCAAATCTGCGGTACCGCCATGGGCACCCGCATGGCCCCATCCTATGCCAACTTATTCCTTGGTCGTCAGGAGGAATGTTTCCTGAACAACACTCCCTTTAAACCCACTGTGTGGTTCCAATACATAGACGACATATTTATGATCTGGACCCACAGCGAAAACCACCTCCTTGAATTCCTCCACTCCCTTAACAATAGCAACAATTCCACCAATTTCACCTGGACTTATTCCCACTCACACATCACATTCCTCGATGTTGACATCATGCTCAGGCACGGTGTCCTTCATACCGCAGTCCACATCAAACCCACTAATTTACAGCAGTATCTACACTTTGATAGCTGCCATCCATTCCATACCAAACGTTCCCTTCCATACAGTCTTGCCATCCGTGGAAGTCGCATTTGCTCTGATGCTCATTCTCTCCATCAATACTCACAAAATCTATCCCAAGCCTTTATTTCCCGTTGTTACCCCAGGGATCTTGTACATAAACAGATCTCCCGCGGGATCAACCACCCTCCACGTAACCACTCTCACTTGTCTCCTACAAAAACCAACCATAGCCCTGCCTTTGTCACTCAGTTCTCTCCTGGCCTCGAGTCCATCAACCATATCTTGCGACAGGGATATGACTTCCTTCGCTCATTTCCAGAAATGCGTACTCTCCTACCCAAAATTCTACCCAATGTCCCTCGTGCATGTTTTAGCAGACCACCCAATCTTAAGAACATCTCAGTCCACAAATACCCTCCGTTAGACTCTCCAAAAGCACCATATGGATCTTATCCTTGCAATAGACCCCGCTGTAAAACCTGCAGCATGCTTCCACCCACCACTACATATTCCAATCCCAACACAGGAGAAACTTTCCCCATTATTCAACATGCCACCTGTTCAACCACTCATCTTATATACCAACTAACTTGCCGCTATTGCAGCAGTTCTTACATAGGACTCACCACACAGCAACTCTCTGTTAGAATGAATGGCCACAGACAAATAGTCCACACCCGCAACCTGTACCTTCCAGTACCAGAACATGCCAATAGCCATGATTCCAACAACCTCAATGACAGTTTTACTGTGAGAGCAGTCAGAGTTTTCCCTGACAGCACCACTGCAGCAGAACTCTGGAGATGGGAACTAGCGCACCAGAATATCCTGGATACGAGACACCCACCTGGACTTAACCACCGTTAAAATCCAACTAACCCATCACTACCTTTTTTTTTTTTCTCCCGTATTTATACCGTACCCTTACTACATATCATTTTACCATCGCCTGCAATATATTATCTCAGACATTGCATACCAATATCGATAGTCTACTCCTTAGCCGTTCCCCCACTCTCCCACTACTCGGTTAGTCATTAGGTAACGTTCGTTGTGTACACACGTTCCGAGCCTAATGGCCAGTTTTTCTACTAGTGAACAAGGCAGATGCTGAAATATTGTGTAGTTGTTTGTCAGCATACGTGTTCCCTCTGATCGCATCCGTCCACTTTGGTATGTGGTGGGTTAATTTCCCTTTCTTTTCTTATTTATTAAAAGTACAGGTAGAGTTAGTATAAAATGAAGTTTGAATCCAGAGGCTTTGCTGTAGTAATCCTTATTAACATTTTCATTATCACAGAACAATCTGTTAATTATAGAACTTCTGGTCCCAAAACAGTCGCCATGAATATACCAGCATACTATGTTTATTTGAAGTTTGGTCCAAGGTTTTGTCATCCCAAATAATAGAGAAAAAAAAATTGTCCTTTTGATCTGAATAGCAGCAAGCAAATCTGCAAAAAGAATAAACTCGTTGCCGTTTGTAGTCTCTTGTCAGAATTCGTAGTAACCATCTTGTTGTGTACACCTACCAATACTGTAAATTTCTGTTAAAATCCTGTAGATGATGGTTTGGAAAATCTAAGGTACCAAAAGGCAGAGATTATCCATAGTGATCTGCCAATCTTTAGACCTGGTTTTTCTCAACCTCTGTGACTGTCTTGTCAGAAATTGACGGTCTTCTGCTCCTATGCTGGTCATGAATTTAAAAAACCAGCCATAAACTCTCTACACTACTTGTGGATGTGAATATACACAGGGGCGGCCCTAGGGCGGTGCGAGCGGTACCCAGCTTTCTGTTCACATCTTAAATTAACATTCTAATCACCCAGAAGAGTTTATAAACGTAAGAGCTTCAGCTTAATGCATAGTCAAATGTCCTCATAGAATCGAGTCAACTCGAGTTACTCTAATCAAGAAAATGACAACTTGTTCCATAATTATCACTCTCCGGTGCCGCGCCATGCCTCCCGTATTTGTTTCCTTCCTTTTCAGCTGTACTCTTGGAGTTCTCGTGTGAGAGCATGTGTCTGGGGCAAGATTCAACCTACTAATCTATTTCTGCCATGTTAAGACATTAGGTGATTGCAATTAATGCTGGTATAAATATATAGAAAGCACAATGTGTCATTTACAAACAAATCGCTACCTATAAGAAAACCTGTCTGATGCACAATACTTAAAAAGAAAACAAAACCAATGAGAAGCTGAGAAGGCTTCAAAATTGTTTAGAGTTTAGAAGTCATCTGAATCGTCGGCCCCGGAACTACTTCAACACGCAACGGAAGAAAACTTATTTAATAAAAGTTCTTTAGGTGACGCCCATGATGATAAACAGCAGCATGTACGAGAAAATTTAGCAGCGGTTTGAGCGTCGTCTGCAGTTCAAAATATTACAGATTGGGGTGTCAAAGACATACCACCAATGTCACCTTTTCAAAGTACAAATTATGATGATATTTCAAAATGGTCACTCTTTGACTCTGCGGCTAGAGATGAAATAATTATCCGATCAATGAAAAAATCCAAGAAACAAATCATCGATGTCATTTTTCAAATACGCATTTTTTAAGAGTAATGCTAAATGGAGAAACTTATAAAAGAAGATGGCTTGTTTACTCTAAATTTGCAGATAAAGTAATTTGTTTTTACTGTTGTTTATTCAACACAAGGTATCACTCTTATTTGGGAGAAAAAAGGATTTGATGAATGGAGCTACTTGTCAGAGCGTCTCAAAACTCACGAAACTGCCTCAAATCACCAGCACACCATGCTCATTTGAATAGCAGCATACATTAGATTTAAAAAAAATTCAGTGTAACATACAAGCATTTGCAAATACAGATTGAAGACTAAAAATCATAGTGGTTTGCTATCCTCGAATGAATGATGCCTAAAGTATTCTTTTTAACATGCAATAACTTTTTGTTCAGAGGAAGCTTTGTATCTAAAACACTAAATACTTCTAATAATGGTAGCTTCCTAGGTACATTACCCTGTAATGGTGGAGCATCTTCGCCATATTACTAATAAGGAGAGTAATGTCTATTATTTTGGCAAATGTAATTATTCAAAACGAATAAAGTTCATAATAAAATTATGACTGTGGTTAAGTCATCTAAATATTTTTCCATCATACTGAATTGAACTCTTAATGTCTGTTATGATGAACAATTATCTTAAACAGCACTTTTGTTGACACTAATGTAAACGAAGTCCAAGTGCATGAGTGTTTTGATGCTTGGAAGTCGGTAAATGACTCTTTGAATGCTGGAAGCTGGACTCACTGACCTATTTATCGATATCTTTGAACATTTTTGAATCCATGTAGTTGTCATGAAATTAGGTAATAGCCGCCAAAACATCAGTTAAATCGGTTTACTTGTCCGGATTTCTTTAAGGAATATTTGTTCTATTCTCTCGATCAACATAGCGATGAGAAGTGATATCCAAGCACTTGGAAGAAACATCGCCAAAAAATATTGCGAAACTCGTTTGGAGACTAGAGTTTCTAGCCTCGCTGCAGTTTGTTAACACTACTCTTCAGTTCGTGACGCCCTTCTGAAAACGAATTATTCAGTTGCAGCAATAGAAGCTTGTCTCTGAGCAAGATTGCGGAGCAATTTGTGTTCATAGTTACAATGGTGAGGTGGTTTAATACATTGTTTTAAGTAAATATTTTAAGCAAGGCTACGCAGACTGAAAGTTGATTTATGAAATGCTTCACAATTGCTGGAAAACAGGTCGGAATTTGATGAAATGTGCCGGAGTTATTCTTCCGTTCTGATAACAGCTAAAGAAATTGCTTCTCAGACTGGGACATATCCTCTCAGATCCCAAAGAAAATAGAAATTTTTTGACTACAAGACCATAGATGAGATAGCAACATATCCAGAAGAATTGTTTACAATGAACGTGTTTCAGCATATGATTGATAAAATTGTGTCTGCGTTGGTAACTCATTTTACACAACTGTGCAAATTTAATGATACAGTGTCGTTCTTACACATTATCAAAACAATTCCTGAAATGTCCGAATTGGAATAATCCTGTGCAGATTTAGAATAAGTTTAACTCAAGGTGAAAAATGTGAGTTGGTTGAGAAACTTTCTAACAAACTATTGTTGATGAGGCCTGAATCAGGAGAACCAATAAAAGTTCAACTTATGAAAGAAAATGGTTGGCAGGAAATGTTTCCGAATGTGTGGACAGCACTTCCAATTTTGCTAACCATAGTCTATATCTGTAACTGTCACTAAAGGAGAAGTAAATGAAAACTTATCATAACGTATTTACAGTAAACTTAGACTCAATATAGACTGCCAGATCTCGCAATTTTATCAATAGAAAATAGTATTGCCTAAGAGCAAAAGCGAGGCCTTGTATTTATGATTTAATTTCCTAATTTGTTTGTTTTAAAAACAACTTATTAAAAACTAATTTGACGTATACGTGATGTGAGCATTGTGTTCTTCATAGTCACTTAAATAAACTTTTCAAACATGTAATGTTCATTTTTACTGTTGTTGTTTCTCATTCATACCACTGCTATCCTATACTAATCTTTCTGATGTTTGAGTTATTATTATTATTATTATTATTTTTTTTTTTTTTGCTGTCATCAGTCTTCAGACTGGTTTGATGCAATCCTCCATCCCTTTCTATCCTGTGCTAACCTTTTCGTTTCTACATACCCCTTACAACCCACGTCCTCATATATCTGTTTCATATATTCTAATCTCTGTCTACCTCTACAGTTCTTACCTTCGACTGTTCCCTCCACTAACAAATTAACCAATCCATCATGTCTCAAAATATGACCTAAAAGCCTGTCTCTTCTTCCTGTAAGCTTCTTCCATAAACTTCTTTTCTCACCCATCATTTCCATAACTCGTTCATTTCTTACTTTGTCTGTCCACCTAATTTTTAGCATTCTTCTGTAGCACCACATTTCAAATGCTTCAAGTTTCTTTCTTTCCGGTATTCCTAAAGTCCATGTTTCGCTACCGTAAAGTGCTGTGCTCCACACATAGAGTTTTAAAAAGTTCTTTCTAATTCCTAGATCAATATTTGAAACTAAAAGGTTTCTCTTTTTCATTAAGGCTATTTTAGCTAGTGCTATTCTGCTTTTAACATCCTTCCTGCTTCGGCCATCGGTTGTAATTTTGCTTCCCAAGTAACAGAATTCGCTTACTTCTCCTATTGCATCCGATCCTATTTTTATATTTAATCTGCTACATTTCATCACTTTTGTCTTACTTTGATTTATATTCAGTCCAAAATCTTCCTTCAGTATTTTGTTCATGCCATTCAATAACTTCTCAATATCCTCAGTCCTCTCTGCTAACAAGACAATGTCATCAGCAAATCGTAGCATACCGATTTTTTTCTCCCTGAAAACTTATGCCGCATGGAAATTTTTCTTTGACTTTCTTCATTGCTTCTTCTACATACAAGTTGAATATTAACGGGGATAGACTACAACCTTGTCTCACACCCTTTTTAACTGATGCATGTCTCTTGTGATTCTCTACTTTTATTACAGCCACTTGATTCTTATATAGTTTATAGAGTATTCTTCTATCTCGATACTTTAGACCTGACTTCTTTAAAATTTTGAACATCTTGTCCCAACTAACATTATCAAAAGCTTTTTCTAAATCAACAAATGCCATGAAAGTATCTTTGTTTTTCTTGATCCGCCCTTCAAGTATTAATCTTAAAGACAGAATTGCTTCCCTTGTACCACAATTTTTCCTAAACCCAAACTGATCTTCACCTACTATCTCTTCTACTACCCTTTCCATCCTTCTGTATATTATTCTGGTCAGTAATTTTGAAGCATGTGATGTTAGACTAATGGTGCGATAATTCTCACATTTGTTGGCTTGTGCTTTCTTTGGAAGTGTGAACATGATATTTTTATTAAAATCAGTTTGAATTTCTCCTGTTTTATAACTTTTGGATATCAGCTTGAATAATCTTTCCATTCCTTCCTCTCCTAGGGATTTAAGAAGTTCTGCAGGGATCTCATCAATTCCAACTGCCTTATTTGCTTTCAAGTCATTCAGAGCTTTATTAAATTCTGTCCTCAAAACAGGATCCCCTAAGTCATCAATGTCAACATCATCTTCCTTTTCCATTACACTATTGTTCAAGTCGTCCCCATCATAAAGTTTCTCAATGTATTCTTTCCATCGGTTAGCTCTATCTTCTGAGCTTAAAAGAGGTTTCCCATCGCCAGCTTTAATTTTCATACCTCTTTTCTTCATTTCTCCAAAATTCTGTTTGATCTTTCTGTAGGCAACATCTACTTTACCTACGACCATTTCTTTTTCTACTTCTTCACACTTTTGTTGTAGCCATTTTTCTTTTGCTATTTTGCATTTCCTATTTATTTGATTTCTAAATTGCCTGTACTGCTCTCTTCCTGCTTCATCCTGAGCATTTTTGTACCTTCTCCTCTGATCCATCAGCTCCAAAATTTCTTCTGTGATCCAAGGTTTTCTGGCAGATTGTTCCCTAAAGCCTAATGTTTCTTTACCAGCTTTCATTATTTCGGTCTTTAATGCATTCCATTCGTCCTCGGTTGAGCTCCTTTCAGAGATACTTCTTAGACCCAAATCTACTATTTCTGCAAATTTTTCTCTAGTGCTAGATTGTTTCAGTTTATTCACTTCCAGTCTGTTCTGCTTATACTGCTTCCTTATTCGCTTAAATTTCAGCCTGCACTCCATTATTATCAAATTATGGTCAGAGTCTATGTCTGCTCCTGGGTACGCTTTACAATCTAGAACTTGATTCCTGAATCTCTGTTTGACCATGATATAATCTAGCTGATATCTGCCTGTATCCCCAGGACGTTTCCACGTGTAAATTCTTCTTGCATGGTTCTTAAACAGTGTGTTTGCCACTACTAGCTTATATCTTTCACAAAATTCTAGCAACCTGCTTCCTCGTTCATTTCTTTCTCCTAGACCAAAACTTCCTACAGTATTCCCATCTTTTCCTCCTCCCACTATTGCATTCCAATCACCCAGGACTATTAGATTTTCCTCCCCCTTCACATATTGAATTAATTCTTCAATTTCAGCATATATTTTTTCTATTTCTTCGTCATCTTCCTGTGATGTTGGCATATACACTTGTACTAATGTGGTTGGGACGGGTTTAGTTTCTAACCTCATCAAAATAATCCTGTCACTAAACTGTTCATAATAACTCACCCGTTTCCCTACTTTCTTGTTATTATTAGTATTTATAAATACTATCTTCTGCTCGCGGCTTTGGTCGAATGAAATTCATAACGCACTGATACACGTATTCGTATTTGAACCTCACGGGAACAAATTTTTCGATCAGAATAAAATTAGAGACCCAATACATTATTCCAAATTTTATCCTAAGCCGTTCTGTGTTTCAACATGAAACAGTGACAAACATCACATCATACAAACTTCTACATTTATAATATTAGTAGGATGTAAAAAAAGTAAGTTATTTTCAGTCTGTTTGTATCGACACCTTGATCACGAATAAGCAATTGCTCATTTGGGGCGCCACAATATCTCGCACCACCTGAAAAACTGGCTAGGGCCGCCACTGAACATACATACACAACTATCCGTAAACTTTAATAAGTTGGTGATGAATTTCAGTTGGTCAATGCCTTTGTGTGAACTTCACAATGGAAGCTTAATGGCTACTAAGCCAAGACTGATCATACCATTGAGACAAATGCATGCTAGTTTGGGGGTGGGGGAAGTACCAATCATAACAGGGTGGCCAACACATGCAGGAATAGTTTCTCTGCATCCCTAAAGCTTTGGAAACCTTAGTTTTGGGACTGCCCTTGTAAATTACCATTGTCTTTCATTATGAATTGCTTGAAATAAAAAGTTTTCAAGAAAATTGTGTATCAAATAGTTCATCAACAGTTTATGTTTATCAAATATAGGATTTTGAAGCTATTTCTGTAAAAACAAGTGAAAATAATGTTATCAACCACTGTCTGCAGGAATGTTTGGTGGCTAATGCCTTTGACTGTGAAGTTATACTGTCAATAAGTTTGAATAAAGTCTGCCAGAAGTAGAAAAATATATATATGTATATTATGTAAAAAATATGGTACAGAATAGCAGTAAAAATGTAAAATTTCCAAACTGATAAAATGTGAACTTACAGTCCTTTCCTGCTCTTGAAGTTCATGTTTGCTGTGATAATCTTGAGAATGTATAATTGAAGACATTTCATTTGGATCCTCAGCTACTGGGTTATCCTCCAAGAGATTTGTTTTACCCATGCACCTTTTTAATGCAATTCCGTGTTCAACTGAAGAAGACATTTCGTTCGGATCCTTTGCTACTGGGATATCCTCCAAGAGATTTGTTTTACCCATGCACCTTTTTAATGCAATTCCGTGGTCAATTGAAGAAGACATTTCATTTGTATCCTTTGCTACTGGGATATCCTCCAAGAGATTTATTTTACCCATGCACCTTTTTAACGCAATTCCGCCTTCCTCAGTAGTCATAAAGTAAGAACGATCAGTGGCTTCCAAATCATCCTTCAACAAATTAGTTTTACCTACACATTCTTTCAGGTCATATAACTCTCCAGAATCTGCAGATGCTGCGAGATCTTCCGATTCAAGAGGATTTTCTAAAATATTTGATTGACCTACGCACTTTTTCAACTCGTATGTTTCATGTTTATCTCCACAAAACAAAGGAGGTTTATCATTAAGGATATTTGTTGGACCTAAGCTCCTTTTCAACATATTTCCCTCTACTTTTGAATCTGTAGAAGCCAACAGAGGGTTGGTTTTTGAAATAGCTTCCTTTCTTCTTTTTCTAACATCTCCCAATACTTTCAAACTGTCAGCATCCTCTCCAGTACTCAATGAGTGATGCTTTGTTTTCACAACATCCTCTGAAATGTCCGTTTTACCTATGCACTGTTTCAATTTGTATCGATCATATTCAGGATCAGTAGATATTGATGAATATGAGGGTTCAGAGTTCTGACTTCTGATGCTAACGTCTGATAAACTCACCGATATTGTATCTGCTCTTACGCTGCTCTCCAACACGTCTCCTTGAGATAATGGCCAGTCAGAGCTCTCTATAGAGAGTAGATTAGTAACTTCTTGTTGTGTCTCTCCCTTTTTAGATTGCTTATGCTTACTCTTTCTCGACTTTTTACCATCCCTGTATGATGCTTTGACATCAGATTTGTCTTTGTTAGAGTCATTTTTCTTTAATCCCCTTTTTGTTCTTGTTCTTGTAGGCTGCAATGCAAGAGCTTCCTCATCTCGGAGAGGCCTGAAAATAAAAATTAAATATTAACTCATCCATATAGTACATAAATGTGAAGCAAATTAATAACAAACCAAGTAGAGAGAGAGAGAGAGAGAGAGAGAGAGAGAGAGAGAGAGAGAGAGAGAGGCCTCTATGTACTATTGTAATAGCTTAAAAGCATCAGTTTACCGACTACCATAGCCTGTATCTGCCCCCTCTTATCTTGACAACAAATTTCCACCAAATATAAACCTCTCTGCGATTTCAATATTATTGTGCAGTGGCTACGACAGATAGGTCATTAGCACACTGACTAAAAACCAGTATGAGAACATGGCTTAAAGATGAACTAAATTACTATCTGGATGGCTGACTGGTATACAGACAGCAAAATAAAGTAAAATACTAAAACGTAAGCCGTAAAGGGGCCAAAAAAACTAAAAATTTACAAACACTGGTTGGCTGTGAAAAGGCCAACCAGGTTAAACAAACATAAAAATAAAGTGGCTAGCTATAAAAGGGCCAGTCAGATATAAAAAGGAAAATAAAAAAGACATTTTGTACAAGGTAAAAACACAATAGTTGAATTGGCGATTGTAGTTCATTTTAAGACATGCGCTGATCTGACAAATTTTTTGGGTGAGACCAGCAAGTGCATGGAAATGTAAAACCTTAGCCATGTTGTCATTGTAATTTTAATATAAGAGACTGGTCATCGATCAAGTTGATGTCTGCACTTAAACCAGGGGAAAAAACGCAATCTTTTAAAATGTGACGCGCTAATAACGGTACGCCACAAGTATCAGAATGGTGGTTCCTACCAGCAGCAATGCTAGTCTTTGGTTCAACCCAGGGCATACTCCAGCTCCCAGAGGATAAACGGGCTATTATATGATTCCGTATATGATTAAACGAAGTATAAGCCATCCCTCTTCATAGTGATCTTTCGATGCTGGACTTTTGGGTTCAAACTGGCGGTTGAACCAATGCTGGTGAAAGACTTATCAGCTGCACTATGCTTCCTACATCAGTAACTACTTGCCTCTGATCCAGCAGTCCCGTTACTAGTGATTGGGAGTATCTCCCAGATATACGGCAGACAGACTCCCATACTTTTGACGATTTTGTTGAATGGTTAAAGATGCTCACAAAGTTCTGCCATCACTTTTTTTGCTCTCCTTAACAATATAACATGACTAAGCTCTTGTGATTTGGAACACTGCTAGGCTGTTAGGTATTGAGTGCAACATAAAATAATGCATTGTCTGTTTGTGACCCTGAATATAGAATGATATTTGCCATTCCACAAGGGGAAGGACATTCTTCGCAGCATTCCTGAAATTTTCAGGATAGTGAACAGCAGTAGTGCTGCCAATCGACACTGCTGACGTTCCGTTTACAACGGTTTTTTTTCTCCTTCATGTCCAAACTCTACACACATCCATATATAAAAGTGGACGCTTGCATGAAGATCACAATCGACCTCTCAATGCACAGAGTCCCCAATGTATGGAGAGCACAATGATATGGCAGAGGATGAACTGGAAGCAGAGGTGAAATGCACCATTTGGCCAGTGTTGAGGATACACATTTCCCCCACTCTATTAATCTACCGACTACTCGATTTCTGGGGCAATCACTGGTTGAACCCCACAATACATTGTACTAAGTTGAAATCTCATAACTGAAGAAATAGGTGAGTAAGCTCACACAAAGTGCTGTACACTTCATCATAATTGAAAGCTGCACTGAGAATCACAGTTTAGTGGGGCCATTTATTCTAATTGCTCCTGCTTGTAGAGCAAAGGTGAGAACAACATAAACTTCTTAACGAACATAAACAACACCTAAGGCTGATGCAACTGGAAAAGTCGGCGATAGCAGAGTACGCTTTCGATGAAGAGCACAGGATAGAGTTTGCAAAAAGGTGGTGCTGGCCAGAGCCTCTTCCTTCTGGGACTCAGTCATAAGCTGAATGATATCAATGCAGATGGCGGACTCTACCTGAGTGAAGCATGGAGGCCAATCATTAGAGATCTCTGACAAGAATGACGAAAATCTACACAATTGGGTGCAATAGATGCAAATAACGCCACGGATTAAGCCAGAGTTTATGACCATTCAGAACATGCCGGCCAGCATCATGGACCGGCAGCATATCTCGCCATACCATTCAAGCTTCTGCTGTGCACGGACTCTGTAAGCATCAGTAAACAAGTCTTGGCTACCCGGTATGGCTCCATATACAGGCTGTAACACTGATACACCCAATTGGCAGATCGTGTGTTCCAGTTTACCCTATGCTGATTGGACGACCCAACAACCGCCAGCAGACAGGGTCTAGTATATGGCTACCGGGTCTTCCAGTTTTGCCATGCACTGATTGGGCGACCCAGCAACTGCCAGAAGACAGGGTACAATATTCGCTGAACTGCTAGTGTTTGTGTGTTTTGTGCAGCTATTTGTCAAATTAACGACTTTTGCTAAGCCAGTCTAGGCGGTGACTTCCAGCTGACAACCTCGGAAGCTATCTGCGCCTGATGAGACAGCAGAGCAAGTTGTCAAAACGTTGTGTTTATATGACACTATCTGGCTGAACACCTGCGACGCTTACATTGAATCAGTATGCCAGGAAAGTCTCCACTCGCACAAAGCATTGCATTTATTACAAACTGAACATAGTTACACATATCACATGCTGATGTACGCACTTCACTCACCCCATTAGTACAGTTTGGTATAAAATGCTTGGTGTCAGTAAGTGCATGCTGCTGTAAAACCATAGGTCCAAATTTGATCATGTCAATGACGAGTAAAACTTATCGAAGGCAGACAAACCCAAAAGGTGGTGAAGAAGAAGAAACAGGAAGATGCTTAGTTAACCTCACAGGGGAAACAATAGACACTGAGATGAGTTCAATTTTTGACAGAGGTCTCAGTTACAGGATAAAGTAATGGATGAAGTCGTGTCTGCTGTAGAGTCTTCAGTTTCCTTTCTGCTACCAAATAACACTTTCGAAATTTGCAGTCAAATGGTGAAAATATCAACTTCCAGACCTCTCTTAAGAGGAACATTATGCCTTATGCTGGTTGTATGAAATAGAAGATATTTTCATCTCATATTCCAACTAAGGCAATGGTATAGTAATGATGTATTCTGAAGAATACCACCTCAAGGCATAAGCGCTGTTACCAGATGAAATATATGGGAAGCTTTGCAACAAACTCTCCACATAATATTTGATGCTGCATAGCAGTGAAAATATGTGAAGCAACTTCAATTGATCCAGAGGTGAAGAGAAAATTAACATTGTCCAATTATTTGACTCCATGACAGTGCTATTTGCCAAAAACTGATGAAGGTTATGACCAACTGTCAATGCATTTCAATTTCCAGTACATCCCCTGGCAAGAAATCTGGCAGATAAGCTAAATAATTTGAGAAAAACTGCTTCTATAATTAGAAATTCTTCCCATTTAACAAAAATGGTCAAGAACAGATGCCAGGAAGAAAATGAATTGATAATATGATTTGACGTCATCTTGCTATTCACAAATGTGTCAAATAATGAAGCAAACAATGTAATTAGGAAATTTTTATAAAACCTTAGCCTGCCTCAAGAATGGGCATCACTTACTGAATTTTGCCTAAAGAAAAGCTTCTTCCAGTACAAGAACAACTTTTACCAAGAGAATGAGGGAATAGATACAAGTTGCTCACCATTTTCCACTGTGGCCGATGATTTTATGGAGACATTTGAGGCAGATGTAGTAAACAATTCCAGCCTGAAACCTTCTTTATTGTCAAGGAACTTTTATCATCTAGACTCGTGGATTAGAAACTCCTCCGGGCCTGTTTTCAGCATATTAACAGTGCACATGATAAAATAAAATTAACAATGATAATTGAAGTGGATATATAGATTCCCTTTATAGATGTGATTGTGAAAAGCAAAGAGGAAGACTCCTAGGCCATGAAGTATATGAGAAGCCCAAGCATAGAAACCACTGTCTGCATGCAGACTCCCACCACCATCATTGCAGTAAAATAAAGAATTTTTTTAAAAAAAATTAATCGCACAATTATTAAGCAAGCGTAGTTGCCGAAAGTCAAATTTTATAGGATACGTTTTGCCTGGATGTTATCAACAAGGCCACTCCAATATTTAAACCTTAAATACTGCATTATGTTACAGCACATAATATAGGCCACCTTCTGAAAAAGAAAAATATCCCCCTGGTATACAGGGCACCCATAAATATCTCAGATGTACTAGTAAACATGATAGACGACGAAGAAATTACAGACACCAGGTGTATATCGAATACCCTGAAACTGTGGCCAGTAATATATCAGCACAGCTTCTTACACTGGCCTCATCACTAATGAACTAGCCATCATGATGAATGCCCACAGGCAAACAATTTATACTGTCAACCAATATCATCCAGTGGCAGCCCATGCCAGCTCACACAACTTCAACAATTTCAAAACCTGTTTCACAGTGAGAGCTGTAAGGGTTTTCCCTGATATTACTACCTGCTTGGAACTCCATAGATGGGAAATAGCCTACCAACATATCCTATACACAAGGCATCCCCCAGCAGCAATATCCCTCAAGACCCCACCTGAAAACCTATGCGTTATTATAAATATAGGATTTATTTTATATTTGTTTAAACAGATTCAAAGCATATTTTATTAAAATATGAAAAATTACTTGCTTTCTTTAGTTTATACTAGTCATTACAAAGCTACAATTATCATCGGTCAACTCCTGCATTCATCTGTGGTAAGTGATGTGTTGTTTTCCATACCATTACATATTTTCCTTGCCTAACAGCAGTTTGCTGTCACCACTATCGAACTTTATTTTATTTTCATTAGAAGATGGAAATAAAGTTGGTATTAGTTTTAGTGATTTCAGCAAAGCTTTTGAAACTGTCAATAATAAACCATTTGTCTTAAAACTTAAGTTATTTGGGATTGTGGGACCTCTTCTAAACTGGCTGGATGGATTATTTAACTAACAGAGATCAATTTGTTAAATATTAACAGCTTATTTCAAACAAAATATCATTTTTATCAGGTGTTCCAAATTGACCTCATCTATGTCCACTGCTGTTTAACATTTTTATAAATTATATTTACCAAATTATGAATAATGTTAAACTTCTTATTGTTTGTGGATGATCTCACATTTTATGGAAGTATTGAATCAACTAATGACATAAGTGATCTTCAAAATTGATGCATTGCTCTTAGCAAATGGTGCAGTCCTGATAAGGAATTACAGTTAAATCCAATTATATTTCATTTGCACAAGTCACTACAAATTTCTTTTATCAAAATATTCAATAAGAGATACTGAGGTGGAAGAGATGGACTTGATCAATGACGTAGGAGTAATATTCAATACTAAGTTTAGATTTGAAGAACAGGACAAAGTCAATACCAAACCTTTACAATAACTAGGTTTTGTTGCAAGGACGGAATGTTGCAGTTTTTATGGATTTATTTGAGAGTTTTTGGGCCATATTAGGCAATTTTTAGTGTGTGGCACAATGGTTTGAGAAGCGCGTAGGATAAAAGTGGCACTACCGGCACTTAGTGGTAGAACGGCAACTTACTGAGGTGTCAGCTAGGATTGTGCCACCATCAGAAAGTGTGAGATTTTATAAGTATAGGTAAGCTGGAAGAAGCGTGGCTTTCCATTGCCAGAATGAGAGGGGACATGAATGTTTCGCGCTCTGGAAGAGGAGTGATAAAACCTGCAATCCTTCAGCTTGAGTGTTTGGTAATTGAAATATCTTCAACGTTGATCGGGGAGTAAGTGATTTGGCAGAGTTGTGGATTAAGAGTCATAAGTCCCTGAGAAGGTTTATTGGCTCAGAATAAATGTCTGCTGGCACACAGATTAAATTCAGTGTTTTGGTTATGAAAGGGCGGTGACTTTAAAGTATTGTGAAGGGCCATATAAACTTCCATACTAGAGACGATTCAGTCAAGTAGTTTTAATATTAAATTTCACAACCAGTGAAACAGATTAGCAGTGACAAGTGTTGTTTCAGTTAAGGGTGATGTGTCAAGTTGTGCAATAGGGTGACATGGTGTCAACAATATTTATAATAGAGGAACGAAAAATAAAAATGAGAATAAATTTGAAGGGAACAATTTTGATTTGAAAATGCTTCCGTAACATACAGTCAAAGATTTTTCGTAACTGTAAAAGACAGAAAATTTCAAATGTGATGTAAATTATTTTTTGGAACTTTGTGGCAGTGAGAAGCTTCCGATAATTAATCCTTAAATTTACATATTTGTTTGAAGGAAAAGATAATTTGAAATAAAGTCTTAGAATATTATAAACTTAATCAAATGGGCAGGTGAAGTTATGGGGAGACAGATGTAACCTATGAGCTATTTAAAGATGGATTTTTAAGTATTTCTGGGCTACTATCTGGCCAATGGAGATTAAAAGAAAGATTATGTCTATTTGGCCTAATGAAATACGAGGGGGGGGGGGGACACAGGTAGATTACTTTATGAAAAATTATTTACTTGAGAAGTATCTTGAAAATCCATATTCTGATGAAGAGTATACAAATATTATCAGCTTCAAGTTGACTAGGCAATTTTTCGTAAGCCTTAAAATAGGGACTACAGAAGAGGTGGTTGATCTGTTGAAAAATTTAGATGTGCAGGAGAAACAGGGGACGTTCTCTAGAAAGAACAAGGATTACTGGTGGACAGGATCTCGATTTAGAAATGAGAATTTTCAGGGACTGAATCAAAGAGGGAATGGTCGAGACCAACTGCATTTTGATGGCGATCATCAGCAGGATTTTCAGGATGGAGGTAATAATGGGCATAGAAGACAAGGGACTGAAGCAAATGGAAAGGCAGTTAATGTTGCCACAAAGGCAACATTGTCCCATTTTTTAAAAATATAATGTCAAAACAATTGAAAAACAATTTAATGAACATTTATTGCAGAAAAAAATGAACATTTATGACAAAATGCAAACAATTGAAAACAAAATTTTTATATGCTTACAAATGAAAACAATTGTAGTAGATTTTAAGTTTATTTTGTTTAATATTTTGATGTCTTTGATTTTTTAGTGATTTTGATACTTTTTTGACATATTTGAAACACAGTAATTTTGATATCAGTATGAATGAGAGAGAGAGAGAGAGAGAGAGAGAGAGAGAGAGAGAGAGAGTGAAAGGAGGTATGAATGGGCAGACCAAGATTTCAGTTAGTTTTCTTGGGAAAATAACTTCAATCTTGGTGGGGGCACGTAACATATCTTATAATTTCGCTTAATGAAATCAGTTTCCAAGAGAGCGAGCTTATTTGAAGTATATGATACCGCAATTTTAAAGACATTTTTACAGTCAATTTTGGTAATAATTCCAAGCAATAGTTCAAGTTTAAATAGTAAATTCAGGTGATAAATTCATTTAAACAACTTTTAGAGAAACTTAACCTCAGATTTGGATATGTAATATTTGGTTTTGATATAACTTCACTAAATCAGTATATCTCTTCACTTTGAAAGATGTTTCTTCTTCTTCTGGTCCCTATCCTTCCCGGATGTCGGCAGCCATCTTGGCTGTCTCCTCCCTGCTGGTTGATGCTCGGATTAACTCCGTAGTTGTCTTGGAGGAAAGATGTATAGAAGAATAAATAGCCAGAAGATGATAAAGTTTGTTGCCAGAAAATCTTACTTAGAGTCTGAACATATTAATAAGTGATATGCCGGTATAGAATTTTGTCACGTAATTTTCCACTTTGAAATCGAAAAATTCAGCTGTTAGAAAACAACTAGGGAATCAGTTTGTAGAAATAAAGTCGTGTAATTTCGGTTGAAACAACGTATTAAAATTTGGAGAGTTTTCTGCAGGTTAAGGATAGTTTTTGAATATTATTTGGTATATCAAGACATGTGCGTTATGGAAAAGCTAAATATTTCGATCATATTTAGTAATTCATGAAAAGAAATTGTGTTCGGAGTAAAGGTTAATTAAATACAAAGGTTTCTGATTAAGTTTCATTCAAATATACTGAGGCATTTAACTGAAATAAAGTGAAATAAGTTTTGGCACCAGAAAATTTTTGTCAGTATAGCTTGGATTGAATCACATTTGCTTGGAGTAATATTTTAAAAATTTGTAGTAAATCAAGGAATGCACTTAGAGACTCCAAATTTTTACAGTAACTGTTTTTCAATATGGAAATATTTTTGAAGCTGTTTTCAAGTTGATATTCTGAATAATTTTAGTAGTCATATTTTGTTTTCGAACTTTATACCACTTTCGAAAATAGGAAATATACTTTATTTAATGTCAGATGAAAGGATAGTAGTTTGAGAATAGAATAGAATTTGTTTCAGTTCAGTAGAGGTAATATTATAAAAGTTATGGTAACCACATCTAAATGTTTCTTTTCTGGCAAAACTATTAAAGTTACAAAATTTTTTATAAACACTAAATTTGACGTTTGTGATAATATCTAGCAACTCCAAAATTTCAAAACGATAGGAACATTTTTAAGGTTCAAGGACAAAAGAGATGACGAAAGATTGTTCGAGAATGATCTGGTTGGTATCTGACGCTTCCCGTGAGATCCGCCAGCAAAAACTTTTCTCACGGCCGATTCTATAAATACCCCCTCCAGAACCTAGCCTCACCCCAGTCTTCCAGAAACCGTTAGCATGATGTGATATAGGCTCGCGCAGCAGCACAGTCTTCGAGAAGCAGTGAGAGTGATGTGATCTAGACTCACGCAGCAGCTATGTAGATCGCGGTAGGTAGTTTGGACTCGTGGCGCGGCAGGTAACAACCTTGTGCGGACATGTTTAACTCTTCAGAACGTGGGTGTAAGAAAAATTAAATACCTCATGTAGCTTAAAGTAGCTGAGGGGGCGTGAGGTTGGTCTTGCTCGAATGGTTAATTGAATTTGCAAACTTTTCTTCTGCGACTTTGTTTGATGTCCATCCAGCTAATGACTTTACAACATTTTCAAGAATATAATGATTTTTTAATTCCAACTGACTTGTGAACATTTATTTTGTCTATACCTTTCCTTAACTTGAGGTAGTAAAAAATGAAGTTAAGTGACGACAGTGTATCATTATTATAAAACCATAGCTGGACTATCCAAGGCTACACATGGTTAAAGTTGAGACAAAGTGTTCGCCTAACCCCCTCAGTGAACAGTTTGTTTTTCACAGTTTGTCACCTAAATTTTTTGTTTGTGCCTAAATAAAGATGAGGAGATAGATGATAGATTGTGTAACTTAAGAAAATAATGTAAAGTCACCACCGAAGTATTTTCTTTGGCAGAAGAAACAATCATATTGTTTGTTGTTGAGATTTTCCGAAACTTAATTTTGAACACAATTATTTTAAACTAGTTTAAAATTGTAAGGGGCTGTAACGTTGTGGTACTTTATTTAGGGAATTATTTGAGGGTTTTGGGCCATATTATGCAATTTTCAGTGTGTGGCACAATGGTTTGGGAAGTATGAAGGGTGAAAGTTGCACCACCGGTGCTTAGTGGAAGAATGGCACCTAATAGAGGCATCAGATAGGATTGTGCCATCGTCCGAAAGTGTGAGATGTTACAAGTAGCTGGGAGAAGTGTGGCTTTCCATCACCAGAATGTGAGGGGACATGAATGTTTTGCACTCCGGGAGAGGCGTGATAAAGCCTGCAATCCTTCAGTTGGAGTGAAACATTGTTAGTTTTGTTGTTTGGTAATTGAAATCTGTTCAATGTTGATTGTGGAGTGTCATTTGGCAGAGTGGTGGATTAAGAGTCCTAAGTCCCTGAGAATGTTTAGTAAGGGCTCAGAATAAATGTCTGCAGACACACAGATTAAATTCAGTGTTTGGGTTATGAAAGGGTGGCGACTGTTAGAAGTATTGTGAAGGGCCATACAAACTTCCAAACTAGAGACGATTCAGTCAAGTAATTTTAATATTAAATTTGTGTAAGTTTCACGACTAGTGAAACAGATTAGCAGTGAGAAGTGTTTCAGTCAAGTGTGATGTGTCAAGTTGTGTAATAGGGTGACATGGTGTCGAGAATACTTATAATAGAGGAACGAAAAATAAAAATTGAGAATAAATTTGAAGGGAACAATTTTTAACTGAAAACGCTTCCGTAACTTACAGCCAATAATTTTTCGGAACTTACTCTTGAAACTGTAAATGACAAAAACTTTTAAATGTGGTATAAATTATTTTTTTTTGGAACTTTGTGGCAGTGGGAATCTTCTGATAATTTATCTTTAAATTTACATACCAGTTGGTGGCTTGTTTGAAGGAAAAGATAATTTGAAATTAAGTCATAGAATATTAAAAACTTATTTTTTTTTCAGTACTTAAGAAATCGATACCTTTAATATTTCTGTGTTGATAATTTGAATTGCAGGAGGCTAAAGTTCTTTATGAAGTTTATGTTGCATCGCTGTGACTGACCGTATTTAAGATTAGCTGCTTCCTCAAATATATTACTGTCTGCAGCCATCTGAATGCATCTTGCAGATTTGGGAGAGTGGACTGTTATAGTTGTCATAATAGTAATAGTCTTAATTCTTTCCATTGCAGTGCTCAGAATAATTTAACTATCCATACTAACAAAATTAGTATATTCATTCTATAATCTGGTCTCCCTATGCACATTAGCACAAAATAAAAGAATAGAAACCGCTCAACACAGGTTTTATATATATATAAGTATGTGTAATCTAGCCTAGAATTTTGTTAATTTGTATAACGAAATATGTTTATAGTATAATGGGCTCAGGTGAACTGCACGATACTGCAGCTTTCGAGTCATTTTTGGAGTTAATTCAGGGAATAAATCAAACTAAACAGTTAATTTCGGATAATAAATTAATTTTAAATAGTAAATTCAAATTCTAAATCTAAGTAAACAGCTATATAAGGACACAACATAACATCTGCATATGCATTATTTGGTCTCGATATAATTTCACCAAAGTAAATATTTTCTTGACTTTGAAAGATATTCGAGATAAGAAACAGTCAAAAGATCATAAATTTTGTAACAAGGAAATCACACTGAAAAGTTTAAAGACATTAAAAGCTAAAAAGCCGAAATGAAAAATTTAACAGGTAATTACCAGTACCGGATTAACCAGGTAGCAGGAGGTAGCAAATGCTACGGGCCTTGTGCCTCCTAGGGGGGGCCCACCTAGACTAGATGGGCGACCTTTTTTTTTTAGCTCTACAATTCAATTTTCCCTCGGATGGCAAAAATCAAGGGCCTCTTCTTCACATTTGCTACAGGCCCCGCGCTGTCTTAATCTGGCCCTGGTAATTATACACTTTAAAATTCAAGAAGTCATATTTTGGAAAGACATAGGAAGTCAGCTTATAGCAAGGGAGAAACTAAACTTTTGCTTACAGAAAATACTAAAGTTTAGGAAATCTCAGTACAGTTTAAAGGTTGTTTTTTAAACTTTACTATATAAAGTCAGACACAGGCACAAAGAAAAATTGGTCTGGTCTGATCGCTTTTCATAACTAGCAGTCTGAAGAACTGGTAAAGATTTTCCGACAGCCACCTATTGTTTGGACTTGTACAATTTTTGAGAATATAGTGATACTTTGAATTTGAACTTAGCCACAGTGACTTTTATCACAATGTGAACCTTATGTTTCCTAACTTGGGATTTAATCAAGCTAGGTGGCGGCCGAAAGAATTTTAAAACAATCGATAATCCAATGGCGCATAAGTAACATGGTTGGAGCTAAGGTGATTAACCGTTTATCTAACCCCAGTAAACATTTTCGTCTTACACAGGAAAATGCTTTAAGGCAATTAAACTAATGAAGGATAGGGCAATATGACCCAACACTTACCACAGGTGAAGGTGGCTGGGAATGATTAACATAAAAACGAACAAACACAAGAAATGCGCAATATATGACACTTAGAATAGCAATGTTATCACTTATAGAACCACACTATATTGTACTTAAAAATTCACTCATCATTAAAATCATGTTAACTTTTTAATAAAGGACTAGTCGAGACCATGTGTGTTTTTTCATTAATAAGTCATTAAAACACGTGCGAACGCAATGTCACTGATTTTAGTACATTGAAGCTAAGGAAGGATAGGGGGAATTCAGCACAACACTTACCATAGACGATGACAATGGGATCGACAAACATCAAAAACAAAAATGTGTTTCCATATTGAACCTTATTCTTGCAAGTAGACTTAGTGAAATGGTCAGTCAGTAGGCATCCATATGATCACAACCAAACTCCTCACTAAGCGTCTTAGTTACTTGCATGAATAAGGTTCAATACCAAAATATTTTGTTAAACATGTTGGACAATCCCAGTTGCATCATCTATGGTATATGTTATGTTAAATTCCCCTATCCTTTCTTTTATTTAAAAGCATTTCCTACTCATTATAATAATTTTCATAAATTTGTATATATAGTTCTAATTGTTTATAATTCAAGGAATGGTCATGATCATGAGAATTTTTTCAAGTTGTGTAACAAGAGGTTAATGAAATATACACCATTCATCGCTAAAATACAAATTTTGTAAAAATGGACAGCAAATAACTAAAAAATAAATTACTATATCTATTTTCTCCCTCTCCCAACAATTTTATTTCCCCATAGTCACCTATTACCTACTCAGTATTTCCCCTCCCCTAACACTCCAACCACTGCCACCTGCGATGGCCATCTCAGAATTAACTGACATCGTGAGCCTCTGTGTGTGCAAATTTGAATTCCTTCCCATTTCTCTCATCTATACAAATGAATCAGGAGCCACACCAACTGAATACATTATGGCCAGTGGAATATCATTAGGTAAAACTGCAACAGAGAAATGGACTCTATCCTAGTATTTACATTAATTCTTCTTTTTCATCTAGATCACCATCTATGGAATCAGAATACTGATGGTAGAAATGAACTTGTGAATGGTTATCTTATGACAACAAATCCAGTGTGATAATACTTTACAGCACCCACCCAGAACCTGCTTCAGCAGACCACCTAACCTCGACCAATTCTTGGTCCATAAACACGGGCCCCCCAGCCTGTAAGAAAGCTCCAAGGTACGTTTCCTTGCAACAGATCCCGCTGCAAATTATGCAGTATGCACCCACCTCACACCCCCTTTACCAACCCCATAACTGGGGAAAGCGTCCCCATCACAGGACTTGCCATGTGTGTATCCTCCCACCTTATATATATACTCACCTGCAACCATTGCCCAGCCTCCTACATTGGTCTGACAAAAAATCCACTGGCCATCAGAATGAATGGACACAGTAGTTGTTTTTTTTAGGGCGCGTCGACAGTGGGGTCATTAGCGCCCTAACAATTACCACCCTAAACTGTGGCTTAAGAAAGTACTAAAATACTGTCTGCATGGTCGACTGTAAAGGGGTCGGCCATACAGACAGCAAATAAAATAATTCACAAATATAAAACGTGGCTTAGAAAGGGGGGCCACCAGAACTCAACACCGTGCACCACCTGAATGGCTGTAAAGGGGCCATACAGGGTCACAAAATAATTAAAAACACTACGTCTCTCGCCGGCTGAATAGTGGCCAGCGAAAAGGAATTTAAAAATATAAAAATTAAAAACAATGCATATGGGTGGGTGGCTGTAAAGAGGCCACCCATCCATCTTAAAACTAGACCGATCTGCCTAAAATCTTATGCGTTAGACCGGCCAATACACAAAATTTTAAAACACACGCCACGTTGCTGGTCGCATTGTTTAAAATGAGGGACAGATCGTTGGCCAGGCCAACGTCTGCCCTCAGGTATAAAAATAATACACAATCAATTAAAATGTGGCGCACCATCAGAGGTAAGCCACAGGTATTACATTCCGGACGGTCCTCCCGGCGGAGAAGAAAACTGTGTGTCAGAGGACAGTGCCCTATGTGGAGGTGAGTGAGGAGAACCTCATCCCTCCTCGCCCGCTAGAAGGAGCTGCTCCACGGCTGAACGGTCGGTTTGACCAGCCGGAGCTTATTATGCTCTACCACCAGCCACTGCCTCTGCCAAATATCAAAAACAAATTTTTTCCCCGCTGAGGAAAGTTCAGACTTTGGGACCGTATCAAAGTCAATTCTGACATTGTTGCAGGCTAACTTGGCAGCTTCATCAGCTGCCTCGTTCCCCTTGATTCCCACGTGACCGAATTTGAAGGGAAAGGAGGGTGTCCTGTATATCCTGGACAAGACGATCTGCTGGGTACATGCTTCCCATGGCCTGGATGCAGCTGAGAGAATCACAGCATATGATGTACTTCGTGCCGCGACTTACTTTCATATGCTGGAGCGACTTTAACAAAGCGTAACACTCAGTAGTGTACACGCTACAACAGCTATTCAGTTTGTAATTATAAGTCGCTCGAGGGAACACTACAGAGCAGCCAACTCCGTTAGCCTGCTTAGACCCATCCGTGTACACCGCGGTAAAATCGCAAAACTGAATTAAAACATCGCTAAAAGTTCGGGTAAAAACATTGTCGGCGGTACACAGCTTGTTGTACCGCGACAATTCTAAAACTGTTCTGGGCATCTTCAAAAGCCAGGGAGGAGATTTACTCCAACACTGGTGATAAAAAAGAGGGCATCTGAAACCCATATTCCTCCAATATGGCCTTTGTACGGTAGCTGAACGGTTTAGTTGCTCTTTCATGGTTGGTATATAGCCGTTCAAAGTTAGGATGAATAACTGTCATACACGGGACTGCCAGGAGTTGTGGCAATATGTATATAGTGTCGCACCATGAGGAGACGCCGGCGGAAGGAAAGTGGCGGCTCGCCAGACTCAGCACAAATGCTGGGTATCGGAATGGTGCGGTATGCACCTGTGGCGAGACGAATTCCTGCATGGTGGACACTATCCAGAATACGGAGATAGCTGTCCCATGCCGAACTGTAGACAATGCAACCGTACTCCAACTGCGACCGTACAAAGGCTCTATAAAACTGTAGCAGGCAGGAGCGGTCAACGCCACACGACCTGCCACACAGACACTTCAAAACATTAAGAGCTTTCAAGGCTCTGGCTTTAACATCTTTAAGATGTGGCAGCCATGTAAGCCTAGTGTCTAAAATGAGGCCCAGAAACCGAACAGTTTCGCTGAAACTTAAAACGGTGTTCTTCAAGGTGAGATGAGGTTCTGCTAAAAGACTTCTTCTACGGCTAAAAAGTACACACCGGATTTCCTCAGCAGAGAAACGAAAGCCGGTGTGAACTGACCATTCATCCAGCCTGTTAAGCGTGAGCTGCAGCTGCCGCTCAGCACTTCTCAGGCTAGCCGATGCACAAAAAATTAAAAAGTCGTCAACGTATAAGGAGAACCGGATGGGCCTCCTTATAACAGTTGAGATGCTATTAATGGCAATAGCAAAAAGGGTTACACTTTAAACTGAACCTTGAGGAAAACCTTTTTCCTGAATAAAAAGGTCGGACACTTCTCTACCGACTCGGTACCGGAAGCAACGTCGAGATAAAAATTATTTTAAAAAACGGGGTAGATTTCCCCTAAATCCCCATTCATATAACTGTTTCAAAATAACGTGCCGCCAGGTAGTGTCGTAAGCTTTTTCTATGTCGAAAAATATACCCACAAGGTGTTGGCTGCGGATGAAGGCCTCTTGAATTGCCGCTTCCAGTAGGATCAGATTATCCGTGGTGGAATGGAACTTTCTGAATCCACACTGAAAACGGCTCAACAGTTTACGGGACTCAAGACACCAGACGAGGCGGCAGTTCACCATCCGCTCTAGTGTCTTCCCCACGCAGCTCGTTAGGGCAATGCTACGGTAGCTAACTGGCAACAACTTGTCTTTACCTGGTTTTAAAATTGGGATCATCGTTGCTTCCTTCCACGAGTCGGGGAAGTGTCTTCCGGTTCAAATTTCATTAAAAATACCCATGAGGTACTCTTTAGCATCTCTGTTAAGATGCCTCAGCATCTGGTACTGGATCAGGTCAGGCCCTGGCGCAGTGTCTTTGGCGTTGTTAAGAGCCGACTCCAGCTCCCAAAATGAAAACGGGGTATTGTAGTCCTGCAATTCCGACGAGTCGAAGTTAAAGATTTGCCTTTCAGCAGATGTTCTTCGTTGCTGGACCTGTTAGTCCAATCAGGCAGACGAAGTGATGGCAGTGAAATACTCATCCATCAGCTGCGCAATGCTTTGCTCGTCAGTGACTACACGCCCCTGATCCAGTAATCCAGATATCCAGATACTGGCGATCGAGAGTACCTCCTGGGATATACGGCGGATTGACTCCCATACTTTTGTTGTTGGTGTGGAACGGTTAATAGTGCTCACGAAGTTCTGCCATGATCTCTTTTTGCTCTCCTTAATCACACAGCACGCCTTAGCTCTAGCAATCCGGAACGCTGCGAGGTTGTCAGGTGTTGGGTGCAACCTAAACCGGCGCAATGCCCGTCTCCGACCCTGAATAGCGGAACGACATTCATCGTTCCACCACGGGACAGGCGTTCTGCGCAGCGCCCCAGAACTGCTAGGCATGGATATATTGGCCGCCCGATGAACCACTTCTGTAAAGTGTTTCACCTTGTCATCGGTGGTCTGGCGATACTGGAGTATGACTGACCAGCTATAAAGTTACCAGTCAGCTCTGCCGATATTCCATTTCCGTGTCATAACTGTTTCGCCCCGTTCACACTCTATGTGTAGCCAAATTGGGAAGTGGTCGCTTCCATGGAAGTCACGAGTCACCTCCCAATGCACAGTCGGCAATCGATGGAGAGCAAAGAGACAGATCAATGGCAGAGGATGAACTGGAAGCAGTAGTGAAATCCGTCATTTGACCGGTATTTAGGATGCACAAATCCTCCTGCTCCAATAATCTACATACCTCTCGACCTCTGGGGCAATTGTTGGTCGAACCCCACAATGCATTGTGTGCGTTAAAGTCTTCCAATAGGAGAAAAGGCCGAGAGAGTTGCCGAGCAGCCAGTTGACCGCAATCAACTGGTGTTCCCGGCGGTAGATATATTGAGCATACAGTCAGTTGCACCGGTACATGTAATTTAACTGCTACTGCTTGTAAGGGAGAGGTGAGAGCTACAGGTTCGGAGTGGACAGTGTTCCGTACAAACACCGCCACTCCCCCCTTCGCTCGATCACCCTCAGTATCGTCCTTTCGGTAAACGTCAAAACCTCTTAGCACAGGTTGACGTGTTGGTCTGAAGTGTCTCTCTTGAAGGCGGAGACACAATGGATCAGACCGTGCTAAGAGTTGTAACTCCTCTTTGTGAGCCATAAAACCATTAATGTTCCATTGGAGTATGGGAGCCATCCTACCGATTTAATTTCACCCGCCCCGGTTCGGGTGGGTTTTCAGTCTCCATCTGCTGAGGAACAGGACGAGTCTCGTCTACCAGCATTGCAGATTCCTCTGGCTCCGAAGAGTCAGACGTCTCCGACTCAGGTTCCTCATCCACTACTTCCTTCACCTTCTTTTTCCTCGACCTCTTTTCCTTCTTCTCCCTGCCAGTAGGTATTCTGGGACGGGACGAAGAGGGAGATTTGACAAACTGAGTCGGGTCCGTCCACCTAAACTTCGTGCCCCGGATCTTCTGATTACCTCCATTAATAGATGTAGCAGATGGTAATGCTACAACTGTCAAAGTGCGGGGTGGAATTGGAGGTGGCGCTACTTTACTTTGACAGCTGCTGCTGGTGGTGGACTATTAGTGACTGCTGCTGGTGTAGTCCAGGTCGCAGACGTACTACTACCGACGTCCGCGGTCTTTGATGTTACGAACTTTGCGGGTTTAGCACCGCATTTGCATTGACATGAGCACGTTGTGCTGATGCTCATGTCAGCAACGGACGTCTGGGTAGCAGCACTTTGTTTCCTGACGGGAGTGGAAGCCATCTTAGCGAAGCTAGTTCCAAAAATTGGAGCGGCGAGCGACTTGGCCTTCTTCCTTGCTTCTGCATAAGGGATCCGCTCTTTTTTCTTCAACTCCTGTATCTTGCGCTCATCAAGATACACTTGACATTCCCTACTCCAGGCCGGGTGCGATCCGGAGCAGTTGACGCACACCTGTGGTAGCGTGCAACTTACTCCCGGCTCATGTGCATCCTTGCCGCACTTACCGCAGGTGGGATTGCCCTTATATGACGCCGTCGTATGTCTGAACCGCTGACACTGAAAACAGCGCATCGGGTCCGGAACATACGGGCGGACGTTCAGATTGATGTACCCTGCTTTGATGTTCTTCGGCAGGACTGGAGTGTCAAACGTCAGGACGAAGGTGGCAGTCTTTTCAATATTGCCACTAACCCTTCATGTGATCTGACGTACCTCGACCACTTTCTGTTCCTTCCACTCCTTAACGAGTTCCTTGGTCGCTATATCTATCAGGTCACGGCAGGTAACAACGCCTTTTGAACTATTCAGGGATTTGTTGAGTTCGCAATTGACTGCGAACTCCCCGAGCTTCACACAGTTAAGGAGTTGGGTAGCTTACCTAGTGTTTGTAGTTTCCAGCAGCAGCGTCCCGTTCCTCAGCTTTTTCACCGAATTTAGGGTCCCTACTAGACCCTCTAGTCCCTTTGAGATATAAAACGGTGAAACTTTTTCAAAGGTTCCTTCCACCCTCTGCATCACTATAAAAGCGTTCGCAAGCGAACCAACTTTTCTGTCACTATTGCCATCAGAAGCGGGGGGGGGGGGGGCTATCGACCCTCACCCGCTTCTTAGAACTGGGTGTATTGGGATTAACCTGCGGCACACCCGTACCGCAGGTTTTTTTTGGTTTTAGTGGATGACTTCGTTTTGGTCCCACGAGTAAAACCAGTTTAAAAAGAAGCGCTAATACAACAGGGGTGCGCAGGTGCCCCTGAGGTTGCACGTTAGCGAGTGAATTCCCTCTCCACCCATTCACCTCCTCGGCACATGGCTGACCTTGAGGTTGAGTTTTTTTTAAAGAGGTTTGTTCCGTCCTAGGGTCACAACGTTCCACCGCCGCGCCTTATGGTGGTAGTTGAAGCATGGTAGGAGTTTACGGTGTGGGAAACTTGCGGTGCTCACATGTTTCCAGCTTGGGCACCGCGGGTTCGCCAAACCCGTACCTAGCACTTGTGTACCAGGCCCCTGCGGGAAATGGACACAGACCACCCTGTATCTTATCATGCCACCACTCATGGTACCAACAATTTTAACACATTTTGCGGTCCGCGCCATCAGATTCCTCTCGCACAAAAGTAGTATTTCGGAACTCAGAAGGTGCGAACTGGCTATTCAGTACTAACTGGTTACCAGACAACCACCAGGACTAAATTAAAGATAGCACCAATTTTCCACCCACCCATCCCCCTCACCTCCTACCTTTTCCCACAGAACCATCACTCATCAGAGCCTATCTTTTTGTAGTTTGTAACTTAGAATTTTGCTTAATTTTATGTTTTTTTATTTTTTGTTTCACATATTTCTAAGTTTTTTGCACATGCATCCATTACATAATAGGCAATTTAGGACCAACAACTGACGTCTACCACACTTCCGCGACAGATCCCTATGGAGAGGTTTACTGTCTATTATTATTTTCTAGTTTATGCCTTTCTACCCCCATCCTCACTTCGTGCCGTGTTGGCAACCCAGGACATCCCATAGTTGCTGCATATGGCTCACCTACTGAGCGTATCACTGCGCTGGTTGACCAGCATCTACAGCCCATTGTCAGCCAGCTTCCCTCCCTTATAACTGATACCGATAAAATAGCATAAATATTGAATTCCCTTCTCCTTACATGAATTTCTGCGTCTAACTGATACTGATAAAATAGCGTAAATATCAAATCCTCTTCTCCTTACATGAATTTTCACGTCTAGTTATAAATAAACAAAAAGTAAGATGATGGAACGAATGTAATATGGTGGCTTTTGATTGGCGAGTGAAGGCTGGCATGTAACTGTTCTCTAGCCAACAGCTATAGTAGCTACTGATGACGTATGCAGACTCCAGACTTAGTGTTTTATGTAAGGGGATAATGTTACTATTTTCTTGTGTTCGTCTGGCACTTCTGCATTCATTTGTGGTCATAGGTTATTTTTCCTATCCTATCTTATTTTCATATATACTCTTTGGCAATTCACAGCAAGAATATTAAAAAAAGGACATAGAAGCTTAATAGTTTTAAGAGTAGTAAATTCATTTTACATTAAAATAAAAAGGGAACAAATCTTCAGCAAATTTCTATGACATTTATTAGTAAACTTAATATAGATACTCACTCATCGAGATTGATGTCCAAGGCTTTATGTGGATCATCATTTGGTCTAGAGTCTAGATCATCATCTGTTGACTCTGCACCTTCCGGCATTTCCCCTTTGTCAGTATTAACAACATGAAGTTGTTGGGTATCTTCTTCCCCTTCACTTGACTCCATTTTCCTCCCTGCAATGTTAGAGGTGTAAGACATTTTACAAAGGCAATAGATATTGAGATGAACAAGTATTTGAACTGTTGGAAAAAAGCATTCCAGTTTTAAAAGAAGCCGGTGATTAACAAAAACATACAAAGCACATATTTGATGAGAGGGTAGTGGTAGGAGTCAACTTTTAGTCGTGTAGTGAGTTTGATTTTTAAAATAAGCATAAAACGCAGTATGAATTCTGTGGCAACAGTTCTTGCAATTTCATGGAGTGTGGTGAGATGTAGTTAAAATTAAATCTAAAGTAAGAAAAAAGGATTATGTGGGAATGGATGACCCACACATAGAACAATACTGTGTAAAACATTACCAACAGTGAACATGTATTAGAGACGATACAGTAACATTTAACATAACTATCAGTGCAGTCTGCATCTCCAGGTTTATGAAATATGCAAGCAGCTCTTCAATCCGAAGATATTTTTTTTTTATCTGCTTAACGTCTCTCCAACAGCGAGGTCTTTAGAGACGGGAAAGGATGGGGGGCAAGGAATAGGAAGGAATTTGGCCATGGCCATTTTGAAGGAAGCATCCCGGCATTTGCCTGGAGTGATTTGGGAAACCATGGAAAACCCAAATCTGGATGCCCGGACGGGGATTCAAACCTCCATCCTCCTGAATGCGAGGCCAGAACGCTAGCCGTTACACCACCACGCTCGGTAATCCGAAGCAAGTCGGCAATATATCATTGACTGGCCAAGCAGCAGTGCAGTCAAATTACCCAGGAAGTGTAGCATTCTAGTGCGCTCGTGACAGAACCATCTCAAACATAGGTGTGAGCAGGGGCATTGCAATCAGAGGGCTAGGCGGTGCCATGCACCGGGGACCCCCCAAGCTCAGGAGAAATAAAAAAAAAAAATTGCCCATCTAGCATGGGGGCCCAAAATATTTTTTTGCACTGGGGCCCTTGTTAACCTAGCTACGCCACTGGGTGTGAGTTACTATCAAAGGCCTACTGGCTTGAATTTTATCAAGTGTTTCCTGGTAAACTTTCCAATCATGAGAAGTAACTAAATTTACTCAAACTTAACTAATTAATTAGTAAAAATTGTTAATTATTGAACATTGAAACAAGAATGTATGTGAAGTTTCAAGTCAATTGGATATTAGAAAGTTGATGATACGTCAAACACAGACAGATGAAACTAATATTAGTATAGTTACAACAACTGATGGCCAAAGTAAGAACAATGTCAAATGAAGAACACTAGAAAACATACTATAAAAAAAGCATTCTTAAAATAAAGAGCAACCTTTTAGTTTTTTAGTTTCAAATACTGACCTAGTACTCCAAAAGAAGTTTCTTAAACTTTACGTATGAAGTACAGCACTTTATTGAAGTGAAGCTTGACCTTTAATAATGTCAGAAAAAAGAAGAATTGAAGTATTCTAAATGTGAATGATGCTGTAAATTAAGGTATCAAAAGAACAAGATTTGGAAATAATGGATGAGGAAAGAAGTTTGTGGAAAAATGTCACAGGTAAAAGAGACAAAATGGTGCATCACATTTTAAGACATGCGGGACTAGTTAATTGTTAAAGAATGTTAAAGTGGAAGGAAGAAACTGAACAAGATAAAGATCAGAATTCACAAAGCAGATAATTGTTGAGGTAGATTGTAAAGAGTATGCTGAGAAGATGATATTAACTGAAGACAGGAAAAGGTGGATGACTGCATCAAAACCATTCGAAGAGATTGATGACCAAAAAAGAATCATTGTATGTACTATGACAGACATTTCTAAATTTTCATGCATCTCAATGTCTAGGGGGTGCTGGTGATGGTGCTAATACGTAAATTCTTTGTTGCCCATTCTTTCTCAGGTGGTTGTTGAATGTTTGTAAATAACAGTTAAATCTTTTGAAATAGGAAACATCACCAATGGCAACTTCTGGTATTTCAGGGTAATTGATTGGCTCCCATTTGCTGTTATTTTAGAATATAGGAGTATTTACAACCTTTGTGGTCATGTGTTGCAATAGACTGTCAGCAAAAAAAGGTTAAACAGCTCTCCTTCTTTTCAAAGATATCCTACAAGAGTGTTAAGATAGTTTAGAGAAATTTAAAATGGCACATCTGTAATTTCTGAATTGCTTGCCTATAAAAACATTATTATTGCAAACAAAGTATCTGCGTAAAACGTTGTATAAAGTATCTGCTTAACTCTTCTCTAGTGCTATGGTATGGTATTGTTAATTTAAATTATCCATGTGAAGAAATTTTGTTCCTTCAGATATAAATCTTCCTGCACATTATTCCTCAATTAGAATCTTAATCCCTTAGTCCTCGACAGAATTCGATTTTAGCCTGTTTTAGGTTAAGCTGTGTTCAGTATTTCATTTGTTCTGTTTTATCTGCAAATTCGTTGACAGATAGTGTTGTTAGAGAATATTAACTTAGTTTTCTGCGTTTTTAGAAAGATCATTAATGTCTAGTAAAATTGAAAACTTTCTAATAACAAAGTCCAGTCTGCAGTTACATTTTCACTTGTTTTAGAACTTACTAGAGAAACATTTTTTAAATTCTAAAACATGTCACTATACTGCCAATTTTTCCATTAAATACTAATATTTCTAGCATTATTTTATGTTGATTAAGATTAATTCTCCATTCTTACATCAACCAGATCTAACAAATAAAATAAAAATACCTACCTGACAGATTTCAGTACAATACTTGATTTGTTTTATTATATATATATAAACAAACTGCCACATCTTTGAATGATATTTTCAATTTTACCTGAGAAACAATTTGACAATATACAACAGGGTCCTTTATTTGAATTTAAACAGTTTTATATATTCTTTTATTTGTGAAGTTCTCACAAACTTTTAACAGTATATTAATCAATCAATTAAAGCTGCTTATAGAAATCTTAAGAGGAAAGGTTTTCTGCTCTTCATTTCTCTACCACTGAAGGTAAAATGCTTTAAGTACATCAATGGTCAGATAAACACTTTTATTTATTTTTGTAATTTATGAATGATACACTTCACTCGTTCAGTCTTAACTCTACATCAAATTTTAATTTTTTTTATGCAAGTTTTGAATTCTCTCCTTCACGTATATTTACCTCTTTTCTGAATATATTTCTTAGGACTTAAAACTACAGCCCATAATAAACTTTTAAGAGACAATTTTCCGAAAAGACTACTTTTACATACCTTTGGTACTGCCACAAACACTATTAACTTTTGCTTATTAAATCCGTAATTCATTGATTTTATGGCTGTAAAACTCCCTCTTTTCACACTATTCAAAAACCACTGGAAAACGGTTTAAAACAAAATGAACCATGCACTAAAAGAGGTGTATTTCAAAGTTGTTTTTACTTTTTAGTTAAGTAATAACACATTTTCCACTACGTGAATTTATGTTTATGATGTATACCCAATAGGGTGGTGCTTATGTTTCAACCACATTATCTTTAAGATCTCACACTCTCAGGTACCCCCCCCCCCCCAATTGACAAAACTTGACTACAGTAAAAATTTGGGGCATTTCAATGTTTCTAACTGGTGCCCCAGAAGGAGTAAAAATTACTATCTTCCCACTAATTGAAAGAAGAAAAGAAAACACACACTATGTACTGGACATAAGTAAAGAAACAGTAAATCAGAGTTCTTAAATAAATCATCAACACCTAGAAGACCAGCTTTTGGATACAGCTGAAGCCTTGTGCTGTGACACCACTGCATGAAACACAGGAAGAATAAAAGGTGCTCGTGTTTTGTTGGAACAAAAACTGGAAAAAGATCTCTTATGCCTATGTTGCAGATACCATACAAATAATTGCTTTTAAAATCTACTTCTGAAGTGTGCATTGCTACATCATCTGCTCACTACGCAGGATTATTCCAACATTTTCAAACAACCTCAGCCAATATAAAAATTACGAAATATGCTGTTGAATTGATGATTAATTTGTTGTGAAAAGTATTGAAATGACTTAGAGATTAAAATTGCCAAAAACACCAATTTTAACGCAACAGATAAGAGATGACTATAAAGAGCTCCTTCAATTAGTTACTACATTTTCAAGTAAATACAAGAAATACAATTCTTTTATTACCTGGTGCTTTTTACCACATTAGATGGATGGCAAATGTTATATATTGGTTGAAAATATGTATTTTTCGAAATGAATTTCTCTCTACTTGGTAGGAATCGCAAGACTGAGGGATATTTGTATATTGTAAAAATATACCTAAAAGCTTGGTACAGTGCACCTTTAGCCAGCAAAGTGCCATCCCAGGAAATTTTTACAAAGAAGTTAATGAAAAGGTTTCTTAAGCAACAATAATAAAAAATTGTGGTTTTTGTGGTAATTTATGGAAGACACTATGGCTTTGTCATTTTTTGATTATATATTTCTTGCTGCTGAAAAACTAAAAATGGCCAAAGAATTTCAAGAAAAAGAATCAAACAATTTTGACACCAAGTGTTTAAATTATGAACTTGAAGAAATAGCTGACTTTACACACAATTTTGTATCAAAAAGAACATCCAATTTTTTAAATTGATTTAAAAATTTACCTGGTATTACTTATGATCCTGCAAGCTGGAATTCTCTTAATTATAAAAATGATCTTACCGTAGTTAGAAACCTCACAGTACGCAATGATCCAGCACAAAGGTGTATGAAACTTGAGGAAGAATAAAACAATTTCATAACCCAAGATGAAGAGTGAAAACAATACCCGTTGCAGGTAGTAAATGGCTACTGGGGTCATTTTCTATCTTGATCAAAGCAATCACTATCAAAACAATATTAAACTCTTTTTTTTATATATGTCAATTAATTGTAGATAGTAAAAATGTATTACACTACTCAAAGTACTTATGTTGTTCTAAGTTTTATATTATGTTCAATAGTATTTAAGATTTAAAACCAATAACAAATTGTGGAATTTTTTAATTACTATATTTATTGAGATTTTCAATCTACTTGGGACATGTGTTAGGTTTAACAATTTTTCTGAAATTTTTATCAGTTACTTACTAACAAAAAAGGAAAAGAAATATGAAATGACATTTACAGAAATATATTTTTTATTTTTGTTTATTATTCCAATACAATGCAATCCTCCATTTGTTCTGAAATATATATATAAATATAAACCTGGCATTTTGGACATACTAGATCTATTCAAAAACACACAGATTTTTTTAAAAAATTTCTCGAATTTGGAAGTTCTACTGTCATAATTTGTTGTTGTTGATCTGGCACACCTGTCCCTAATTTATGTTGATGTAGGTAGCCATATTGGATGTTTGGTCTGTTGTCAGCTGTCAAAATACGTAAACATGTCTACTGTCATAATTTGTTGTTGTTGATCTGGCGCACCTGTACCTAATTTATGTTGATGTAGGTAGCCATATTGGATGTTTTGTCTGTTGTCAGATGTCGAAATACGTAAACATGTTTGGCTCAGCGATTTTTTGTTTGTGGAAAAAAATGAAACAAATAACTTGTATTAAATTTTCCTTTAAGAATAGAATAAAGTGCAGCACCACACTGTAAATGATTAATGATGTTTTTGGCAAATGTTTTATTAGTTGATTAATTTACTCTTCCAACTAACTATCAGAAATATTGCCAATGACGATGGCATAAAATTTGGCTCATTTTATTTATTTTATTTTATTATTATTATTTTTCCGGCATGACATACAGAAGCAACATTTCTTTCATAAGTGCTGAATTTTAACCAGAAGAAGCACTGAATGAATACTGCTTAGGAGTTAATGAATGAATTTGAAAGCTACATAGTTCTTACTAGAAATTATTTTCCTGTTTATAAATATATCTGTATAAAAAAAAAATAAGGTCATACAATATAGTATTAAGTTTGAAGAGAAGTCATGAGAAAAAGAATGCTGTGATGGAAGTGCGAACATGCAATGATTTATATAAAAATGGAGCTTAAACTGAAATTGTATTTCCCCATATAATTAATAAGTCTGTGAATAATTGTTAATGAAATGTATTCGGCCTGAGGGAATAACGAAAAAATAACTAGTATATGACGTGTGGGTATCGTGCATAAGTAGGAAATGATGTATCGATAAATGCACAAAGATAAGTATATACAAAAATAAATTGTATGTTTGATGATTCAAGCAAAGTTGGATGAATTATTTGAGAAAATTTATAAACAAACATTTAACAATACTGAGATTAGGATTTTTCAGATGTCAAGTTGTTGGATGAGTACCAGATATTGAATGCCAGAAGGAAGAAATTCATATCACGGTAAATGTCTGGTAAGTATAAAAGAACAAGATAAAACCATAAATAAAAAATACACAAGCGTGTGTACACTAAAAAAGAGGAAGAAAACTCAAAAAGTCGGCGAGGATTCAGACCTGCATCAATTAGTAGTAGTACATGGGAGTTCTATGCAGTTTTTGTGAAAGAAAACACCCGGATTTGTGGCAAAACAATTCTTGGAAACTGTACCACAATAATGCACCTGCTCATTCATACTAATTTCGCCACTAGTTTTTTCCCCAGAAAAACACTTTCATGATGCCTTTCCCTCCATATTCACTAGACATGCTCCCTTGTAACTTTTTCCTGCTCTCAAAACTGAAAAGAACTATGAAAGGATGAAATTTTTCCAACATTGAAAGGGTTAATCCCTGAATAAGCTTAAAGCTTTACCAAAAATTGAGTTCAAGAGTGCTTTGGAGATTCGAAAGAGTGCTGGAAAAAGTCTACTATATCTGAAGAGGAGTTTAGAGACGGGGACAAAATTATCATTGAATAAACCTTTTGAGAAAAATAAAAATTTTCTATATTCTTTGATCACATCTCATATACACAAAAATATCTCTCCTGCTGTACAGATATTATTAATCTTCACCTGAAAAGTAAAAAAAGGTAGTTTTTCCATATCTCACTATTACCGAGATGGTTATAGTAAAGCAAATGTTTAGAACATTGTTGGCCCAGTGATCCCAAAGGAGTGTTTGACCATGTGTACGACATTTCGATTTGTTGTCGATTGTGTTTCTACAGCTAAATGTGGAATCCAAACCAAGTACAGTCCTGGCGTGGGTCAAAACTGCTACGTAACACTACCTTCATTTTATGCGAGAACAAAAAGGAAGTGAATTTTCCCATAGGACGCAGCAGGTGACTACAAATATAGTATGCCCTGTACAATAACTAAATTTTTAGTTATGATATGTATGTAGCTCTGTAAATTCTTAATCAAAACTTTACATGCCCCTTATTTCATGTAAAACAGCTCCCTTTTCCCTATTTTATTTGTACGAACTGAATCTACGTCTAGGTATCTGATAAAATATGTTAACATGTGAATTTAATACCAATTTTTTGACATTCTGAAGTTGTGTAAAATACCACTTTGACACACAGGAATAAAAACTAGTAGGCGATATAGTATGATCAGGAATGTATAGCAAGTAAAATCTTTTTCCCTCCATTTCTGTCTCAGACATATCAAGAAAGGATATGTGATTAAAATTTTCATTAATCAGTTATTAAGAATAAATACCTCTCTGTGTCTTCTTTCGTTTTTGACGCTTTGATTCCTTTTTTAAGTATTTTTCAGATGAAGCCAGACCTAAAACCAAAATGATCTTCATTTAGCACAGATATAGCTAAAGCAGGAATAATCTAAGGAACAATGCAGTAAGAAGAAATAGCATGGTAAGAACAGCAAAGGCTATCTTTCTTTTCCACATAAAGCAGGAATAAGGTGAATATATTAATTTTGAAGGTTGACTATTTGACAATTATTACTTGTTCGTACTGTTACTATCTGAAAGGAGTGCAGTACAGAATGTGAAGAAGTCTGATAGCTGCTGTATACTGAAAATCACAATATAATTAATTATATAATGATATGGAAAGGAAAGATAACACAACCATCACTCACTTGGGTTGAACGGAGGAGGGAAGCAGTGACAAAAAAAAATGCCCTATAAGCACCATATTTCAGACTATACCCTTGCTAATGAAAATAGGAACTTGGGACCGAGTTCATACAGACACTCATAATCATCAACATTGTTGCTTAATTAAATAATGATGTGATGAAATAGTATAATGCCTTATGCTAGATTTTATCTGCCACAAGAGATCTGTATTACACAAAAAAATTTAAATCACTTATGCTAAAATATACCACTACAGTACAGCTGAAGAGTTTGAATGCCTACCTTTCCAATGCAAATCTCCCAAAGTGATACTGCTCACCAATAAGAAACTTAGATAACTTCACTGTTTAATACTACAAATCAAAACTCACTCGATAATTTTTTAATGGTATTTATAACAATAATGTAAATATTGGAAGCTTAATCATAAAAAAGTCTGTCAATTACCATTTTCATATTCCCCCAGATTATTATTATTTTAAATACAGATTTCAGAATTAAAGAACTGCACTTTTCTTATTTGATTCTAATACATTCTTTCTTTCTCATAAACAGGCAAAATACATTAAAGCTGAATGAAAACAATAGGAATAATCGGTTAGTAATTTGGAAACTTTATCTGGAGTGCTGCAGCTCATAAATGAGGAATTCCTAATAAATCTTTCTATTATTAGGTGTAGAAAATTCAATCTTTTCAAATGAGACTCCTTCATGATTCACTGAATCGGTAATTTTGACACTACATGAAATTGATGTGCTGAGAGATCATACCCTGCCTTTTCTAATATATGAATAAATAAATTACCATCTGATCAACTGCTACATTCTAAGAGCAGCCATTTTTCTATAGATATAATTATAAATACATCACACTTCTAATGAGGAATTGTATTATGGACCACAGTCAGAAGATCGGTTGTTTGCAGTTGACAATGTTACATAACAGGATAAAAACAGGAGAGGATTCTGAACAGTTACAGGAGAATATGGTCAGGATACATACAGGTAGCTGGGAAAGTAAATACGAAATGAAGAAGATAAATGGGAAAGAGTCTTGGCACGGTATGAAGTTAGAAGAATAAAGTTTTTTATGATTATAAGATGGGGTATGAATTGGCACTTGAAGTCAATGTGTAGTATCTTAGAGTATTATTTCATAATAAAATTGGGCAGGTGGTAAACAAAGGTTTCTAAATTCTGCATTTTAAGGACATGGTGATCAGGGGATATACCAGGGAAATGAGGGAATTGGGTGAGATTGCTGCTCAAGTATGGTGGTGCAGCATGCAATCCACATTACAGGTACTAAATTTGGGAGCTGGAAGTACAAAGGAAGGCAGCTAGCTCCGTTTAAGAAAATTACCATAATACCCAATCAGTGGCTGACATGATACAAGAGCTTGGTTGCGAGCCATTGGAAAACAGGAGAATGGTGAAAAGAGTATTGGGAAGAGCATGTTGGTGATGAAGCCTGTACAGATGTTGGTAAAAAAACTAATAGGAGTATATGGAAGGGAAGAAATGACCATGTCCTTGAGCTAGTAATTTATTATAGGCATATTGCAGTGGGAAAGTTTCCTTTTCTAGGTAAGGGAATAACAATTCCCAAATGATATGTTTACCTATTTGTCTGTACCTCAAACAGTGAAGAAATTTAAAGTAAAAATTCTTTAATGTTGAAGTAGGTGTGTAGGATAAGTGCCACTTGGGCATAGGCCCAGTCAAAAGTTTATTCTAAAAATTAGTCCTGTAATATGATTAGCTGCACATGTGCCTGACTTGCAGGTAACTGCACAACTACTGTGTGGTATCCTTAAAAATATGTTATCCTTTCTTAGACTGTATGCAACCCAATTGTAAATTATTGTTCAACTGCACTGTAAATGTAAGAGATTAAATGATAGGTGGATGGTGGAAATAATTTGAAGGTAAAAAAGAGAAATAGGCATCACCTGTTACCAGAATCAGCTAAGGATAAGCCTCATAATTAATAGTAGTAGTTGACAATTATATGTAAATAAGGAGTGGATATAAAAGATGGCAAGAGAAAGGTTTGTAGCAATAGTAAGGGTTGGACAGATTGGGTACAGATTTACAGGTCACAAATATAATTGCACACACAGCAATGCCTGGTCAGGTGATAGAGAATAAAGGATCACAATATAGTGGATTTAGAAAAGAAGATAGTGTAGTGTAGGTTAGTATAGTGAAAGTAAAAGGTGCAGGACACAGTGCTGATAGGGATGCAGGGAATAGAGTTAGGCAGCTTATTGGAGATGGACAAACCACATATAGCTTGAGGGGTGAGTCTTAGTCAAAGAAAGGAGTGTTAAACAACAAAACATTCTAAATGTTGAAGCATGTACTGCAGAGATACAGGAGTTGGAAGGGTATTTGCAGTGGTTGGAAATGGCTGCTATATGTCACTGATATAGTCAAATATGAGGGTTGTTCAATAAGTCCTTAGAAAATCCAAGAGATGGCGCAAGCAGTGTCAAAAACTATTTTTTATTAGTAAGCATCATTACTAGCTTGATGGTGCATACAATCTCGGCTACCTCTGTGGTTTCATTGTTATTATCACTGAAGCAAACAACTGTTCTTCATTGAGAAAAATGGAAAGAAAATCAGTTTCGAGCTGTGATTAAACACTTTTATCACTTTTATTTAAAAGGCCTAAAACCAAAAGAGATCAAAGCTGAGCTGGATGAAGTTCATGGTACATCTGCTCCTGCATCTGCAATCGTTTACAATTGGGTAAATGAGTTTAAACATGGCCAAACATCCACACAAAATGAATGTTTGGGATGTCCAATGGAAGTGACTACCCCTGAAACCATTGCTAAAATCCACGATACGGTTTTAGGCAATCTACGGATCAAAGTGCACCAAATAGTAGAGACCACCGGCATATTTCAATTAGGTGATAAATTCAACAAAATCATTTCAGGTGTCCAGCCGGATGGTGTTGTAAAAACACGACATTTCGACGGGTAGCTCTGCTGTCTTCATCAGGTATCTTCTAGTTGTCACAAGCTGACTGTCACTGCCTCAACTGGCTTAGCCACCCAGTGGACTTCCTTTATATCTTCAGCGATGGCATGAAAAATCTTGGGCTCACTACGACGCCCACTCCCCTGCCGCCTGGAGTACTGGTGTAGCGCGATGCTGGAAGGCCCACTCGTTCTGGTTGGTCGAGTGCGACGGCTTAATACGTGGCCCACTGCGGCCATCGAGTAGCATCATTTTCACTGGAGGTCCGCGATGCTGGTGGGTCCGCTCTGATTGGCCGCAAGCGCTAGCTTGATCCTTGATCCGTGGTCCGCTGCGGCGCCTGACTGGTGTCATTTGCGCCCTCTTGTGCACACCTTCATCACTCTCGTCGGTGATTGCTAACGATTGGTCTCCAGGCTTCGCTCAGATAGAGCCCGCCATCCCTATTTATGATGTTGTCATTTAGCCGGAACTCCAACTGCCTCCAGAGTGGACCCACCAGCATCGCGGACCTACAGCGCAAATGACACTACTCGGTGGCCGCAATGGGCCGCGTATTAAGCCGGTGCGCTCGACCAACCAGAATGAGTGGGCCTCCCAGCATCACGCTCTGCCAGCACATCCAGGTGGCAAGTTAGCGGGCGTCATAGTAAGCCCAAGATTTTTCGTGCCATCGCTGATGATATAAAGGAAGTTCACTGGGTGGCTAAGCCAGTTGAGGCAGTGACAGTCAGCTTGTGACAGCTAGAAGATACCTGATGAAGACAGCAGATCTAGCTGTCAAAATGTTGTGTTTTTACAACACCATCCGGCTGGACACCCGAGAAGATTTTGATGCATCAGTACGCCGGGAAAATCTCCACTCACACATTAGGTGATAAATATTTTTTTGGCAAGATGGCTGTCATGTTTGCTCTCATTGAAGAATAAGCACAATCGTGTAGTCGACTCATAGGCTGTTTTGGAGAAACACAACCCTAATCAGTTTCTGCATAGATACATAGCTGTAAATGAAATATGGATACACTACTATACTCCAGAAACTAAGGAACAGTCTAAAGAGAATCTTTTTGAAGGCAAACAGGCTCATAAGAAGATGAAGATAATTAAATTGGCCAGAAAGGTGATGGCCAGTTTTCAGGGATGCACATGGAATCATCTACATCGTTTACTTGGAAAAAAGACAAACAATGACTGTAGCTCACTATTTGTCATTATTGCACCCGTTCGACAAAGAAATTGATAAAAAAACATCCTCATTTGGAAAAGGAAAAGATTCTCTTCCATCGGGACAATGCACAGGTGCACACCTGCACAGTTTCAAAGGCCAAAATTATGGAATTAAAGTTTGAAATACAGCATCCACCGTATTTGCCAGATTTGACCTCCACTGACTTTTATCTATTTCCAAACTTAAAAAATGGCTCGGTGGACAATGGTTCCTGTTGAACAAGGAGATCGCCCAAACAGTTAACCATTTTGCACAACTTATAAAATTCTACTTTTTGGAGGGCATAGAGAAGTTAAAAAAGCATTTTGAAAAGTGTATTCAACTAAAAGGAGATTACACTGAAAACTAAAAAATCTACAGAAAATTATTTGTTTTACTAACTTTTTCTAAGGACTTATTGAATGACCCTCATACAATAAACGAATTTACTGGGAGTAGAGATTCTAGGGATACAGGAAGTAAAAAAAAAAGGTCTTTACTTGCTGAAGTGGAAGGATGAAAGAGCAAGACGAGGCAATTGGGAAGAAACTGAAAGTATATTCAAAGGAAGGATGATGTCAAATTACAAGCACTTAGACCCTGCATTAATTTGTAATAGAACATTTTTGAGATATAAAAGGAAGTGAAAAAAAGGAGGTGAGCTGTTGTGGTGATCGGTTGATTCATGCTCGATAGCTGGTGATGTATTTTTTTGGATAATCAGAATAAAGGTGGTTTATAAATGGTATAAGCCTTATCGATTTCTGTGAAGTGTATTATAAACAGTGTACTGCAACGAGGTTTCAGGTAATGAATATTAAAGGAAAACATTACTATAAACGTCGTAGTGTGACATGGCTTATGCCTGTGATAGGACTGTTTAAATTAATTTACAATAAAAAATGTACTAATCTGACATGGCAACGGTGACAGGACCATGTGAAAAAAAAAAAGGAGATAAATGTGCTGTCAAAATCTCCGAACTCACATGAACGAACCTGCAAAGAAGTGGATTTATGACAATATTACATTGAACAACAGGACTGAAAGCAAAGACCAATAGTATAAAGAGACGGCTACCAGATCTGAGATATTACTACTCTGGACGACAATCGGCAAATTGTGTTAACATCGCTGCACGCAGTTTTGAACAGCTGTTAGCCGCACATTAAAGAACAGATGCAAACCAAACAAATCTTCAACCAGGCAATAGTAGAAATTATAAGAGTAGTTATTTTTCTTTTAATTTAAAAAGATTTTTTTTAATTGGTTCAAGTAATTTTAAAATAAGGAAAGTTGACGCTTGGAGATTTTTGTCGTAAGGTAAGCTGTGCTTGTGTCTGATTAATGCTTTATGCTTTTTTTCTTTTTCTCTGCGCTTGTTTACCAAATATAAGTAAAACCATACTAGTAAATTGTATTTCTTTTCTTCTGAAATTTCCTTTGACGCAAATAGTGTTTTCGTTGAGAAGACAAAGGATTTATTCTTGCTTTGATTTCAACCTGAAAATTTGTCATTATAATTGAAGTAAGAATTTTGCCAAATTTATTTGTTTTAATTAGTAGTGTTTAGTTTCCATTTACTGACAATTTTATTAATGATCTCTAGGAATAATATATCAGTCGATCTGCTGAGTTTCCTTTGAAATAAAGTTACTTGGCAACATGGCATCAGGGGAATCTGATAAGGAAGAGGCAACGATATCTCTGAAGGACATTTTGCTAGAAATAAGAGGTACTATGGATGAAAAATTTAATGCCCTTCAAAGTAGTTTTGATGACAAGTTTAATGCTCTTCAGATACGTAATGATCCCCTTCAACTAGCTAATAATACTCTTCAGGGTAGTATTGACTTACGAGCATATCAGAATGAAAAATTTAGAGCTATACAATGAATTAGTGAGAAAAACGGTGCCCTGATTGAGTGTATAGACAAATGGTTGGAGGAACTAGGAAAAAAAACCTCACTGTAATTTTGTCACAGTCTATTTCAAAATGGAGGAAATATTACATGGATTCAAAAATCAAACTAGTCAACCATAAGAGAGTATTGAAATTGAAGTGGTGTCTATGGGAGACAGAACAACAAGTCTGTCCAAGAGAATAAATATGCAAAGAAGAGAGGTCAAGAAAGTTAAAATGAATACAAAGATTGTTGAGGACAATGTAACAAACTTGTCTGGTCCAGGGACCAATCAGTATTTTAAAATGGATTCAGAATTGTGTTAATAATTTTTTTTCCCTCTCTTTTAATTGCTAGGCAAACACAAGTGAACCAATGATTATTTGTACATGGAATTGTGAGATAATTTTGTTAATGAGTTTTGTAAAGAAGTACACTGTAAAAAGAATTATATATTGGGGCACTAATGACCATCAATCGAATTATGAAATCAAACAGGAGAAGGATAAACTTGTAATTTAGGTTTACGATATTTCATCGAATTGCACTTGTAAACTTGTTTATTTGAAACATATTTGGAAGGGGTTGTCAAATTGAAGCACTTGGACCCTGCATTAATTTATAATACAACATCTTTGAGAAAAAAAGGAGGTGATCTGTTGCGGTGAGCGGTTGATTCTTGCTTGATAGCTGGTGATGTATTTTTTTTTTTTTTTTTTGGATGATCAGAATGAAGGTGGTTTATAAATGGCACAAGCGTTATTGATTTCTGTGAAGTGTATGAACAGTGTACTGCAACGAGATTTCAGGTACTGCATATTAAAATAAAACATTACTATAAATGTCATAGTGTGCAATGGCTTATGCCTGTGATAGGACTGTTTAAATTAATTTAGAATAAAAAATGTAGCAATCTGAGAAGGAGTAGGATGGTAATAATAAGTGGAGCCTTAAAAATACCAGGTGACAACTGGATTAATGATAGAGGGGGCAGGGATTTGACTATACACAGAGTTCTTTATGCAAGAGGCAGAGGAAATCACAAGACGGTAAATAATGCCAGATTTCTTCCAAATAGTCTCATGACAAATGAGTGGGGTCTCAGGTGATATGAGATTTGTGCTGTAATGGATATAAGTTGTCCAGTGGCACAGGGTCATTATAGTTAAAATTATAAAGAAGACTGAAATTTTAGGGAAAAATTCAGTATGTCGAATTATGCTGCGAATAGTGTGGAGATGAACTGGGCACAGTTCAAATAGATAAGAATTGATGAAGATAGATTTACTTAAAAACAAAAAATGAAGAAAAGCACAAAACCTACATATTACAATAGGAGAGCTAGGAAGGAAGAGAGTGCAACAGATTAAGGAAGTAGTATGAAACAACTAAACAAGCAAATAACAGCAACAAACAAGGAAGCTAAGGATGTGTTCAGGAAGAATAATGTATAGGGAGAAACACTAAAAACGGGAGCCAAAATTTCAGCACAATTACAGACTTTGATACACAACATCAGGCTGAATGAAGGAATTACTGGCAAGCAGCTGAAGTAATGACATAAGCAAAATGCAACAATGACATAATTTAGTAAACACAACAGACAGAATGACATAGTAGGGCTATTGCCATGGGAACCCATCGTTTTTTGGGCAGAGGAATCAATTACTTGGAATTATGAGAGAAACAAGTAAGAATTCAACTCTCAATTAAACCGGAATTACTTAATGGCTTATGGTTCCATAATGGCAGTACAGAACTCAGAGTTATTGTGAAGATATGGAATCAGGAGATCACATTAGAGCAAAATACACTGTAATCTGAGGTTTTGGGTGTCAGGCAACCACTAATTTTACCAGTGGCTTCATGGATACAATAAAAAAGTTGAAACCAGCCTGTACTACATTTCAGGAAATTCAAAGATATTCATGGGTACACCCAATGTTATTCTACACTGGAGGTGGGGCGTGAGATCAAACAAGATGCTGTGGGCTGGTGAAAATGTTATTGCAAGAGCAAACAGAGGCAGTAGAAGGTTGTCACAAATATGCAACTGAAACAGAGGCAGAAGTAATTCTAAGTTCTTTCAATTAATACAGAGTTCATTTTATTACTTAAAGTTGCTCTCAATTCCTATAGAAGGTATTTAATTTCCAGAGCTACACATGAAGCTTTAAGCTTTATGATTTTGCTTTCAACTCTTTTGTCTGTTGTTAACATCACAATCAAATATTTTGCTGGAAGAATAATGGCCAATTTTTTGTAAATGAAATCTATGCAAACATTTAAAAAATCTCTTTTCTTCATCTCACCCACTTCATATCTATCACTTATTTTCTTTCAAGGGATGGTGGTGGTGCCAATGGTACCATACATGCTAGGGCCCAGAAATAGTATCATCATCCTCCACAGCCAACAAGGGCTTGTCCACCATAGTCCTGGACTGCAGTGGCAATGAGACTGAGACCCTGAAATAGCTGTACCTACTGCAAACACACTACAGATACCACCAGCTCTATATGCCAGAAAATATGAACTTTCCTTCACCTGCATAGCTCCTTAGAAATCTATATTCTGAGCCCATATTTCCCTCCTAACTTCTCAGAATATCAGTACATCCATCCTGTACCTTCTTCCCAAGATCCACAAGTCTGTCAAACCTGGGCGACTTTTAGTTGCAGCATATGGTTCGCCCACTGAACAGATTTCGGCCTTGTTGGATCTACATTTCCAACCCTTTATACAGAATTTTTCTCCCTATGTCAAAGAAACCTCACACTCCACAGTCAACTCTCCTCTTCCTCCAAAGTCCTCGTCTCCACTGCTGTAACCTCCCTCTATACAAAAGTACCCTCCAGTGTCCTTGAACACTTCCTAGATCTGCAACACCCACGCAGCCTTTCTAGTACATCATTGGCTTACCTCATTTTCTCCAAAAGCCTATTCTCCTTTAATTCTAAAGTACCTATATAACCAGATTCGCGGCACTGCCATGGGTATCTGCATGACCATGTCCCTTGCCAACCTATTTTTAGGTCGTCTGGAGGAATATTTCCTGAACCATATAATCTTTAACCCTTTCCTACCGGCTAATGGAAATACAGCGAAATTTATTATTTCAGTTATATATTTGTATAACGGTACTTGAAATTAAACACAAATATTTTTTTTTGAACTAATTATCACAGGACGTACAGAAATAGTAATTGAAATCAATTATGTTCATCTTAGTATGAAATGCTCGCCTCAAGAAATTCAACAAACCAATTTTTTCCCCCCTTGTTCAGACCACTGTAGTTAATAGTTAGAACACTGTGTGTAACAGAAATTTCCTCGGAGCCTTTTATCCATCCATTTCCATTTGCCAATGTGTAGGTTTGAAAACTATGGTCACAATCTCCTCTTTTTAGTTTGCCATCAGCAGATAAGTTGTTAGGAAGCCCCTTGCAGTTGGGCCTGATTGTCTCACAACCAAAAGTTCTTTCAGTTTTTTTAATAACTAAACAAATGAAAAATAATTATCGAAATAGATAACAGTCATTGTTCCATTTTTGTTCAGTCAGTTCTAAGACCACTCTTTCACCTAATAAGTAATACGAGAACTTTGCAGTAATTTCTTCATTTTTGCCTTGATAAATTATGAACTTCTAAGAGAAGAACTTCAATCTGAGCGTAGGTCTTATAAATATCCATTTGAAAATATCTGATACAATAATAAAACCAACTGCATGCTTGCTAAATCTATTTACCAATAATTTGTATAAAACTAACCATTAGTCCCTGATGGTACTTATAAGTCCCAGTCGGTTTTTCTTGATTATTTAGTAAAGAAACTAGAAATACACAATTTATAGGTCAAACATTCAAACTAAAAGAGTAATAACAGAAATTGATACTTACCAAGTAAATTCTCATTTAAAAAGGCATTGTAATGTGTCAATATGCTGCCAAGCCCCAACTTGGAAAATTCAATACTCGGCAGTTTTGTGCAGAATTATAAATGAATGTTGTCATTGTCTGACCTAATGGTACAACAATGGATCAACGAAATCAACAATGTAGGGCACAATAGTATTGTTGAATTATATGGTGTAAACTTAATGGTACCAATTTGTACAGTCAGGGAGGAAAGGGTTAAACCCACTTTGTGGTTCAGACACATAGATGATATATTTATCTGGAACCATACTGAAAACCATCTCCTAGAATTCCTCAATTCCCTTAAAAATAACTTTTCCATCAACTTCACCTGGACTTATCTCATACACATCTATCACATTCCTCAATGTGGCCATTGCTATATGGCAGGGTGTCCTATATCTTTATTTTTTTTACTTATGGCTTTACACCTCGTTGACATCGAGGTGATTAGAGGCAGGATGGGAATGGGGACAAGGAATGGGAAGGAATTTGGCCATGGCATTTTGAAGGAGGCATCCCGGCATTCACCTGGGGTGATTTGGGGAAACCATGGAAAACTCAAATCTGCATGCCCGGATGGGGATTCAACCGGCGTCCTCCCGAATGTGAGGCCAGAACGTTAACCGTTCACCCACCATGCTCAGTCTGTCTATATCAAACCCACCAATTGGCAGCAGTATCTACACTTTGGTGTGGAATAGATGGCAACTGTCAAATGTTCCCTCTCCTAAGGCTCCTGAATTGGGTCCAATTATAGATGACAATATGAGTTGCTTACATTTCAGCTGTTTAGAAATCCAAACTCTAATCTTACACTCCCATAAAAAAAAAAGACATCTTCAAAAAGTTTCTGAAAAGGGAGACTATACTGTCTCCTAACATGACAGTTAGACATTACTAACATTAAAACAGTAAATGTGTTGTCTCATATCCTGATCTGAAACTGAACCAAATCATATACAGAATGTTAGGAAAGTGAGGTGCAGAAAGGGCATTTTAACAATTAAGGATAACGAAGACAGTGAAGGTATTGAAGAAATGATAATATTAAGTAACTGGTTTGCTAAGACCCTTTAGGCTATAAACTAGGGATAGTAGGAGAAATATCAGAGCAGTTGCTTTTCTATGAAAGTTGGAATAATCTGTCTAAGGAATTAGAAACAAAAACAAAGAATAGTATAAGGAAGCTGCACTGGTTTAAAAAACAACCTAAAAGGGCCACTAGATGTTAAAAATAGGAGGAGCTGATATCTTACAATATCGACAAATATAGTTAGATTGAGGTGGGGAACCTGCTGTAAATGCCATAGTGGTAATGGTTCATTAAGGAAGGTAATAAACAGGTATGAGAACTACAAACCAATTAGTATGGGCTCATTGGTAGAAAAATTTATGGGATCTTTAAGTCTATGATGAATGTCCGAGAGAAAAGGAAGTGTTTTTAAAACAACAGTAAGGGCTAGAAAATTAATCTGCTAGTGAATTAGGTGCCGAGATAGGTCAGGTTAACAATGCTTCACTAAATGTCTCCTAGTCTTATTAAAAGTAACTACCCAATGTCAGCAAGGTTATAAACAGTGAGGTAAATCATAATATAACTTGCTAGGCAGAGAAATACTCGAGGAGTATGAAGCAAAGAATACGGGTAGTAACTGCAGCACTGAGTCTAGTAGGCGAGCAGTAATGTTAGGCCTCGCATCTAGGTAGGCTGAGATCTGATGCCAGTTTCAGATTTCAATATTCACTAGGGACGACTAACTGAATGGTTCCTTTCAATAGCTGCGACCAAATATCTTCCAGTTCTGTACACACATTTATTTTTTATTTTGATTGGGGCTTCATACATCACTTAGATCATTAGAGTTGGGAAAGTACTAGTATCAAGGAATGGGAAGGAATTCAACCATGGCCTTCTAAATGAACCATCTCAGCATTCATCCGGCGAAAACGAATATGGATGGAAACATGGGGATTTGAATCCGTGTACTCCCGAGTGTGAGGGCAGTGTATCACTCACCCACAATGCTTGGTGCAACATTACGCTAATAGCTCTAAGTATACTGATCCCCAATAATAAAGAAATTTGGTAACAAGGGAGGTAGAAATGAAATGTGACCCCAGTTACTATACTGGGACTACTACTGTTGATTATTCTAATGACTAATTCTGTTTTTTAAGTTATAATCAGAAATTAAGTTGTATGCAAACAACATAATGCTCTATAATAGGATCATAGCTAAAGAGAAGCAGCTAATATGGGCCTTTGGTAAGGAGATGTAGTAGGGAAAAGAAGATAAAGATCTTGATGGATACTGCGAAAACTGGTATGTGGATGAGAGGAGAAGACTATAAATTGGGTTGCAACTTTTGGCTTCAGGGGAAAAAGGAAATTAAAGGAGAATCATGGAGTAAATTCACAAGAAAGATAAAATTAGCCACAGTGAGGGCTGACCCCTCCACCTTCACGCTTAGTGCTACATGGTTATGGATTGGATTAGGGAGCTCCACCACTGAGTATTCCAGCATATAGTCCACTTGGTCTGATCACAACCTTTGCCTTCTAGTTAACTTAATCAGGGACTATAATACCCTACTGATGAAGGTGTCAAACAATATGCCTGAAACAGGGAAAGACTGGAAAGTAAGAATGTGTATAATGTATAGGTAGATGTAAAGGAATATTACAACTGGTATATAAGCTCCTTCACAATTAGGAAAAGTAAAGATATGCAACATCTGATATACCATCTCGATTTGTCATGAACTGAAAAAAATTTTAAAAACCAAATTTAAAAGAAATATTACATCTTACACAGAGAAAAATCAAGGCAAAGACTTATTCCACACATCCAATTTGATACAAATTAAATTTGAAGAAATATTTCACTATGTGAGAAAGGTCATGACACAAATCTGCTTGAAATGTCTTGCACGTGCGACAAATGGAGCGTGAGAAGTATTTGTTCACCCAGCATGAATGACTGTATCAGTTTAAGCTATGACTGAAATGAAATATTTATAAAAAATAAATCAGCAATTGGTGATAGAATAAGTCTTTAGGATCTCTGGTCAACATTGCCATATGCATTAACATGTTACTTATTTAAGAATTTTGATCATGTATCTTCAAATTCAGAAATGTATAATTTTACTGTTAAACTCAGAAGTGGAGCACTGATTTAAAAGTTGTAATCATGTAATTAGTGACTTCAACTCTTTTTCAAGATCAACAAAGTACCAACGGACGACAGATTATTTTGTGAAAACACGATATTTCAACGACTAGCTCTGTCATCTTCCTCAGGTGTGAAAACATCCTTAGTGGTCTGCTTAACAACAGATACTAATGACACAGCTCAGGTGCAGTGCCCCTCTTATATAACCAATGGTTCTGTTTGCACCCAGATGCTGACTGTCATTGGGCATTGCAGCCCGTGGACCTTAACATGAAGCCATCTATGGTGGCAGCTGGACAGAGGTACCATGCTCTCTCTGGAGTTTTGCCAATGCTGGTTTCCAGGAATTACTAAGACATAGCCCACTGACTATAAATCGGCCAGCCAAGTTAAAAAAAAAAAAAAAAACGGAGAAAATTTCCCATTCAACAGGAAGAAACGTCCAAGGCCACCCTTTTCTGCCATTCTCCGGAAACACCTTGGGGAAAATAGGCAGAATCCTCAAGTGGCATGGAATAATAAGCTTCTACCAACCACCAGACAAAATACGGAACTACCTACGTTCAGTCAAGGATGAGGCCCTTGGGTTGCGAGTTCCCAGAATTTATATAATCTTGTACAAGTGTGGAAAGACTTACATTGGCCAAACTATCTGCATTGTACAAAACCAGTGTGAAGAACAAACGCTACCTCTGCCAAGGACAATACAGCAAATTAGTGATTGCTGAACATATGTACAACCAAGGCCACAGGGTAAGCTTTAATAACGTTAGAATACTGGGTAGGACTTCACATTTTTGGGAGTCAGTAGTCAAGAAAACAACTGAAATTCAACTTGCCAATACATTCAATAGAGGCCAAGGGCTATGTATTAGTGAGGCCTGGAAACCAGCCTTGGCAAAACTCTGCAGATAGTGTGGTACTTCTGTCCAGCTGCTGCCATAGATGGCTCCATATTAGGGTTCGTGGGCTGCAGCGAAGACCTACATGCATGCCCACTGGCAGTCAGCCTTCGGGCATGGATTGTGGACAGACCCATTGGGAATATAAGAGGGGCACTGCACCTGAACTGTCACATTATCTTTCAACAACCAAATTACTACAGATGTTTTTGCAGCAGAGGAAGACGGCAGAGCTAGTCGTCAAAATGTTGTGTTTTCACACCACAATGCGGCAGTACACCCCTGACGACTTTATTGCAGTCATAAGGTGGGAAAGTCTCTATTCTTACACAAAGAAACTATTGTTGAACATGAACAATAAAATAATGTAGCAGATCTACAAGCCTATTTCTCTAATCACAAAGAACAAACTTAAAGGGCCATTATAAAATATGTTCTTGGTACAAATGGATTTATAGCAGCACAAAAAGACAAGATTATTAAATTGTTAAAAGGTTCTGATCTTAAAGCTGAAAATACACATTGAAATTCATTGATTCATTTAAGAATAATCAATGATGATTTTTAAATTATTGTTAGATTATGTGCTTACAGCATTAGAAGAAAAGATCTTTTCTCCATTATTTAAAGTAAGCTCAGGAATCAAACAAAAGGCGCCACAATATATCGCAAAATTTTCACATACCAAGCCAGAAAAGAAATGCAGCAATATTATCTCTTTTTTGTCTGTCACCTAGCAAATATTGTAATGAATATTAATATTCATAATTTACAAGCAATTTAAGTTGAATACTCTAATAATCATAATTTACAAGCAATTTAAGTTGAATACTCTGTACACATTAAATTCTTAGTGCCGGGTTGAGTTCCCCTGGTCTTCAACTATAATATTTAGAACAGGTCTTTGATAAAAAAAAATGAGAACCACAATATAATGACCAAATAGGTGAATCCTTCCATTTCACGAGTTCCTCATACCTAGCCTGTCCTCAACTGCATTCCCCAGTTTCACAACCTAAGCTCTGTGGAAACTCAAGCTATGAGTGAAATATCCAAGAACAATGTATCATACTTTCAGATGACAAGGGCCATCCACACTCCACATATTATACAATCTCCATTTTCCAGTAAGTATTCACTTTGCTTGGTCTCCAGGGCCCCTACAAAGCCTCTCATCAAAATCCATTTCCCTGCTTATTTCTCAAAATACTCGGACATCAACCCCGCAAATTCTACGTAGGATCAACAAGGCAGGGAATCCCAGACGAGCTACAGATGCAGCACATGGATTAGGCCGCATTTACACGATGAGTAGTTGACTGGAACGACAATTGGCCCGACCATCGGTGGTGGGGGTAAGAGAGTGGACTAGCATGCTAGTAATAATTTGAAGACAGTACACTGTCCACTGTCAGGACAGTTCTCTACTCCTACATTGTGATCTTGTTGAAAATAGTATGTCCATATTACAGGAAGGAATTAACATCATAGCTAATTTGTTGATTATAATGTTGAATGATATGAAGAAGAACAAAATAAAACATAGAAAATGGATAAAAGAGTGAATACTAAAAAGAAATGCTTTAAATGCCACAGTGCCTTTTTTTTTAAAATAAAATTGAAAATGCAAATTTAGAGTTACATCATTTAAGACTAACTGTATCTCAATTTTAAGAACTGTTGTGAAATATTTTTGCCGATACATAAAAAATTACACCGTTATGAAGCAATTTTTGGATAGTGTCTCTAAAATCGTTATCATCATAATTTTTATTCTTAAAATTCCACGGAATTTTCTCACTTTCATGCAGTTCTAAGATTTTAATGCCTCTGCTTCACTCAGCTTACGCGATTTGTTAGTTGTCGCCATCTTGATTGTTGAACTCACATGCCAAAAGTTGGTCATGAACCGAGTCCACTATCCTCAGTCAACTGTCTGTGTTGTACCTAATGACACGAGGAGAGTGGACTGACCAGTGCTGCGCGCGCAGCAAGACAGTACACTCGTTCCAGTGAACTCATACCGTGTAAACGTGGCCTTAACCACTAAACTAATTTTGGCACCCTTAATCTGAAAGAAAAAAAGCTAAATAGATGAAATAATGATGCTTCAGCTTAACCATGTCAACCAAATGTATCACCAAGTGAGATAAAATCTTCCATGTTCACTATATTTTAAAGCTTTCAAAGCTTCATTTCTTTTGCAAAAAATGATAAATAGGAATCCCATTTCTCGTACATATTTAATGTTGCTTTTGAATGATTATGTACCTACAGTAACTACTGACTTGAATTTTAATTGCTATTATTTAAAACATGTAAACCGAAAGTTGCATATTTAAAATTACATCAATATGTTTGAGTGGTACAGTCCATTCCTTTCTTTCCATTCCATTTCTTCTCTCTCTCTCTCTCTCTCGCACACACAGAGAGAGAGAGAGAGAGAGAGAGATGCAATATTCTATAAACATAGCATATAGTACAGTGAAGATGTCATTAGTTTTTTTTTTTACCTGGAACTCTAAGAGTAATTGGCAGGTCAAGATGAGCAACGGGTACATCATGTACTTCTTCAGATATTTTACTCTTGCTTGGTTTATTCGGCTTAAGGTAGTGTGGATTGTTTTCCTGCTCCAATTTTCGTGCTGTACGGCTCTGAAATGATAAAATACAGCTGTCTGGAAAGGTCTAAATAATAAAAAAAGGTTCAGTAAAAATAAAAAAATTATGCATTCAAATACATAAAAACATCAAGTTTCTATACTTTGTTACTGACCCAGTCCGAAGCAACATTAAAAGCAAAAGCTCATCATTTTGGACTAAGCCTCAAGTGTAGTGGCTGGCATACAGAGTATGGATGTAATGGATATCCACATCCACAAGTGCGGAACTTTCGCGTGAAATCCTATATCTGCTTTCGCATCTGCAATTTTTAATGCAGATGTATTGCGGATGTTTTGTTTACATTGCAATATAATTCGCTCATTTGGTGCAACAATGACATAACTAAGAAAATGAGCTGCCTTGTGTTATAATCTTAGGATGGTCCATTCTCATAAATATTACAACTGATACTATACATTTTCCATTCTTTTATATTGTATTATTTCAATAAAACTTGCAGATTAGTTATTTTCTAGTAAATGTATAAAGTTGTTAAGACATTTGAATTGGTCCTTCTATAAAATTGATGTTTTTGAGTTATGTTACTGATGCAGCAAATAAGGCATTCTTTCTCTTAATTCAAGATTCCGCCCACTTAGCTAACAAAAAAAAAAAAAAAAAAAATAAAGTTGTTTTCTAATGATCTTGTAATAAAAGTAACAATGAACTAAACGGTGTTATTACCTAAGCGACGAATGTTCAAGTTTGAAGTTGCATGTAAAGTAAAGGTTGGGTTACAATAGACCGCATGTCACCAACCGACACTTTTCTTATTGTTTACACTCACTCGATTGAAGTGAGTTCAAACAACACCACACTGTGTGTTGGCAGTCATTAGTTTGGCTTAACTTTTGACAGTATGCGCCGGTATCGGGCTGGTCTATATGGAGAAGCGTATACAAAGGGGTGTAAGGGTTTGGGAGAGGCAATACTAGCCTTTTCCAACCAAATGTCAACCTCTCCTTCACGTGGTGCACCCTATTTGCAGGGACGAGGCTCTGGCGACTGAAAGATTCCCGGTATAAGGAATCACCCACTGCTCGCCAACGGCCTCCGAAAGGAGGGCGGAAGAGCGGGGAGCGGTACAGGGCACCCTCTTGCCCTTGGGGTTGGAAACGGTCCCTAAAGGCGGATGAATCAGAAATGATTAATGGCATGGGGATGCAGAAGGCAACGGGAAACCACTGCATTAAAGACCCAAAGGGTATCCCGAGGACATGTAATCCTCTCAAATTACATATATCATGATGGCTTCTTCCTGGGTAAAATATTCCGGAGGTAAAATAGTCCCCCAATCGGATCTCTGGGTGGGGACTGCTCAGGGAGGAGTGATCAGAATGGATAGAAACATTCTACGAGTCGGAGCGTGGAATATTAGAAGTCTGAATAGGGCAGGTAGGTTAGAAAAATTAAAAAGGGAGATGGAACAACTTAAGTTAGATGTTGTTGGGATTAGTGAGATTAAATGGAAGGACGCACAAGATTTCTGGTCTGGGGAACACTGGATAATTAGCACACAAGCTGTCAATGGAGTCACTGGTGTAGGATTTGTAATGAACAAGAAAGTAGGGAAACGGGTGAGTTATTATGAACAGTTTAGTGACAGGATTATTTTGATGAGGTTAGAAACTAAGCCCGTCCCAACCACATTAGTACAAGTGTATATGCCAACATCACAGGAAGATGACGAAGAAATAGAAAAAATATACGCTGAAATTGAAGAATTAATTCAATATGTGAAGGGGGAGGAAAATCTAATAATCATGGGTGATTGGAATGCAATAGTGGGAGAAGGAAAAGATGGGAATACTGTAAGAAGTTTTAGTCTAGGAGAAAGAAATGAACGAGGAAGCAGGTTGCTAGAATTTTGTGAAAGATATAAGCTAGTAGTGGCAAACACACTGTTTAAGAACCATGCAATAAGAATTTACACGTGGAAACATCCTGGGGATACAGGCAGATATCAGCTAGATTATATCATGCTCAAACAGAGATTGAGGAATCAAGTTTCATCGAGATCGAATAAAAAATGTGGATTTGTATAAAAATTAGGGGGTGGAGGGGGGTAGAATAGGTGGTTTCTCAATGAAATTCATATGGGACCACTTTGGAAGTATACCCTACAAGTAATTGCCAACTTTAATGGAGATCAGTTAAATGGTGTCAACTGTAGCTTTGAATAAAGAAAATTGGCAAAAATTAAGGGGGTGGATAGGGGGAGAGGGGTTCAATTTTTTTAAACCAAAAGTTGACAGTCTTTTTCTCCTTATTTTTGGCTATGTATGTCCAAAGTTTCATCGAGATCGAATAAAAAAAAATGGATTTGTATAAAAATTAGGGGCGGAGGGGGGTAGAAGTGGTGGTTTCTCAATGAAATTCATATGGGACCGCTTTGGAGGTATACCCTACAAGTAATTGCCAACTTTAATGGAGATCAGTTAAATGGTGCCAACTGTAGCTTTGAATAAAGAAAATTGGCAAAAATTAAGGGGGTGGATAGGGGGAGAGGGGTTCAATTTTTTTTAAACCAAAAGTTGACAGTATTTTTCTCCTTATTTTTGGCTATATATGTCCAAAGTTTCATAGATGATCGAATAAAAAATGTGGATTTGTATAAAAATTAGGGGGCGGAGGGGGGTAGAAGTGGTGGTTTCTCAATGAAATTCAAATGGGACCACTTTGGAGGTATACCTGTTAGGGTCGAAGCATCATACCGGGGCAGTGTATGGGGGCATCCACAAATTACATGAGGTGTTTTTCCGGATTTCTGGACCCCCCCTCCCCCCTGGTGAGATTTCGTGAGATCTGGCCGGCCCCCCCCCTCTGGTGAGATCTGGTCCGTGAGAACCCCCCCCCCCCTAGAAACCACCCTCCAAACTTTTGTAGACCTTTTTTTTAGGTCACACCCTAACTTTTTTGACGAAATACCCTCCTTTTTTTTGGCTCTACTATCCCCAAATTTTTCGCAAAATCTCACGTGAGATTTCCGTAGACCCCCCCCCTCCCCCCTGGTGAGATCTGGTGAGATTTCGCCAGACCCCCCCCCCCCCTATTTCACCTCACGTAATTTATGGATGCCCCCTATCGGCTTATACACCTAAACTTGAAGTCATCCAAAAATATTACCAAAGTTCGGAAAAAGTTCTATAACCGTGAAAAACCTTGTAGAATGCTAACTGTAATTATTACAACGGCCGCCACTTACAGATTAACCTCCTGTAAGAAAGGTACTAAGTTAGAAATGAAAGTCGGAGTCCGGATCACTGAAGAATATATTCTTAAAAATTTTCACAGAATTTACAAAAGTCACAGTTAGCAATGGCAATCGGAGAAAATCATTTGCCGAAGATCACAAGTCATGAAACAGAACAGACCGCACCACCCCGAATGAAATTGAAAGTTAAGATGAACACATGTCGGAAAGTTTCAGATTTCAATGGTTTCCCATCCTGTTTAGTAATGGCGTCTGTCAGCCATACTGCCCGGATCCTGACTACCCATCAGCCACCACGAGCCGGTGCCGGTCTTGCTTAAACTCGCCTAACAAAGTACTACATCCGAACCCGACCAGATACTTCAGCTAAGTGCGAAAAAAACCACGCCCGGGTCACTTTTACCAAAATGGCCGACTGAACTAGACAATAGTCTATCTAGAAAAAGTTTTCATTAACTGAGTGCTACCAGAAAATCACAAGATGAAGAGCGTAACGAGACAAGTGTAGTGATGTGGTTGGTTTTATTTTTAGAGCCTCCAGACCGGTATAAATGAATTTTGAAAGTTGGTTAATCAGAAGTATATTTGTTTAGAGTATTGCGATACGTCACCATTACGTCACATCCGATATATGGATTTGCAAAATTTTAAAATATCAAGTTAATACTATTTTCAAAGTGTTCCCCAGCTCCTGCTGAGTTCAGTGGTGTAAAAATCTCTATAGAATTTCTAAAATTTACTGGTTTCCTGGATGGTGCAACGAATAATTCACTTTTTATTTAAAGTCTGTTATCGCCTGAAACTAATTTTAAATCGAACCTTTATTTAATTTAAGTACTTTAGAAAAGTTTTTAGTTCGTGAAATATGTTAGTCAGAGAGAAATTCAACTTTCAAATCGGTTTCTACGACGTCATTAAAAAATGGATTTTTATTATTTATAACACCTGTTTGTTAGTTGATAGATATTGGAAACTTAAAGAATATTGACTGGCCGGTTATTTTGCTTGGTTAAATTTACTTTTAAAGCTCTGAAATTACTTAGATGTGGTGGGATTAACTATTGAATTCACTCCACGTGGTAGTGCTTTAAAAGTCATATTTACTGCTTTAAATTAGTCTGGAACTGCGAGTTATTGGTGAATTTATCATAAAACAGTGAAATTACTATTATACCAGTGCTTTACAGTGGTCAATTATGTGGAATATTAGTGCTGTAGTTGTGTAACCAAACCTGTTTACTTTACTTCAGAATTATTATGGATTACGCTCATTTAGGTAAGTTTATGGCTTATATTTTATTAAAAACTTCTTATTTATGGTTGCTATGTGTTGTTTATTTACTTTTCTGAACTTAAATGTTGTTATTTCGATTTCAAACTATGGTATCTTGTACTGAATGTTAACCTCAAACTTCGCTGGATTTTAACTGAATATCGAAAATAGAGAGTAAGGTAGCTTACATACCCTACATGTAATTGCCAACTTTAATGGAGATAAGTTAAATGGTGTCGACTGTAGCTTTGAATAAAGAAAATTGGCAAAAATTAAGGGGGTGGATAGGGGGAGAGGGGTTCAACTTTTTTAAACCAAAAGTTGACAGTATTTTTCTCCTTATTTTTGGCTATATATGTCCAAAGTTTCATCGAGATCGAATAAAAAATGTTGATTTGTATAAAAATTAGGGAGCGGAGGGGGGTAGAAGGGGTGGTTTCTCAATGAAATTCATATGGGACCACTTTGGAGTGATACCCTATCCACTAAAAAAATTTAATTTAAATCGGTTCAAAATTGGTGAAAATAACGCTGGTCATACATACAAAAAATACAGACGAAGTGAGAACCTCCTCCTTTTTTTGAAGTCGGTTAAAAAGGGGATTTTCACCAGAAATATTGTTTTTTCTTCGTTTGTGTGTTGTGCTGTGTTGCAGCTGCCCTCCTCCCTTCAACTTTGGTGAGTGTTGGGTGCATTTTCCCTTTCTTTTCCATGTAAATTTTGCCTCGCAGCATTTCTTTCCTTTCATTGTTACCTATAAAGATACATTTATGGCATTTGTTGATTTAGAAAAAGCTTTTGATAATGTTAGGTGGGACAAGATGTTCAAAATTTTGAAGAAGTCAGATCTAAAGTATCGAGATAGAAGAATACTCTATTAACTATATAAGAATCAAGTGGCTATAATAAAAGTAGAGAATCAAGAGAGACATGCATCAGTTAAAAAGGGTGTGAGACAAGGTTGTAGTCTATCCCCGTTAATATTCAACTTGTATGTAGAAGAAGCAATGAAGAAAGTCAAAGAAAAATTTCCATGTGGCATAAGTTTTCAGGGAGAAAAAATCAGTATGCTACGATTTGCTGATGACATTGTCTTGTTAGCAGAGAGGGCTGAGGATATTGAGAAGTTACTGAATGGCATGAACAAAATTCTAAAGGAAGATTTTGGACTGAATATAAATCAAAGCAAGACAAAAGTGATGAAATGTAGCAGAAATGATACCAATACTAGTAGATTAAATATAAAAATAGGATCGGATGCAATAGGAGAAGTAAGTGAATTCTGTTACTTGGGAAGTAAAATTACAACCGAAGGCCGAAGCAGGAATTATGTTAAAAGCAGAATAGCACTAGCAAAAAGAGCCATCATGAAAAAGAGAAATCTTTTAGTTTCAAATATTGATCTAGGAATTAGAAAGAACTTTTTGAAACTCTTTGTGTGGAGCACAGCTTTTTATGGTAGCGAAACGTGGACTTTAGGAATACCGGAAAGAAAGAAAATTGAAGCATTTGAAATGTGGTGCTACAGAAGATTGCTGAAAATTAAGTGGACAGACAAAGTAAGAAATGAACGAGTTTTGGAAATGATGGGTGAGAAAAGAAGTTTGTGGAAGAAGCTTACGGAAAGAAGAGACAGGCTGGTAGGTCATATTTTGAGACATGCTGGATTGGTTAACTTGTTAGTGGAGGGAACAGTCGAAGGTAAGAACTGTAGGGGAAGGCAGAGATTAGAATATATGAAACAGATAATTGGGTATGTAGAAATGAGGTTAGCACAGGATAGGAAAGGATGGAGGATTGCATCAAACCAGTCGAAAGACTGACGACAAAAAAAACAAAGAATTCAGAAATTTCTGGTTCTTTAAAACTAAATATTTTAGTGCTACTGATTGCTTTACAGTCAAGATTGCCTTTTAATTCAGCCCTACTTTATGTTCATAAGATGTTCGTAAAATGTAGGTAGAGTCCTTGCATGTTCGCATTAACAAATCAAAGCTATGCCAGAGGTGAAGGTCAATTTTAAGGCCTGTAAAAATTGCACCCGACACCTGGATTTTGAACATGGGACCTTCCATACCCAAATCACACGCCGCATACATCTGAATTAAAAAGTACTTGAAAATATGTATTCAATCATATAAAAGTACATGTGTGTTTTGGAATAGCAAAAATAAATTATATAGAAAAAAGTACATTGATTTTACTATGCTTGAATATTTATTTGTCATTACGTTCATATTTGTCTCTTGACTCAGATGGATATGACGTACGATTAGGGTACTAAAGTCCCTTTTACAAATCCATGTCTCAGCTGTAATTTTCATGGGCCTTTAAATTGACAGTCACCTCTGGCAAAGCTTTGATTTGTTAATGCTAAGATGCTGGGACGCTCCGTGGTTCCAATTTCACGTTAATCTGTAGGTCTCCTTTTAACCCTTTCCTCCCTGATGGTACTTATAAGTACCACTGTATTTACCACCATATAATTCGACAATACCAGTGTCCACTGCATTGTTAAGCCTGTTGATGTATTGTTGTATGATTAAGTCAGACAATGACAGCATTTATTTTTAAATTTCTTCGTGAAATTGCTGAGAAATTAATTTACTTAGTAGGGGCTTGACAGCATACTGACCAAAGTAACAAGTGGTACATTATAATGAATTTTTAGATGATAATTTACTTGGTAAGTGTCAATTTCTGTTATTACTTTTTTAGTTTGAACATTTAACCATATATTTTTTACCTATAAAATATGTTTTTCTAGTTTCTTTACTAAATAATCTAGAAAAACCAATGTGGACTTATAAGTACCGTCAGGGAGTTCTGGGTAGTTTTATTCAGATTATTGGTCAATAGATTTAGCAAGTATACAATTGGTTTTATCATTGTTTTAGATATTTTTAAATGGATATTTTTATGAAATACGCTTTGATTGTGAAGCTCTTCTCTTAGAAGTTTATAATTTATCAGCTCTTCTCTTAGAAGTTTATAATTTATCAAGGCAAAAATGAAGAAATGACTGGAATGTTCTCAAATTACTCATTAGGTAAAAGAGTGGTCTTAGAATTGACTGAAAAAATGGAGCAATGACGGTTATCTAGTATTATCATTATTTTTCATCAGTTTCATTATTAAAAAACTGAAAGAACTTTTGTTTGTGGGAGAATCAGACCCGACTGCAAGGGACTTTCTAACAATCTGCTGATGGAAAACTATAAAGAGGAGATTGTGACAGTGAATTTACAAACCTAGGTATTTGCTACTGGAAATGGAAGGATAAAAAGGTCATACATTTAGTATCAAATTTTCATGGCAGTGGTGAAATTCCACTACACTGGTTGGGGTCAATGGCAACTTCAACCTCTCCCGGATTGGATTGGTGACCTGGTGGATCTTGGACCAGAGGGCCTCTCTGGCCGGTCATCGGGGGCCACCTCCGGCAGTAAGTCCCATAGCATTTTGCCCATCCTGCCACCCTGTTGTTATACCACTAGTTATATGCAAAGAAAAAGATGGATTGAAGTCGACAATTTCATGCTCAGGAGTCGTCAAGGACTACAATACCTTCATGTGTGGGGTTGATACTGCTGATCAGCTGATGACTTTGTGCAATGCTGACAGAAGATTATTGAAATCATGGTAAAGATTGTTTTTGGGAATTCTGGATGTTGTATTTGTCAATGCCTATAACATAAATGGTCCGATATTTGAAAAAAAGTCTGTAAAATTTTTTTGAAGATCCTTTGCACAAGGTATGATGACTATGAAGGATAACCGTAAGAAGAAAAGGTCATCTATATATATTTCACCAAGCCCTCATCCATTCAAACAACACAAGTCATATTATTCCATAATGAGAGATGTTAGATTGGGAAACAGAGGTATACACTGTCCCTAAATTGTAAAAATCAGATGAAGATGTGAAGTATGTAGAATGAAGAAAACATCATTCCAAATGTTGCACTACAATGTCTTTTATGTCTGAATGAGCAAAAAGAATTGTTCTTTTTGAATATCATGAGGCAAACATTTCATACCAATATGAACATAATTGATTTCAAATGCTATTTCTGTACATCATGTGATACACAAAGTCCCTGACGGTACTTATAAGTACCGGCTTAGTAATTAGCACTTAGAGTTCCAAAAAAAATATGTGTGTTTAATTTCAAGTACCTTTATACAAATATATAATTGAAATTATAAATTTCCCTTTTTTTCCAATAGCCGGTAGGAAAGGGTTAAAAATAGGTGGCAATAATAGAGGTGTACTGCACAGCTGATAAGAAACTCTGTGACTGGAAATAATTTTTGATCACATTAAATTATTATTATTTTACAGAATCTTTGCAGTCTGTATTTAAATTAAAATGTATAATAATCTTAATATTTTTTGTTAAAAAATATTGAGTGAATCAAAATGAACCTCAAACAAAACAAACACGTTAAATGCGAAGTGAGTGACGCTTGACATTTCATAGTGACTATGTTGATATACACTAGAATCTTTCATTTCAGTACAGTGATGATCATTTGTCAAAATTGTGTTGGGATACTATTTTTGTGCATAAGAGATCAAACAGTGAGGTGATAAAAGGAGACAGGCAAAAAAAAAAATTTTTTTTGATGAACTTTATTACTTTTGTAGATTATAAAGTACAGTACTCTATAATTAAGTATGGGTGGTAACCCTAGCTGCGATCCCCAAATTACTTTTAAGGTAATTTTTTAACATTAATTCCCTGAACAACGAAGTGTATACGTTAAAGGAGACTAAAGACAGAGTAGGACCCCATCTGTCATACGGACGAGCTAGGGACCAGTGTGGATGTGAGAGGGGGTGAGATATCACTCGTCCGAGTGTCGGTGTAGTGACAGTGCAGACTTGGTGCGGTCTAGTGTGGCTCGACCTTAAAGCGACCTATTCACGGTCCAACTTATAGGACATCCGTGTACAATTACCGTAGGGTGCGCTCAACCATTCACGCTACTCCAGATGTTCCAAGCAATCCATTCCACTCGTACTTTCTAGCGGTACACCATGTGTCCATATCGCACAGTCGTAGGATGTTTACTCCAATATCTATAGCTTGCTGGGCAGCAATGACCCTTTTTGGTTGCCTGGGAGGCCAACAACATCCAGCACCTTCTACATGTATTCCTATAACCGCTTTCACGGACCATCAAGAGTTCTTTTATCAAAAATAGGATCTTGTAGGCCCTACAAGTTGTAGTGTGAATGCACCACTAGAGCAGTGGGTCGTGAGCACGGAACTGAGCGTGGCAGGTAGGCGGTAACGGCTTGGCCTATCATTCGGGAGGACACCGATTCGAATCCCCATCTGGGAATCTAGATTTGGGTTTTCCATGGGTTCCACAAATCACTCCAGGCGAATGCTTCCTTCAAAAGACCATGGCTGAATTCTTTCCAGTTCCTAGCCCCAATCTTTCCACACCTCTAATGACCTCGACGTCGACAAGTCATAAGAAGAAAAAAATAAAAAAATAAATGAGTGCGGTGGCGTGGCCTTGTGCTTGACACTTGAATTAGTCTAACCACGAACTCTGTAAAGTTCATATGACAAAGACTGGTTTGTAGATGCGTGGGTAATTATATAAATAATTTAATTCAGTTGTGAAATCATCCCACATTTTTTGTTGTTGAAAGTGAGGCAAAAATAAATCAATATGGCAGTATTATAGGGAAATAAAATTTACTTATGAAAAAAAGATCGATTTTAAATTTATTTTTGATAAAATATTAAAATCTAAATAATTATAAATTTATTCCGCAAAACATCAGCATCCGTGTATGTCAAGCACTGAATATCTGCATCCGCAAAGATGACATCCACAACAAACCTAATACAGAGTAACCAATGAAGCATTTCTGGCTACGAATAACAGAATACCCCTTTCTAAGCCCTCATCCCCTTCTATGATCCTCGGACCATTTGCCTAGAACAATGAGTCTAGCCTATCCAGTCAATCTGACTTCTGCCTTCCCTCATAAAACTGTTCTTGTTGGCACACCAGGTTGTTTAACCCAATTTTTCATGCACAGCTAAATGTTGCAGTTATAAATTCACAACTGCTCTCAAATTCCTCCAAACCTGATGCATCAATCAGGTTTTTTTTTTTTAAGTCTACCGACATCCTGTGATTTCTCCCTTCAGTAAGTAATATGGTATCACTATTAAAGAATTTTTCATATTGAGCTTTTAGCTTTCTGTTATTAAAATTTTAGACAGCACTATTGGAGCAGTAACTTTATATTTGTATAAAGACACTAATGGTAAGTAGTTTAACTACAAACTCTAAAACTAATATTTAGAGTTAGTCAAAAATCCTTTCAAATGTAAGTTGTTACCAGGATTTGAAAGCATATGACAGGGATGCCATGCGCAGGATATCGATGCATGTGGGTGCTAGAGAGGTTATGCCCTCACTCTATATGCAATATGTAGAGGTTTGTGATTTAACCCAGGGCTTTGGTGCACAATCTGGTGACTAGGAACTGTCTATCACCAACACTCCCACCCAAGACCGAAATGATGAAATTTCTTTCCACCACTGTTGGTCATGCCAGATAGACCCATGACAAGCACCAGACACCATTACGATGCCTTGATGACTCTGGCCAAGCATAATATGTTGAATTCCTCACTGTCATAAAATTAAACTTAAAAATAAAATAAAAAATAAAACGAGTCCAATACATAACTTCAGCTTATCAACTTTATGCAAAAAGGTCAAATCTTTATATATAAAGATGAATGTAAGCATGTATGTATGTTTGTTTGTTTGTTTGTTGGTTTGTTGGTTCTTCATACAAATCCACAGTTTTCATCCGATCTCGATGAAACTTTGCACACTTATCCTTTGAAACAAGGAGAAAAATACTGCCTACATTTGGTTGAAAAATTATCTGTATAAATAACACATGTTGTCTCATAACTTCGAAATACGGCGATAGACAGACACGTTGGATGTGGACGTCTCCAGACCGTGTTTCCGTGTAGTGGACTGGCAGCTTAGTGGTTAAAGCGCTTGCTTACGAATGTCGTGGTCTCCGGTTCAAATCTCCGTGGAGGCTAAGATTTTTCAAAATTGTTTTTTATCGTAAGAGTCAGGCCTGGGCCGTAGGTTATTCGGATTGAATGTTAAACTGTAGATATTACAAAGTTAGGGGTGCAATGCGAGGCAAATGGTAGGTAGTGTTGCAATGTTGTAGGTCTACACTTTTTTACGTTATAATGATCCCTCAGTTGTTGTTCGCAGTCAGTGTGTGTGTGTGAACCACAGTAATATTATTATAAATACGGAAGTAAGTCTCTGTCTTTTTGTTACGTTTTGACGACTAAATGGATATATCGTTGTGATGCAATTTTATAAGGAAATCTGTATGAAGGGCACAGGATATTTTTTCCAGTATGATTAACAGATGTAGTCACGAAATTTTGAGACCTTATCGAATGGTGACAGAAATGGGATACCCTGCTAATAGCGTGTTGGTCCTCCGTTTGCCCGGCGAAGTGCAGCAACACGATCTTCCATGGACTCCACGAGTCATTGGAAGTCCTCTGGAGAAATATTGAGCAATGCAGCCTCTATAGACGTCCATAATTCCCAAAGTGTTTCCGGTGGAGGATTTTGTCCAAGAACTGATCTCTCGATTATGTCCCATAAATGTTCGATGGGATTCATGTCGGGCGATTGCAGTGGCCAAATCATCCGCTGGAATTGTCCTGAATGTTCATCAAACCAATCACGAACAGTTATGGCCCAGTGACATGGTGCATTGTCATCCTGGAAAATTCCATCGTTGTTTGGGTACATGAAGTCCATGAATGGTTGCAAGAGGTCTCCCAGTAGCTGAACGTAATCATTTCCAGTTAACATGTTTGACCAGTGGACCCAGTCCATTCCATGTAAAGCCGACACCATTTGGAGCCACCACCAGCTTGCACAGTGCCTTGTTGACAACTTGGGTCCATGGCTTCATGGGGTCTGTGCCACACTCGTACCTTTCCATCAGTTTTTACCAGTTGAAATCGTGACTCATCTGACCAAGCCACTTTTTTCCAGTCATCTATGGTCTAACTGATATGATCACGAGCCTAGGAGTGCCGCTGTTGCCGATTTTGTGCTATTAGTAATGGCACCATAGTTGATCTTCTGCTGCCGTAGCCCATTAAAGCCAAATTTCGCCGGACAGTCCTAAAGGACACACCTGTCGGACGTCCCACATTCATTCCTGCGGTTAGTTCATGCAGTGTTGCTGGTCTGTTCACACTGACAAATCTATGCAGACATCACTGGTCGCACTCATTAAGTGACGGTGGTCGACCACTGTGTTGTCTATGATGCCTGAATTTTGGTATTCTCGGCACACTCGACACTGTGGATCTTGGAATGTTGAATTCCGTAACAATTTCAGAAATGGAATGTCCCATGCGTCTAGCTCCAACTAGCATACTGCATTTGAAATCCGTTAATTCTCATCGTGTGGCCACAACCACATAATCAACCTTCTCACAGGAAGTATTTGACCACAAATAAAAGTCCTGCAAAGGCACTGACCATTTATACAATTTGTAAGCGACACTACTGCCATCTATATATTTGTATATTGGTATCCCATGACTTTTGTAACCTCAATGTATTCTATGACCTGGCCTATGTGCATTGTTGTTAAGGGCAAATAAAGCCTTAATGCTGAGAAAATGTAGATATAGTGCTACTGGTTAGCTGGTGATCAATGCACACAAATACACACTACTATGGTGTCTGGCACTGTATGGGGCTTGTCTGGTTTGAGAATCAGTAGTGGAATGAAATTTCATAATTTTTGATGGTTAGCAGTGGTGCTGATACAGTCTCTAATCACCACATTGTGTACAAAAGCCCTGAATGTAATAATTGCTAGCTGTGTATTGATCATGTGTGCATGATGTCAGAGGCAAATGACCTCTGGTTCTATTCTACTTCTCACAGTCCAGTCTCCATGTTCCGGAAGAAAATATTTGTAAATGTTGTAGTTGAGCATTTCAAATAATTGCATGAGCCTTTATTACACGGAAGTGCCAAAAGTAATGGGATAACTTCTAATATCATGTATATGCATGGCAAAGTGCAGCAATCCAATGTGGCATTGAATCAACAAGTCGTCGGAAGAAATATCCAGCCATGCTTCCTCTACAGCCATCCAAAATTGTGGTGCATGATCTGACATTTCAATCATGTCCCAAACATGTTCAACTGAATTCACGTCTGAGGATCCAGGTAGCCAAATCATTCACTGGAACTGTCAAGAATGTTCCTCAAACCAAGCAAATGATTTTGAGCCGGTGACAAGGCACACTGTTGTCTTGGAAAAGGTCATCACTGTTTTGGAACATTAAGGCCTAGAATTGCTACCGAGATCAGAGTTCATACCATGTAAACACAGATTCATTAACAGATCTGCAAACGTGCCAACTTCTGTTCCACAGTCAAAAGACAAGGCACCCTTTAGGCAGACACTTTACAGAACCCTAGGTCCTTTGTCATGATGGTTTAAGTGCTGCTCTAACTTATTCCAACCTCAAAAGAACTTTCAGAAACTGTCAAACGTCAGTTGTCCTTGATGTTATGAATTGTATGAATGTTCTGCTCTGAAATGCTCATTCATGGACAACAATTGTGGCTCTCATTTTCGACTTCTTCATGACCTTTTGAAGTAATCAGCCTGGCATTATCCTGGAGTAATTTTGGGAAACCATGGAAAACCAAAATCTAAAAAATCTATGAGGATTAGAGCCTGTATCCTCCTGAATGCGGGGCCAGAGCGTTACCGCTCACCCACTACACTCAGTGAACATATCATTACAGGAAATATTTTGCATGATGATACAGTTATAAGATTGATTTCTTAATGTAACCAACAATATTTCAAAAATTTATCCTATTAATAAGCAACTCATGTAAGTTAGCCGATCGGTATTCCTTGTCAGCACTGCTAAGGTACATGGTTCAGCATATGGTGCTGATGTGGCGATCCTTAGCTGTGAAGTTATATGGATAGCTTTGGCACCTCAGCTGTGGCCAAGACACAGCAGTAAGTAGTCATTTCTGCCACCAAAACACATTGTCCCATTTAGGCCATGATTTATTAATTAAGTCAGTTAGGAATTGCCAGCAGTGGGAAACTTATCTTGTTCCTCTATAGATATGGAAAGGATCACTAACTACAGATTTTGAGATACTGGAATAAAATCTCTTGAACTAACTCTAGAAATGGTGCAAGTCAATAACAGTTGTCTGAATAAGTTCAAGAACAGAATAGGGCACAACAAATTGTAGTCCTAAATAGTAAGACTTAATATCGATCATACAGTAGGCCCATTACAAGAGAAAGTTTCAGGTAGGGAAAGAGAAGACTCGTGGAATGACTAATTTCTCGCAATATGCCCTTTGTGTATAATCTACAATTCGCAGATTGCTTAAAATCACAGACAAATGTGTGATGATACTAGGAAAATGGAAACGGCTTTTAGGCAATAACAAAAACAAATGATAGGGAAAGTGACTCATCACTAACCAAAGTTGAAGGCTGCAACGAGTGAAAAACATACATGACGAACACCTCCCGAACCACATGGCCCGTTTTCTAAAACATGAATAAGGTAAAACTGAAACACTGTATATGTTTTGGTTTATCATGTATGTTTTCCACTCATCACAACCTTCAAATTTGCTGAGTGATTTTCCCTAATATATATTTCTATGTTTATACAGACAAATGTGTGTACTGCCCTATCACAACATGGTTCTCACTTGGCTCTGTCAAGGATCATCTGAGTTTGATCAAAAAGGTGCATACTACATCCATTGTCAATGTAGTGTAGTGTATATCAAATGAACCGTTGTGACTAAAAGACTGGTGTGAGGACCACCACTTTCACAAATACTCTTTGCAGCCAGAAAAATTCACGATTATAGAATATCATCTCTGCAGTCCGCATCACGAAATATAATTTCAAAAAACTGCCAGCACTTGCTTCAAAAAGAGAGGACTGTGCCCTACAGGGATGGATATAGATGCTTGTTACAGACAAGTTAATGAACAGTAGATTCAAACTTGGTAACTTCTCAATTCAAGCGTATCCTCTGGCTGGTACCAAGGCACTGAGCTTACTAACTATTCCAAGTGTTTCAGCTAACCTTCTTCCCTCACAACATCTCTTTAGCTTAGTTTCATCTATCACAGTATCTAAATTCAGTATGTGATCAGCTGTGCTCAATAACAGTGATTCCAACACAAGCATTAAATATTTCAGTCACCTGGTAATGGTGGCATAGTTGTTAGCTGAAATATTGTGCAGTTCTGATCACATAACTCAATGATAGATGTAAATAAGAAAAGAAAGGGAAATTAACCCACCACATACCAAAGTGGACGGATGCGATGAGAGAACACTAATGCTGTCAACCAACTACACAATATTTCGACATATGCCTTGCTCACAAATAGAAAAACGGGCCATTAGGCTCGGAACGTGTGTGCACAACGAACGTTACCTAATGGGTCATTAGGTAACGTTCGTTGTGCACACACGTTCCGAGCCTAATGGCCCGTTTTTCTATTTGTGAGCAAGGCATATGCCGAAATATTGTGTAGTTGGTTGACAGCATTAGTGTTCTCTCATCGCATCCGTCCACTTTGGTATGTGGTGGGTTAATTTCCTTTTCTTTTCTTAATTATATCGCCTAGAAGCCGCTTCCATTTTCCTTAGTTGCATCAGTGATAGATGTAAGAAATATATAGACAACTTTTTTCATATTTAATAAATTCCACCGATATTTACAACACAGGAATAAGCAAAACAATCCTTCATGTACAAATACACAAAGGAAACCTTCTTTGCAGAGCCAGTTGCACATACTAGGTAGAGCAAAATGTTGATTATCATTTTTGTAGGCTGTCAATTACCCAGATAGGAGTATAATCATGTTCAAATGTAGAAAAAAAAAGATTAATTAAACCATAAGTAAGTATTAAGAAACATGGAGAATTTTTAATTAAATATAACCATAGTGATGTAATAAATATCAGGGTTTAAATACAAAGAATGAAGCTGTTAACACAAAGAATCGCCTCAACATTTAGTTGAATTCAGTTAACCAGGAACAATAAGAATATTAGTGAACAGAGCAAAATTTGAACTGAAGTTGTTTCTAATGCAAGTGTTACAAGAAGAACAAAACATGTTCTGAATTCATGGCCCATATTCTTCATGGTTCCTATTAATTTGGAGTTATTCTGTGGATACTAGAGAAGTGCGATGTAATATTCACCAGGTTATGTCTGGTCAGAATTTGAATGCTTCTTGAAGTACTTGACACAAATAGGATATAAATACAGTGAGATGTATACACAAAATTGTAATACACAAACATGTATGATGACAGAACAGTAAACAAGAAAAATTTGATAGTGTCATATAGAATTTATACCTTTTTAATTTCTTCTTCTGATGGTTCCTTAGTGTGTCTTCCTTTTCCCTGTGAAAAGGACTCACTGCTATCTGACGTCACAAAAATTTCTGAAACGACTGAATATCCATTATCATTCCCTTCATCGCCACTTCCTGAAGACTCTGATGGTGGATCATTGATCCAAGCATCCAAATCAAGTCTGAAATATATTAAAAAAATCTTTAATGAAAACATTAAAAAATGGTTTCCTACACCTGAACATATTAATGTTCTTACCCTTCTGGAATCTGCACTTTTTTCTGAGCTTTCGGAGCAACTGGGTTTAATTCTCCATGAAATAAAGCAGAAACATCCAATGCGATATCCAAGTCTCCTTTATTCATCAATTTTTCTATTAGAAGTACCATCTGAAGTGCAGAGCTGGCACGTTCTTGTACTTCTAGGTCAGCACTTGAGACAAACTGTGGTAGATTTTCTGCTATTATATGACATAACTGGAATCAACACACAACATTAATTTCAGTGCACAAATAACAAATACTGCTAACCTAATTTTGTAATAGTATAAAGATTTTAATTAACAATATCTTGATACAAAGTATATCCATTAAATAATACTAATTTCTTTTGCAATGACAATTTGCAATACAGAGCAGCACAAAAGCAACTTTATATTTTATATACACTGTACACAGGTGAGCAAAGCTTAAGGACGAAAGTGTGTCATTGCCAAATAATATAGCTTGATCAAACGTGGACTATACATAAGAAGAATTGCTACAGTAAGGTACAGTAGACAACTGAAAGAAATATGCTTTGAGGCGAACAGAAAAGACATTATTATACAAAGACAATAAATTACACTTAAGTCAAGGCTACACATGATGGCACCCTGAACATTACAAAAAGCAGATACACAGCCCTTAAAAGGGTGTGTAATCATCAAGGATAATGCTGCGTGCTCTGCAACATGCCACCATTGTGGCCACAAGATTGGTAAGTTCTTGTGGTAGGATGTTCCATTCCTCCAATAGTGTGGTTGAGAACTACTGGATGGTCTTGGAAGCATGTGGACATATTTCAATACATTTCACCTATGCATGCAACACATGCTCAATGGTATTTAAGTCGAGGGAAGAGGGCAAGATGGTACATTCACTGAATATCCCCTCATTCCAAGACCACCTCTACCTGTCCAGTTTTATTGCCATAAAAATGAAGTCAGGACCTAATGCACTCTTGAAAAGATGCACATAAGGAAAGATTACAGTGTCATTATAACACTGAATGGTGAGGGTAATGTGCTCAAAGGTTTGGAGGTCGGTATGCCCAAGCAACATTAAGCCTCTCCACACCATAACACCTGGATCACCAAACCAATCATCTTACAAACTTTTCTTGGGTGCATTAAGTGTTCCCACCTCTCACCATGTTTCATCGCAAGTGAGAGGAGACTCAAAAATGCATCACCTTCTTCTGCAAACCTTGCTGTAAGCCTCAGACAGACTTCCAAACGTCTCAACTTCAGATTTCCAGGGACTCAACTGGAACACACTTTACAGAACTGTAGGTGTTCTGTGATGATTGCTTGACAGCTCCCATAACCGATTCCAACTTGTTTTGCAATTTCTGATACTCTCGGCTATCGATCGTCGTCAATAATGTCTTTAACTGCACGAAAGTTTTCGTCTGTAAAGCTGCTCCGAGTATGACGATTGCGTTGCTGATTTTCCACACATTCTCATCCTCACTTGAACTTTTTATGCCAGAAAAACACACGTGTCCTTGACAACGTTTGATCACCGAACTGTTCAGTCAATCTCTGGCAAATTTCCACCGCTCTAACTCCTTCAACAGCAAGAAATTTTATAATATTGCGATGTGCAGTGGAGGGGTGCACCTGTTGCTCCGACATCATGAGCGTTACCGACTAAACAGTGGGAAATATCTAACAGCATGATCTCCCCACTCCTAACAGTCCTGCCTAAGCATAGCAGAAGCGCGAGGCCAGTCCTGCCAATTGTTGAAGTTCAGGAACAACAATCCAATTTATATTCGATCCCTCCTCGTACATCAAGAACAGATCCTGAACGATTACCTCACTTTTAACTTCAAGTGTGCTTCGTATAAGAACATCAAAGTTCGAATGGTTAATATCAACACCTGAACTTTAAGCGTCAGGTCTTCTATATCTCTGGAGAACGGCAGTCCCTTGGGCAATATACACTGCTGCAATCTGCATCAGTGAACAATGCCCACCATTGCCACAGGTCTTCAATGATGGTAATGAACTAATCCAGAAATGACACCTGATGGATTGCCTTCAACTGAGCCAAATTATTTGCTGTCACCTTATTGGCATTTGCATATATCAAATCCTTTTTGTTGTTTTTTTAAAGCTATGTCCTTGTACTTCAATCATATCAACACCAGTTATCTAACTTTTAAGAGAATTGTCATAAAATATTTTGGTTCATTTAGTATACCATAGTTGTGGGTTTTATTCAACTAATCATGATGAAAATATCCTTACATGTTTCTTTTTGTATGTGATAAGTTGTTCAGTTTTTTTTCTTCTTCTGAATCAAATTCAAAATTTTATGTTGCGATATAAATCGCTGGCCACAAAACCTAAAAGGATTAATAATACAAAGACAGTCAAAAGTATTCTGGAGTGTAATAAAATTTCAACTTGTACGAAGTGGAACAAGTCTCTATAGACTGCTGCAAGATCTGTTGAAGATATGGAATGACTTGCACTGACAAAAGTAGAAGTATTTTGTGAAGGGGTATTGAGGTGTGTGCAATTTTGGCTACCAGACCAGTATACTGCTCCATGACAAGGACCTTTTGTACTGGAAAGCATGTGGGACAGGGTGAACTTGTGGGGTAAAACAAATACAGTGTTGCGTCTGGTTGGCTATTTACTTCCGCGAGCGGTTCGGAAGTTGGGAGCTTGAAGTGAGTCTAATGTGAAATTAAAAGACAACTCAAAGTGGGAAAAATTCTTCAAATAAGGGAATTCGGTGTGGAAAAGGTACTGGAGAAAATAATTGAACTGCAAACAAATTAAGGTTACAATGTTACAGCTCACGAAGTCTGACTTAATTCATAGAAGGCCCTATGGGAGGTGCACGACTTCAAGGTCTACCATAAAACGCTGATAGTGTCCATGCCTGCTTCAGCATATACTTTTCACAGAAACCGTCTCCAACGCTTCAAGCGGAGATAAGTTCTATAAGAGAAGTACTTTCCCACAGGATTAATTAGTATGACACCCTTCTTGCTAGAGTCCATAACCTCCTGACAATGACGGCTATGCCTTGCATGCAGCGTCGAAGACTGCTACTGAGAGTTGAACTACTGACGGCGACTACTGTGGCCTGCACTAGTCTGTCTCTCCGCCCTACTCTCTGCTGCTGCTGCTGCTCCGCCCTACTCTCACTCTCGGTGCCCTGCCAACTCTTTTTATATCGTCCCGGTGACGACATTACTTGTGTCCTCTCAACCTTCCAGGAACATTCTGTAGCGTCGGTCACACATCCTTCGTTCTTGCATCAGCCCTTGTTGCCCTTCTGGAAATTTTCAGAGTCTCTCGTCACGTAGCTGCTGGTCTAGCCGTGGTTATCAGGCTCTCCCGCGGCACTTATCTCCCCTCGCTCGACCTTCTGGCTTTCTCCGCAACATCCCACGCGCCTCCGAACACATAAACCCTACACTGTATTGCACAACATGTCGCATCTAAGTACTTCTACGATTATTTCGCGACAACAGGCAATCTTATAATAAGGCTTTATGGGGGTATGAGGGGGTATACTGAGGTTAGGGCAAGATGTTAGGATGTGCACTCATAATTTGGATAGTTGTAAGGCATGATAAATGAATGTAGAGAGGCATTTTAGAAGAACAGGGAGGGGGGGGAGGGGGGAAGGTAATATGACTGTAAAAAATAGGTAGAGGTATGAGTAAGTGGGTTTGAAAGGGTCAACAAAATGTTAAAAACCAATGGAAAAGCAATATCTAAGCAGAAAGCTATTAAATAAATGCTAAAATTTATATAACTGCTAAATTTTGAGTGGACAAAAATAAAAGTAGCAAATTTTTGGGATTTACCAAAGAAAGAATAAGTATGCTATTAAAACAAGAAAAAATCTGTGGTGAAAGATGTACAAGAAAAGTTTCCAATACATTGATGTTCATCCAGAAACCCTGACCATAACAGCAGCTGTTCATGCCAACTTGTATGATCAAAATTTTAATTCTTGCTTAACCGTCCCTGCTATCAAGAGTCCTCCCATGCAGTAGCAGCACCTCTGAACTCAGATGATGGTAATTAGCCTATCAGTACCAACTGGGTACCAAGCAGCCACCAGGTCTCAATACCTAGCAATCTTCCTTCTTTTCCACTCATATCTCTCCATACCATGAACCACTGCTCACCAGAGTTGTTTAATTTAGTGTGTATTATATTCGAGTTTCTGTTCATTTACTTCAAGTTTTATTAATGTTTTTTATTTTTTTGGTTAATGCTTTATATTTCGTTTATTCGTACAAAAAATTATTTTCTGTCCACTACTTCTGCCTGCCGACGACACGTTTCTGTGAGATAGTTTCCATTTTTACAATACTCTGGTTTAAACTCTAACTCCCACTAAATACTCCTCTCCATCTTAATTCACCCCATGGTGTCAGCCAACCATCTCTGAGGCATCAGTTAGCTTAAGCGTCTTTAAACTAATGCCCATGGGCCAAAGAGCATTGCCAATCTGGCTCACCATAGTTTATTTTGATTACGATGTAAAATTTACAATGTTAGTGAATCACACAAAATATTGATCGGATAGTTTTATTTAACCACCTATTATGAAACACAATAACTGAAATACACAATAAAACCAAACATATTAACCACAACTAATTAAATGAGGTTTATCATAAAAATTTATGATAAGTGACTTACATAAGTAAGTCATATAATGAAATTAAACATTATAACTATGACTAATGAGATTCATGTATCTCTAAATTTCCACTGAAAATTATTTGTAGTTGTGGAACAATTTTACTGGTGGAAATTATAACAGCGACTTCAAATGTTCATCAGTTAATTTGGATCTGTAAATATTTTTTGTATTTTTCGTTGTGAAACCAAAAGAATTTTGAAAAAATCTTAATACCATTTGTACTTTATGAGGAAACTACGAAAACAATATGAAGTATGAAGTAATATATGTAAAGTAATATGTTAACCAACCAGAACCCTGTTTTTCTCACACAGATTTTCCCGGGCCTTGAATCGCTAAACCAGGTTCTTCATTTTGGCTACGACTTCCTCAGATCCTTTCCTGAAATGCACTGCATTGTTCCCACTATCCTTCCCACCACACCATGTGTTACCTTCAGCAGACAACCTAACCTAAAAAATACACCTGTACCCAAATATTAACCTTCTGATGCTCCTAAACCATCATTCGGAACCTTTGCATGTAACAGACTCTGATGCAAAACATACAGTATGCATCCACCTATCACAACCTATTGCAACCCTACTACTGGCGAAACCTACCCCATCATAGGCCATGCCACTTGTACCACAACCAATCTCGTGTATCAACTCGCCTGCCATTACTGCCAAAGTTCCTACATCAGCCTTACCTCGAACTCATTATCCACCAAACTGAAATGTCATAAAGAAACAGTTTACTCCCAAAACCTAGACCTCACTTTTGCTCGCCACTCACAAAAACCGTGACATCAGAGCTCCGCAGGTTGGAATTTGTCTATCGACACATTCTGCAGACTAGACACCCCCCAGGCCTCATTTTAAGATAATACCTTCCATCCTCGCCCTGTTATATCCATCACTGGCCAGAGACCTTATTTCAAAATTTATTTTCTATTATTATTATCATTTCTCCTTTTAATGCTGCATTTTTCTTTCTTGAGATTAATATTTGTGATTGTATTACCATTGCTCCGCCCACCACCTCCAACGGACAATTTCATTCGGCATGTGGCTGTGTTGACCGTGAAGCTTGCACGAACTCAACCACATGTTTCTGTCCACTTGATAAAGATTTAACCCTGAGATATTGTGTTTGTTTGTATATTATTTTGTGTTGTTTCTGTCCTTCTCCCTTCAACTTTGGTGAGTATAATTTGGTGGGTATAATTTATCTTTCCTTCCCATACAAATATCGCCTCGCGGCAGTTCTTCCACTCCATTATTACTGAAAATGTTAATTTACAGGACAGATTTGGAATAAGAGTACAAACAAGTTAGTTGGCTGGCCTGTAAACTAGATTGCAATATGATAGATATTGTTGTTAGCAGAGTGTAACTGTGACAATGCTTTGGAGGAAAATGACAGCTGAGCCTGAGAACTAAATTATGTTTTAATTTAGCGTGTAAAGTAAAAGATAAGAATCTGTAAATGAATCGTGCAGTATTTGAAATAAATGTTAAAGTGGAAAATGTGAGGAGAGTTATTTAAAGTTGAGTAGATTGTTTGGAAGACAATGATATATTTTAACCAGCAGAGAGGAAAAGCTATTGTTCAACATTTTTGGTTGTAATCCAAGATACAAAACGGGCTATAATATAAACACTTTTTGCTGCTTGGCGCAGTTGAGTCAAAAAAAGTTTGTCACTACACAAAATTGCCATTTACTGCCCCCTGGCAACACAATTTTGCCACCCCGATATTGCCGCCTAGGGCATGTGCTCCGGTTTAACACCCCCCCCCCTGCTAGATCCGGCACTGTCATGTAAGGACAAAAGAAAGTAGTTAATTAAAATTAACTATTTCCAGATCAAATCAACAATCTCACTGCATTATACATTTGCAGCAGTCAGCACGGCTTCACGTGAAAAAGTAGCAGCTAAAAGATACTACATGTAGTAGTGAGAGTAACAACCTAGAAATAGAAGTAATTTAAATAATGTGTGTTGTCTAAAAGCAAATGAATGTGTAGAAAATCTTGTAATATTTGTTATTTGATTTTATGATAAAACGTCCACTGAATGAAGACAATAAATTTAGATGAGCCGGAACACTGTACTAATCAGTAAGTCATAGAAATAAAAAGTGAAATACCACCAATAAATTGTAAAGGTAACTGTGTATAAATGGAAATGTATGTGTGCTGATTAACTGGTGTAGTAAGCAGAAATCTCGAGTATGGTTGAACTGTACACAATATTTGTATATTTCTTCTGTGTTATTTAGTGAAATTGCAGTGATCATATCTATTCATGTCAGCATTGAACCAATTATAATTAGCATGTGGTTTACAGTAGCAGCAATGTATCTGTTTCAGTTGTGATTTATTTATTTTATTTTTTTTTCCACCAAATATTTGACAGCAAAATTGCCCATACTTTCCACTCGCTGGTAGTTAAAATAACCCTTTTTGTTACAATGGTGAATAATGATGGCAATTAAGTTCAAAGAATGTAAGATATCAATGCCTGTTGGACTGAGTCCAGAGATATGGAGGCAGAGCTGAACGATTCAGGGTTTAATAACTTTATAAAAGCAGGAAATCTGTAATATTTGATCAAATATTGGGTAGTGAGTTTGAATTTCAAGGGCAGTCAGTCTACAAAAATACTTGGATGGGTACACCATAACAGTATGAAAATAAAGTAATGTATTTTTCCTGATCGAGCAGCAGTTTCCAATGAAGGAATTCAGGAACAGCAGCAAGATAACAATAAAATGTTAGTCATGTTTATTGTTTATGAAAAATTTGTGCAGTCTCAAGAAAAAAATTTACAAGCAGTTACAATAAAAAATTCAGAAAATATAAAGAAGCAAATGGTGCAGTCACAGGAAAAAATTATAGAGGATCTGAGAAAGGAAATGGTGCAGTCACAAGAAAAAATTATAAAAAAATCTGAGTAAACTAACTATGTAGTCACAAGGAAATTTTGCAGTAAACCTGAGAAATTGGGCAGTTACAAGAAGAAACAAGAAAATCACAAGAAAAAGATATAGAGAATTTGACTTGGCGACCAGAAATTACTGAGCAGTCACAAGAAAGATTGTGGCAGGTATTAAACTAATTGAGAAGGTCAAAAGAAGAGATAAGAAAGCAACCAAAAGGATTAGCTGACATCATAAAGCAAGGATCTATGACATTAAGAGAAGTTGGGGCACGAATAAATGCAAAGCATGCTTATGTAGCTGAATAACATTGTACAAACAAGAAGGTGGTAGATGACAGCATCAATAACATAAAATTGAATCCGGATGAAAGGATTATGGAACAGAAGGAACAGCAGTATGAGAAATAAAGTGGTTTGGAGGATGAAATTGGGAACAATAAGGAGATTCATCCGAGTAAATGAAATTATGGAAAAGATGCAAGAAATAAAATATTATGTCAATAAGGTTGAAGATGAAGAATGGACACATGATAGCAAAATAAGTGGATTGGGACGTGAATCAGAACATTGGAAAACAATAGATAAAGAGTTTAAGAAGATGAATCAGCAAACATTTTAAAGGTATTCTGGAAAAAAAGTGATGGAAAGTCAGCTCAAATTGCCAGAAATATAATTTATACCAGAAGTTGAAATTTATAAAGCGACTTGTATAAAAGCATTAACTAAAGGAATATAACGTAAAAAAAAAAAAAAAAAAAAAAAAAAAAAAAAAAATACTAAACTAACCTAAATAATATTAATTAAACTAAGGAAAAAGGAAACTGCTTTAGGCAATATAATTGTAAGGACAGGGAAAATGACTCGTCACTCACCAAAGTTGACGGCAGCGATGAGAGGAGAACATATATAAACACACAAATAAACTCAATATTTCGGTTAAACCTTAATCATGATGGAGAAAATTAGTCATGAGGCTCGGGAGGTGTGCACACGCCGAGGGTTGCTACATGACTAGGTGGATTATCAATATGGTGGTGGGACTGAGATATTGTATATAAATAAGTAAATTGCAGAAGGTGGTAAAACTAACACTCGGGGGGAGGGGGGGGGAATAAAGTGAATAAATATGGACGGCTAAATTTTGAAAAATAAAATAAAGTAATTAAATAAATGACGATAATGCTAGTTCTAATCCTACTAATAATGAGTGATGTGTCAAGGAAAGGAATTTTATCTGTGGTTGAGGCCGGGTGGGTGTCTGGTATCTAGGATGTTTTGGTAAGCAAGTTCCCATCTGCGAAGTTCTGAGGCGGCGGTAGTTTCGGGGAAAACTCTGATTGCCCTCACAGTGAAACAGTCATTGAAGTTGTGATAATTAGCATGTTCTGGTATGGGAAGATATAAATTGCGGGTGTGAACTGTTTGTCTGTGGCCATTCATCCTGGTCGAGAGTTGTTGTGTAGTCAGGCCTATGTAAGAACTCGTGCAATGGTGACAAGTTAGCTGGTATATGATGTGCGTAGTGGAGCATGTGGCATGTCCCGTGATGGGAAAGGTTTCCCCTGTGACAGGGTTGGAAAATGTAGTAGTGGGAGGATGCATGCTGCAGGTTTTGCAGCGGGGTCTATTACAGAGAAAAGATCCATAGGGTGTTTTGGAGAGTCAGATGGAGGGTATTTGTGCACCAAGATGTTTTTTGAGGTTAGGTGGTCTGCTGAAGCAAGTACGGGGGACAGTTGGCAGAATTTTTGGCAAGAGAGTGCACATTTCTGGAAAGGACCGAAGGAAGTCATGCCCCTGTTTGAAGGATTCGATTGATGGATTCGAGACCAGGCGAGAACTGGGTGACAAAGACAGGGCTATGGTTGGATGCTAGAGGCGGTGGGAGGGAGTGGTTGCATTGAGGGTGGGTGATTGCACGTGTGATTTGTTTATGTACAAGGTCTGCTGGATAGGAGCGGGAAATAAGGGCTTGGGATAGGTTTTGGGAATACTGGGAGAGGGATTCATCATCAGAACAGATACGTTTGCCACGGACAGCGAGGCTGTAGGGGAGGGAACGTTTGGTATGGAATGGGTGGCAGCTGTCAAAATGTAGATATTGCTGTAGATTAGTTGGTTTGATATAGACAGAAGTGTGAAGAGCACCCTGCCTGAGTGTTATGTCAACATCGAGGAACGTGATGTGTGAATGTGAGTAGGTCCAGGTGAAGTTAATGGAATGGCTATTGTTAAGGGAATGGAGGAATTCTAGAAGTTGATCTTCACTGTGGGTCCAGATCATAAATATATCATCTATGTATCTGAACCACACACTGGGTTTGAAGGGGGTATGGTTGAGGAAACGTTCCTCAAGACGCCCAAGGAACAGGTTGGCATAAGAGGGGGCCATGCGGGTGCCCATGGCAGTGCCACGTATCTGGTGGAGGAGAGGTGTATGGATTGTGGCTAGACCTTGTAGGGGGCACTGCAAGTCCAGGAAAGTTTTTATTTCCTGACAAATGGAGGTAGTGGGATCTGTAGGATGTGGTAGGTAGGTGTTTGTGTCATACAGTTGCCTTAGAGCCTCAGCCTCATAGTGAATGCGGTCCATCACTACTGTGGTTGAGCATTTATCCGCAGGGAGGATGATAATGCTATGGTTTCTGGAAAGTTCCCTCATGGCTCGAGTTTCCATTCTCCAACCTTTTGTACAGAGTCTTCCCTCCTATACCAAAGATACCCCACATTTCCTTGAACGTCTAGCCACAATCCATACACCTCTCCTCCAGACGCCTTCCTAGTCTCCATTGATGTAACCTCCCTCTATACCAATATCCCACACTGTCAGGGTCTCAGTGCCCTGGAACACTTCCTAGATCTGTGACCCCCACACCGCCGTCCTAGTACATATTTCCTTTCACCATTGGCCCACATGATTCTGTTAAAAACTTCTTCACCTTTAATTCCACCTTATACCACCAGATACGTGGCACTGCCATGGGCACCCGCATGGCCCCCTCTTATGCCAACCTGTTCCTTGGGCGTCTTGAGGAACGTTTCCTCAACCATACCCCCTTCAAACCCAGTGTGTGGTTCAGATACATAGATGATATATTTATGATCTGGACCCACACTGAAGATCAACTTCTAGAATTCCTCCATTCCCTTAACAATAGCCATTCCATTAACTTCACCTGGACCTACTCACATTCACACATCACGTTCCTCGATGTTGACATAACACTCAGGCAGGGTGCTCTTCACACTTCTGTCTATATCAAACCAACTAATCTACAGCAATATCTACATTTTGACAGCTGCCACCCATTCCATACCAAACGTTCCCTCCCCTACAGCCTCGCTGTCCGTGGCAAACGTATCTGTTCTGATGATGAATCCCTCTCCCAGTATTCCCAAAACCTATCCCAAGCCCTTATTTCCCACTCCTATCCAGCAGATCTTGTACATAAACAAATCACACGTGCAATCACCCACCCTCAATGCAACCACTCCCTCCCACCGCCTCTAGCATCCAACCATAGCCCTGTCTTTGTCACCCAGTTCTCGCCTGGTCTCGAATCCATCAATCGAATCCTTCAAACAGGGGCATGACTTCCTTCGGTCCTTTCCAGAAATGCGCACTCTCTTGCCAAAAATTCTGCCAACTGTCCCCCGTACTTGCTTCAGCAGACCACCTAACCTCAAAAACATCTTGGTGCACAAATACCATCCATCTGACTCTCCAAAAACACCCTATGGATCTTTTCCCTGTAATAGACCCCGCTGCAAAACCTACAGCATGCATCCTCCCACTACTACATTTTCCAACCCTGTCACAGGGGAAACCTTTCCCATCACGGGACATGCCACAAGCTCCACTACGCACATCATATACCAGCTAACTTGTCGCCATTGCACGAGTTCTTACATAGGCCTGACTACACAACAACTCTCGACCAGAATGAATGGCCACAGACAAACAGTTCACACCTGCAATTTATATCTTCCCGTACCAGAACATGCTAATTATCACAACTTCAATGACTGTTTCACTGTGAGGGCAATCAGAGTTTTCCCCGAAACTACCGCCGCCTCAGAACTTCGCAGATGGGAACTTGCTTACCAAAACATCCTAGATACCAGACACCCACCCAGCCTCAACCACAGATAAAATTCCTTTTTCTTGACACATCACTCATTATTAGTAGGATTAGAACTAGCATTATTGTCATTTATTTAATTACTTTATTTTATTTTTCAAAATTTAGCCGTCCATATTTATTCACTTTATTCCCCCCCCCTCCTCCCGAGTGTTAGTTGTACCACCATCTGCGATTTAATTATTTATATACAATATCTCAGTCCCACCGCCATATTGATAATCCACCTAGTCATGTAGCAACCCTCGGCGTGTCATACCTCCCGAGCCTCATGACTAATTTTCTCCATCATGATTAAGGTTTAACCAAAATATTGAGTTTATTTGTGTTTATATATGTTCTCCTCTCGTCGCTGCCGTCAACTTTGGTGAGTTAAGAAGATAAACCAAGAATACAGAATGAGGGACAGCAGCAATCGTTGAAATAGTGAGAATAACTATGTGGGAAGAAGGAGGAAAAGGAGAAGACTATCAAGCAAGGGGAACCAAAGGAACAAAGAAGTGGTGTATGTGATAAATAACACTGTGGTAGAAATGGGGGCACAATTAAGACAAATATTCAATATTCATCTACCTGGCATGGAAAGATGGAAAAGGGGGAAGAAATGGGGTTTGGATTTAAATTGTGAAGGAAAAAATGTTGTGAAGCATAAAAAAGGAAAAGAAAAAAAAAGTGATGTATGAAAGGTAATGCTAAGTGAAAATAAGCAACTCTACTGGTGGAAATACTAGAAGTTAGGCTAAGAACAAAAAAAGAGGTGCCACAGCAACAGGAATGAAAAACTATAGCAGCAAGAGCCTGTACATCAAAAGAAAATCTGTCAAGGCTGATTTTAAAAGAGAGAGAGAGAGAGAGAGAGAGAGAGAGCAGTAGAAATTATGAAGAGGTGTTAATTAGCAGTGACAACAAAAATGAAGAAGAGAAGATAATAGATGAAAATGAAAAATGAGGGAGACTGTAAAAAAGAAAATAAAAAAGGCAGAGGAAAGAAAGGTAAGACATAACCAGTGTGTTAGTCAACTAAATTCAGTGTCAGTTATTTGCTGCTAGGCCAGACAAATGAAAGATATGAAATAAATGCAGAAATTAAGGAATTTTTTAATGTAAAATGAGGATTTTTGGCTGTGGGGAAACTGGTTGTGAACACACATTTGTTAGTTTATCCAGCAGAAAGAGAGAGAGAGAGAGAGAGAGAGAGAGATTGAGAGTTTTTTTAGCTGTAGAATATGGTAGATTTATAACTACACAGAGCGATAGGTCACATGATGGAGCAGCAACAATAATGAACACTGAGTACATTTCTTGACTACATGGAATGTTTCTTTAGATAATTCAATTCATGCTCGACTTTACTTTGAAATATGATTTGTTGGTAACAAGGTGTATTTTTAGTTCAATGTAAATGGGAGTTTTTTTAACCTTAATATTTTAATTGGTCGCTTATCATGATGTTATCTAACACCAAGTCCAAGTAGGGTGATGAATTGTGTCATATATATGTAGTGTGGTGTGCGATTATCAAATTGAAATTGGATAATGGTCAAATCCTATTTATAAAACTGAAATGACACGTATGTAAAGAATGACTAAACTGAACAATTTTATTGACAAGTGAATCTTAGGGTAATAATAAAAAAATTGGAATTGTTTATACGAGGAAAATAGTTTAAGAACTGGCTTGTAAAGTGGAACTGAATGTAGTATAATATATTTATTTACCTATTCAGTCCATATTGATATTGTTTTGTTTTTTAAGATTTCATATTGTTGAAATCATCCTTTTGGGAAAATTATTTAACTGCTCTGAAAAAATAGAACAAGGGGGGGGGGGGAAGAGGGGTGCATATGTAAGGAAAGACATAATAAGTATGAAATAATATATGTAAAATAATTTGTTAATATACAAGGTGGATGGCTTCAGCATAAGAGTATGGCACTCCATTGCAATTAAATTAAATACAATTAAGTTGGCTAGCTTGCAAGATAGATTGAAATATGACGGATATTGTTGACAATAGCAGAGAGCACCTGTAACAATGTTACAGTATAATAATAATAATAATAGTTGTAATGACCTGGTGACGGGGTTTCTATTCGCTGCGCATTCCACTCTAGTGTAGCCACCTAAACCTAAAGCGGCAATCCTACTGGGTACCGGGGACCCACAGTTTAATGTTGACCCTGAAGCACGGAAGTGTTTTGGTGTACTTCACATCACACAGCAAGGTGTTTTAGAGGTGAATGTTGGGTTAAGGGCCTATGAAAATACCCACCGTGACAGAAATTCGAAGCATGGACCTTTCGATTTCTAGTAAGACACCTTAACCATAGAGCCACTAGATCGCTCAATCTTATAGTGAAAAACAACAGTTAAGTCTGAGAATGGAAGTATGTCTTAATTTAGTGCAGAAATAATAAGATAAATGCCTGTAAATGACGTAATTAATCCACCATACCAAAGTTGACGGCAGCGATCTGAGAAAACACTAAGGTGGGCAAACAAATATTTCGGTAACAACCTTCAAGTAGTAGAGAAATGTGCCATTAGGTTCTGGATGTGTGCGCACACAGAATGTCACCCAATGACTAACTAGGTAGTGGGAGAAATGGTGGGGGAACAGCTAACGAGAAGACTATCGATATATCGGCAATGTCTGGGATAATATATTGCAGGCGATGGTAAGATGAATATATGTAGCAAGGGTACCTAGTACTGACGCAAAAAGTTACTACTAGTTAAAAAAAAAAAAAAGGGGAAAAAATTAAATTAAAAAGTGATGGGTTAAGTGGTTGGATTTTATCGGTGGTTAAGGCCAGGTGCGTGTCTGGTGTCCAGGATATTCTGGTACGCTAGATCCCATCTCTGGAGTTCTGCTGCAGTGGTGCTGTCAGGGAAAACTATGACTGCTCTCAAAGTAAAACAGTCATTGAGGTTGTTGGAATCATGGCTATTGGCATGTTCTGGCATTGGAAGGTACAAGTTGTGGGTGTGGACTGTTTGTCTGTGGCCATTCATTCTGTGAGTTGCTGTGTAGTGAGGTCTATGTAGGAACTAGTGCAGTGGCGGCAAGTTAGTTGGTATATTACGCGAGTTATTGAACATGTGGCATGTCCAATAATGGGAAAAGTTTTTCCTGTGGTAGGATTGGAATATGCAGTGGTGGGTGGAAGCATGCTGCAGGTTTTACAGTGAGGTGTATTGTATGGAAAAGATCCATTTGGTGTTTTTAGCGAGTCTGACAGAGGTTATTTGTGGACTAAAATGTTCCTAAGATTGGGTGGTCTGCTAAAATGTGCATGGGGAACAATGGGTAGAATTTTGGCTAGGAGAATATGCATTTCTGGAGAGGAGCGAAGGAAGTCATACCCCTGTCACAAGATATGGTTGATGGACTTGAGTCCAGAAGAGAACTGGGTGACAAAGGCAGGGCTAGGGTTGGTTTTTGTATGAGACAAGCGAGAGTGGTTATGTGGAGAGTGAGTGATCGCACGGGGGATCTGTTTATGTACAGGATCTGTGTGGTAACAATAGGAAATAAGGGCTTAGGATAGGTTCTGCGAGTATTGACAGAGGGAATAAGCATCAGAACAAATGTGACTTTCATGGATGGCAGACTGTATGGGAGGGAACGTTTGGTATGGAATGGATGGCAGCTATCGAAGTATAGATATTGCTGTAAATTAGTAGGCTTGATGTGAACTGAGGTATGAAGGGCACCATGCCTGAATGTGATGTGTGAGCAGGAGTAGGTCCTGGTGAAACTGATGGAATTGTTGCTATTGTTACATGACATGTGCAGTATTTGAAATAAATATTAAATAGTGGAAAATGTGAGGCGAGTTATTTAACATGAAGTAGATTGTTTTCAAGACATTAACCTATTTAGCTTGCAGAGAGGAAGCTATCATTTGCCATTCCTGGATGTAATCGAATAAATACTTATTCAGGTTCAACAAAGAAGATGCCAGTCGAAAAACTATAAAGGATTCTCCTGTCACAAGTTGCATAAAAATCTGAAACATCAGGCTGAAAATTCATTTTTTAAACACCAAAACTTCATTTGTGAACTCTATCAGAAATAGTGTCTCAGCTTGCTCACTAAATATTTGGCATGTATTAAATCAGGCAGAAGCTGGTGTTCTACTTTTAATTTTTAATGAAGATTCATATGTTTAGTTAAATCTGTAAAAAATGATAACTTCCATACCCACTCATTGTTTTGTAATTCAACCAGAGAACCTTTCATTCAAGAAAATGTTAATTATTGCTTGAAGCTAAAAATAGAAAAAATAAAAAAAATCACATTACACCATTTCCACAGCTAAGCCAAAGTATTGCAGTATAATATGGCAAGTCATTTTCTCGCTGAATTGATGATGACTGAGCTTGATATAAATAACAGTTGACATGACTGGCTTTAACACTTATGACTTATCAAAGTATTTTCTGAACAAAGACTATTGTTGAATGACACAATGTACACTTAATGTTTTTGAACCATCATTATTAGAGCTATGTTTCAAGTTTTACCATTGAAGATTGCTTTTCTGAAAAGCATTTACTAATTTAAAAATACATTCTCCAGTGGTTGTGCCATGAATGGTGTGAACATTTAAGACGCTCTATACAGACTTCATAATTTTTATCTATCCCTTGAATAAAAAGTAAAACTTGAGCAGTATCTGTAACAACTCATCCAGGGCCAATCACAACAACTCCAGGTGCTGATTTCTGTCAGACAGTTGAATTAATATATTTTCTGCAATATCCTCTACACTTTGAGCCACATTGTTTGCTGACAAACCAATGTTTTTAAATAAATTAGCTTTTTCTAGATACATTTCTTCTGTTGTAATCCTCAATTAATTCACTGTCGGTAAACATTTCCCGCATTTCGCTATTTAAAGAAACTAGCACAAGTTACTGCTTCTTGATCACCATTTCCATTCTTAACAATTGCTGAGAATTCAACCTGTGTTTTAAAGATGCGCATTTTTCTAACTGTAGCCTTCCTGTAAACACGAATTAATTCTGAGACTATTTAGTGTCATGATAATTTTTCATATTGTATTATTTGAGTACCGTTATTGTTTCAATGCAAATTATACATAGCACCTTTTTACACAACTCAATTATGGAATACTGATATCCCTATTGTTCTTTAAATGTTTTGCGCTCACTTATCTATCTCGTTTCTTTTCCATATTTACACACATCCACAAAAACAGGAGATAATTTCAAATCAAATTAATGCCAACACTCTCAACTAAAACGCTGTGTATTTTTACTAAGAAACTATAGTCACAAAAAACTGCAATCACTTTTCAGTTTGAACTTCTCACTCCGATTTCAAACATCGGAACTGTGCAGCACTTGGTCGTTGCCTGTATTTATGCCCCACATACTCAGTGTGTAGAACATATTTAAAAACTCTCAAAATGTCTCCAATCTTCCAGACTTTGATCACACAGCAGAACTTTTCCAGAACATGCTATAGCTCTGTTACTAGCTGCAAGATGGCATAGCATACATCAACAAACCAAGCATGACTGATGTTTTTGTGTAATTACACTGCTTCCAACAAGTTGGAACTATACTACTGTAGATTTGCTTCAACTTCTCTACTCTCGCTGGCATGTCACTACTATACATTTAGCATGGTCTTTAGCAGTCATAACAACATGTAATATACAGCATTTACTTAGGCTGTCTTCACCACAATGAAATGTTCTTGACACTAGCCTGTAAGTACCAACTGAAAATGAACATAGTATGCTGGTATGATGGGCTAACTATCTTGGCCCTTGGAGGAGTCAGTATGTATGTCCTTTAGGCTAAAATGTTTGGAGGTCCCCTATGTTAGCTGCCAGCCTACACCATGCAGCTACTTTATAGGCAGGGAGAACAATTGGGAGTTTTGGATTCTGGGTGAATATTGTCTGTTCATGGCCATTTATTCTTACAACTACTGGATTGGTGGTGAAGCCAGGCAGTGATTGTACATCAGTTGTCTAACCTCCCATGTACTGTGCTTGCAACTATATAGAATATGTGTAGGCAGATATAGAAAACACCATGTTAAACACATACAAAGGATAAATAACTATAGGTAGAGATCTGAAAATTTCAATGCCGAATGCGTATACACGTCTCTGTGATTTGATCCATCTAGCCGCCAGCTGTGGTTATTTTCCTATCGAAATGTTTAATTTGTACAGCTTTCAAGTGCCCATTATTTCCAACAATATTTATATATACTTTTTTAAATATGGAATAAAAAATAATTACCTGTACAACAGTTCCAGTATCATTCTTCTCTTTAGCTTCTAGCAAAATACAAGCGAAGAGTTTCAAAATATTTTGCACATAAACAGCTTGAATATGCCCAGGCAGAGAAAAAACTTTGCTACGTAGCATTGCCTCCAAGGTAGTCTGTGGATCTCTTAAGTACCTATAAAAAGTTTAGTATTTTAGTAATGGTGGCACATAAAACTGTATAGTAAGAAACTGAAATGTATTTTACATTTTAGTTAAGAAAAAAAGGAAATACATTTATCACCATCTCATCATCTTGGATGTTCTCTCCCTCCTGAGATAAAACTCTGACACCATTGCTAAACTGATGATTCATCCACTGCATCATCTACACAGATTTAACAGTGAATATCACATGATCACACAGATCTTTTATTGCAGAATCAAATAACACTTCACAATTAGCGATGTTCATTTTTTCCCCCCTTGCAAAACACCCACAGGAACAAGAAAAGCATTACATGCAGAACATAACCTTTCATACAGTAAACAGGCAGTCAATTAACTAGCTAACACTGAATGGAAGCTACTTGAGATGCCAATGCTGTACATGGGTACAACTTTTCAGAAGGCTCCCATATATTATCAAATAACCATGTACCAGCTCGTATTGCATATTACCAACACAATGGCCACTTTAACCCAAGAATTATCAGGTCAAACATATACTGAAAAAGTGGAAGCAACTATGAACAGGCTACTTGCATTTGGAAGTTTTCTGGAAATGTTTCAATAATTATTTTCATGGCCTTAATGAGGTTGGAGAATACTCGAGCGTACTTTGTAATAATAAAATACTGCTGTAAATAGAAAATACTGCTGTATTGAGAATGAATAGCAGACAAGGATAGGAAAAGAAATCCAAACTGTGTTAAGACAAGCAACAAAATTAGAGCACAATTGGTTAACTACAAAGTGCTGGTGTCTTAAAATCATATTTTATATCAATCCACTAAAACAAGTGTTTCTAGGCCACTTTGAGAAACAAGTAAGCCTTGCCTATTACCAAAATTTTACTTACTCTGAAAACTCCCCACATATCCAAGCAGCTGCATAAAGAACTTCGGCCATTGTTGAACTCTGAGCAGAGCCCGAAGTCAGGAAGTGTGCATTTTCAAGCAGCAGTTCCATCTGTTGTACAGCAAACGATCGAATAGCTTGCACACGTATTGCAACATCCAGCATCTGTGAAGCTACCAATGAACCATGCTGGCTTCCTTCCATACGAGTTAACTCGACCAATACAGTTACATACCTATAGGTAAAACCAAAATTTAAATTGATGGATAAGAAATTTAAAAGCATGCACACAAAAGCAATTGTGTTCACTAAAGGACATATCACTAATCAATGAAAAGCGAAGATGCTAAACTTCAATATTCTGTGAAGAGAAAGAAATCAACTGATTGGTAGACAAAATAGCCAACAAATTAATGAAATAGTATCATCTAGGGAAAAAGGGGGGGGGGAACATACACATTTGGACAAAACAAGAATGTCTAATAGTGTGGAATAAATCCTAAATTTTAACAGATGGCAATTAAGTGAAAATAATAAAGAATATTTTATTTGTTTGGCTCGAGCCTTAAGACAATTTACAACCAAACTACATTAAGGCAAGGAGAGTAAGTAGCATTATATTTCTAAGGCACACACAAACATTAATACATAATTTAAAACTGTTTTTCTGTTGGTTACAAAGGAAGTAAATGATGTTAGTGTTAGAAAGGAAGGATATCACCTAACACAAATAGTGTGACAGCAAAGTAACATGAATGGAAAAAAAAATATTTTACATAAGGCCCTTCTTCAATAATAATGGTGCTTATTACATGCTGCACTGACCTGGAAGAATGTGAATGGGGCTTTGGTGGCGAGGAGAAGAGGTCTTGTGCCCCAACAGATGTTTGGGATCTAAGATAAGTTTGAAAACCTCTTCTTTTCAAATTGCGTATTTGTGTCTGACTGTGTAGTAGCTGTCATTGTGTATGACAGCAGGAGCTGCTACCTAGTGGCTGCACATTGTTTGACTGTGGCCATCCATCATAGTCAACAAGCATGTGGTGGTGAGGCCAATGTAGATGGCAGGGCAACAAACATTGCCCCCACCACTACACTCACGTCAACTAGCACGTAGCAGCGTAGCTGGGTCAACAAGGGCCCCGGTGCTAACAATTATTTTGGGCCCTCAGGCTAGATGGGCGACCTTTTTCGCCCATTTGCCCTGAAGGCCCGTTGGCCCTCTGAGGTGCGCTCGGGGGTCCCCTGAGCTTGGGGCCCCCTGAGATTGGGGCCCCGGTGCACTGCACTGCCTAGCCCTATGGTAGCTACGCCCCTGCTAGCATGCATGGCCACAATCGGGCACTTTTGCAGCCCCACATTTACTTGTACCTTACATACATATGAGTAAAAAGGAAATACAAATTAGGATAGGAAAATGAACCACTGCTTACCTTAAGATAATGGATCTGCGGCGTGAACATACATAACAAACAAGAACACAAAGAATATTGAAATTTTAAGTGTCTTAGCCTTCATCAACAAGAGAACATTGAGGAGGGTGGGTGCTGTAGGAGATGGTTTCACAGAGTGACTGTTGAACAAGAAACACCGTGAAAGGTAGGGACAGAGGTTAATGATTTGAAGCTAGTGCATGAGCACTGAAAAATATCAAAACCAATTACTGGTGGGCAAAAAGAGCAGATAGTATAATAAAATATTAATTATGTAAATATAAATAATCACAAATAAATAAAAAAGACCATTAATCCAAAGAATCTAACATCACCTCCAATTAGCAGTGGTTCAATTTAGGTGGTGAGATGGAAGCAAGGCAAGGATGGACGGAAGGTTAAAGTAATGACTGGGTATTATCTTAAATTGAGACCAGGTGTCCAGTTTGTACTGGCAGGCAAGCTCCCACCTTCAGAACTGCTGCTATATGGGAGGAGTGTAATAGTACAGACCATGAAACAAGATTTAAAATTTTAGATGTAATAAAATGGCAGGGAGAACAATTGGGAGTTTTGGATTCTGGGTGAATATTGTCTGTTCGTGGCCATTTATTCTTACAACTACTGGATTGGTGGTGAAGCCAGGCAGTGATTGTACATTAGTTGTCTAACCTCCCATGTACTGTGCTTGCAACTATATAGAATATGTGTAGGCAGATATAGAAAACACCATGTTAAACACATACAAAGGATAAATAATATGTTAAACACATACAAAGGATAAATAATATGTTTGACTTTTGGTGTCAAATAAGAGTAAAAAAAAAAAAAAAAGACAGCATACAAGAAGAAGGAATTTTACCCATGACAGTCATTTCTTTTCAAGTCCAGCGTAGTGGCATGTTAATAGTGTGAAACAAATGGTAGGTCGAAGGAATGTTCTTGAGCTTGTTGATGAAACTTACTCCTGACTAGACTAAGGAGCTGTGATGCCAGATGAATGTTACTTCTATTAAAAAATTACACCCAATGAGGATAAAAAGAGTTTTGTTCATAGTTTACTCCACGTGTTTTTCCTTTTCATTTATACACTGTAGTGATGAACTCTGAATATTATATTCATAGAATTTTGCTATTGGGACTATCCTAATAGTACTGCAGGAAGTCATTCTTCAATGGTAATATTCGACTGTTAACCGACACACTTGAAAATTGATGCTGAAATAGAAGAAGAAAAGAAAGAGACAAACTCCAAAATCAGCATTTATCAACTAATAAGTTTAATTAAGTGTTGTTAACGTTTTTTCCATGAAATTCTGTAGTGGAGTCATGGCATAGCCAAAGAGTAACAAGTAGCTCATGCTGGAATAAGACTGATCAGAGATAATGCACTGGCAGACTTTTGCATCCATAACTTTGCAATTCATAGACAATCCTTTTCAAAACGTGCAATTTTTGGTGGTAATGGTAGAGATATGACTTGATTTATAACAATTAAGATTACTTTTTTGGAAAATTCACTAATCTGAACCAGTATAGTGAGTGGAAGCTGACAACCAAGATTAAAACATTCAACCATCAAACTGAATATTATCTAAACTCACATAATACCGCTCAAGCCATAATCATAAAAGAAACAGTTTGTGAGATTAAAACGTTTACCGGGGTTAGGATGAACATTTATCACCTCAACTATAACCGTGTTTCTTATGTGACTTTGGATATTAGATTGTTCTTAATTTTATGGCTGCCATCATCTTGATGTGCTCAAAATAGAAAAGGTAGGTTCATCAAGTAGATAAAAGTCACTGTAGCCAATTTAAAGTTCAAAGCTTCACTGTATTCTTAAGAAAAAAATTTATAAGTCCAAACAATCTGTAGGCAATCTGAAATTCTTCACCAAAATATCTGACTGTAAATTGTTATAAGTAATCAGATCAGACCAAACCCTGTTGCTGAAGGAAAGTCACACTGAAAATATTTTAAACTGTTCTGCCGCACTACAAGATCATAAGATGGCTGCCCCTAGCGCTCCACAAACCGACAACCATTCTGCTCCAGTGATTTCCAGTGACAGATGAAAATTAGTTCCTGTCATTCGTTTAAGTAAGTTTGGTCAGTCGTACAGCCACGTGACCTCCCAAAGTGTGAAAACTATGTATCCTTGCGCCTTTACTTTGTCATACTTCTTAGTTTTTTTACTCCAAATTCTCCTATTGATCAGAAATTTTAGGAGTAGCTAGGTTGATTAAAAAGTGTTAATTTCGTTCCTTATAACAAAAAATTTAGCTTTAATAGTCAGGATAAAAATTATTTCCTGTTTTACTAAAAAACTGCTTCTAATTTCACAATTTTGCAGCTATGAAGCTGAAAGGACTTTTATTTAACTCCTAATTTATTGCTCTTTCGTTTGGTACCAGGAATGCCATGTTTAGTATTTTCTAACAGTTTAAAGTAAAGTGTTTTGGAATCACGAATTTCGACACCTCTAATAACTTTCTGACATCTATGAGACCTAGTTTATATGATTCTACGTGTTCTAAGATGACCGTTGAGGGAATTTGAAGTTGCTACCTGAACTCTCTGATTTAGTATGAAGTTCTGGATAATCGTCCCCTTGAAGTCTATCTGCCTTAGCCATTTTTACTTCAGCACCTTTCCACTAAAACTTACTTTCTCTTGTTGTGACCCTATGACTTCATGAATTTTAGTAAAACTTCTTGACAACTATTTGTATTTTATCATAGTGTGTTTTGAATATGGGTTTCCCAATTGAATTTACATATCTATTTATATAAAGATGAATGTATGTATGTTTGTTTGTTCTTCATACAAACCCACAGTTTTCATCCGATCTCGATGAAACTTTGCACACATCATTTGAAACAAGGAGAAAAATACTCTCTACATTTGGTTGAAAAATTATCTGTACAAATAACACATGTTGTCTCATAATTTCGAAATACTACTGAACGGCGATAGACAGATGCGTTGGATATGGACATCTCTGTAGTGTTTTTCCGTGTAGCGGTCAGGCAGCTCAGTGGTCAGTGGTTAAAGCGCTTGCTTACAAATGTCGTGGTCTCCGGTTCAAATCTGCGTGGAGGCTAAGATTTTTAAAAATTGTTTTTGATCGTAAGAGTCACGCCTACTGTTTCTCTTCAAGAGACTGGTTCGACGGTAGAATGATATAGTGATGGCTTTCCTGTCATATTATGCTGATTCGGTGTTGTTTGGGACCAATCCTTCGTTACCAACAACTTTATATTTTCAATTCTGGCAAAAAATTCTTAATCCACGCGTACGAAGTCGCGGGGTACAAGCTAGTATTATCTAAACTGGTTAATTTTACATTCTCCCATGTGTTCAAAATTTCTGTATATTGCTCGAAAATTCTTCCAGACATCTAAAAACTAGTGTGCAGATTTTTTATGACCTGATTGGGGACATATAGCACTTAGATATCACATTCCCAGAAAAAAAAAATCATTTTAATGCATTCTAAATGGCTCTTTGCCAAGTGAAATAATTTTTGTTTTGGATTTTTACATTAAAATACATGCAGTTTCAAACATAGCATGAATAAGAATTAAATGGTGATGAGGTGCCACTTAAAGCAGACTGTCATTCAGGCTCTATACAAGACTGGTACAATATAAGCTCAATTCATGCAAGGAATACATTAGTAGGACCTAAAATGATTATAAACATAACATAGTCATAATGTGAATACATTGTAAACAATGAATTTGTCAGTAGTAGTCTACACCCTACAGAATGCCATATAATCATACCAAATCTTCATGGAAGTAAGCATTCTGATCCTGTGATTTCCATTATGTTGTCATCACTGAAGCTTATGCAGGTGATCATGACCAAGAAGTGAATCTTAATATTGAAGATACAATCTTATGCCATAATAAAAATAGTTCTGTGCAAACTGTTACATTTGTATACTAATAGAAGGGAAAGAATCAAAAACACAATCTGCAATCACTCACAACAGCAGTTCACTATATTTCTGGTTTTTCAAATTAATGGTTAAATTTAAGTGAAATGTTCATTACAGTGATAAACCCACATCATGGGTAAAGTATAGGAAATTATTAAGCAGCAGGCTAGCTAAATAACATTTCACAGAGCTTGAATAAATGTGAAAAACAGTAGATCAAGTTTTACCAAAGTATTAACAAGGAAGAACAGAGAAAGTAAACCAGTAACCACAGATAAAGGAAGGAGGGCTACAGAGAACAAATAAACACAAGCACACTAGGCAATCGATAATGATGGGCATGTATAATTTCTGGAGAAACTGTACACTGTAATACAATAGTAGAAAGTTGGATAAAAAAATATATATATCTCAATATATACACCTTCAACAGATCTTGCAACAGACCGTAGTCTCTCTGAAGAGGCACGCTGAAAACCATTTACGGAAACTGTCCACACTATGCCAATTCCATATTAAAACAGGACAGTCTCTTCTCTGTAAATTACCATGTCACCAACCCATTTTTCAATCCAATCTCCCCTCATCTCCTCACAACCATCTGTTGCCCAGCTTTTCAACATACCACCTCCAACTCCCTAAAAACCCACACCTCACCTGTTCAGTCCGAATCAAGCCATCAGACTATCTGTTATTAATTGGTCTTCTTCTCCACTCTTAAAACCCCAACTTTCAGTACTTTCCAAAGGTCTCACTATCTCACCCACTCCTAAATTCGATCAGACTGCCCTAATACTACTTACCATTCTGCTGCACACTATACTGGAGGTACCACTTTGCCATTAAGAGCAGTAAACCTGACACCTTGGAATGACCTAGAGCCGAGTCTCCAGAGATTCCAACCACCCTCCAATTCTTGACCCTTCACCCCTTCCACAAAACCACCCTCTCGAATTGTTTCAACTTTTTTTTTTTACTTATGGCTTTACGCCTCATCGACATTGATGTCATTAGAGGCGGGACGGGACTGGGGACAAGGTACAGGAAGGAATCGGGCCATAGCCTCTTCAAGGAAGCATCTCGTTATTCGCCTGGACTGATTTGGGTATCCAATTGTTTCAAGATTTTGTTTCCACCAGTTTGGTTTCCCACAGTTTCTTGAAATCATTACCCAGTGGCACCAATCTTGAGCATTCAGAAACCTGGGCCATCAGGGAGCTTTCCTCTAATCCATACTTAATCATTCTAATGGCAGATAAGGGTTCAACCGCTTATTCATTGCCTCGGCCAGCTTCTCTGTCGACAGGTTTAGTACAAAGCTGACGAGTATTCAGCCCAGCTTATCTTCCAACATAAAATAGTCTGTCGTCTGCCTCTAATGTAATCAGTCAACCACAGCAGATCCCAATGGAATGCAGAAAATCTAGACAAACACATTCAAAAGAAATCTCTGCAAGCTATCTATGTTGGATAAAAGCTATGGCTATGGGTCTAACTCTGCCTTAACAAAACTCCATCCCAGCATAGCAAAATACCAATTCCTCCTTTCAATTGCCAAAACCCCCATGACTTCCTCACTTTTTCAACCTCCTACACTACCCCCCCCCTTTTACACACACACACAATTCCTCCAACATCATCTCAAAAAATTGCTACCCTACACGTGACCAAGCTTGCACATCATATGTTTCTATTTTCATCAGTAAGGGTATAGTCTGAAATAATGTGTTTTTTTTTACATTTTTTGAGTGTTTTTGTCACTGCTGCCCTCACCCCTTCAGTTCTGGAGAGTGATAGGTCTACCTTATCCTTTATTTCTGCAATATTACATCATGTGATTTCATTCTGGTCGACTGTTGCTGCGTATGCTTCCACAGATTTAGCCTTTGAAGCCAGCTACAAGGTGACATGATTTATTTTAGCATGGTAGAACAAATTAGTTTTTTAAAAAAAACAACAAATAATCAATGCCACAGTTGGCAGATATTAGCTTCACAGGAAGAGGAGCTAAGGAGGGTAGGCCATTTCAAAAATCATTCCTCATACATTATCATAGAAATGATAGCATATATTCTAAAGTGTGATCTGAAGGAGACTATATAGGGAAATTAGTACTCATCTGCAAAGACAAGAATCAGAGGACAAAACAGAAAAGCAGAAATGAAGAACCAGAAAAGCCATCAATGATGCCCCACTCATGGCAGAAAGGTACAATGTGTGAAAAATTTACAGAATAATAATTTATGCTAAACCGAATTATGGAAGGATAATTAGGTAAACAGAGTCCCACAAATCATAATTAGTACATCTGGAAATAAAGTTAATTAATTATTGGAAACTGGATCTGACGTATCACGCTCCATGGAAGGATTATATGAAGGGTTTCCCTATATTTCTGCAATGAATGTCATCACCAACCACAAGAATGACAATTTTAAAAACATCAAGGACTAGAAGTGAAGTTTTACTAGAAAGGGTAACTGTGGCTTTCTTAACATATTCTTATGTTTGTATATCCTCAAAAGGATGTAACCATTTGGTGGCTGGGATAAAGCAGACTATGGCTGAGTTGTAAGAATGTTTCACAGAGAAAGTGGTAAAAGGATTGATAAGAATTATTGGAAAGAAAAAGCCTTACTAAAATCTAGGAAACTGGTTCCTGCAGCTCTAGTGTAGGATATTTAATGGAGTAAGATTTTATATTTTGAAAATGAGAAGTAAAAAGTGTCGTAACCAGACTTATCAACAATTAATCACAACAATGAATCTAATGACCTAGTCGTCAAAGAGCTTTAACCCTATCAACAATTATAATTTAAGTGTACTATGAATCAGAGAAGATTCAAAATGATTAAGGATTTATGAGGAGAGCAACTGTAACAATTATCAGAAAACTACAGCATTTGATGATGTATTGGTATTCGAGATATGAAAAAGAAAGTATTCATGCACAGAAGAAATTAATAGATTGTAATAGTGAGATATATAACATGCAAGAGGTGTGCAATCATTAATGCCACAGTCACGTCATATAGGTTTCCCACGGATTGCATTCATGGACCAACACCTACAACCTTTCATTCGTGACTTCCCATCATATGTCTGAGTCCCTCCCCATTTCCTAAAATACCTGTCAATAGTTCCCACATACCCAATTGTAGATTCCTTATTCCTTTCTGGTCACCATAGACATCACCTCTCCCTACACCAACATCCCCCCCCCCCCTTTTTGTCAGAGTGCCCTCACGCACCCACTCTCACTCACTCTCTATCCTTAGCAACACCTTTCTCATTTCACTGGCTCATTTACCAACAGGTATGAGGCACTGCTATGGGCACTCATATGGCACCCTTCAACAACAACCTATTTCTGGGCAGATTAGAACAATCTTTTGTTCCAAAGGTAACCTTACAATCCACTTTGTGGTTCACATATATGGATGAGAGTTTTATGACCTGGACCCAGAGTGAAAACTGCCTCGATTTCCTAAAGTCTCTCAACAACTTCCACTCACTAAACTTCAAATTCCTACTCTCCCACCCACATCACCTTTCTTGAGAGACATCTCTGAGTATAAAAGCCACTTGCACACCTTTGTTCATACCAAACCTACAACATTATCTACACTTTGATAGCTGCCATCTACATCACACAAAACACTCCTCCTCTACAGCCTAGCCATTTCAAGCAGATGCTTCTGCTCTGACCAAGAATTCTTTACCCTTTACCTGACATAAGCCCTTATATCCCATAATAATCACCAAGCCCAAAAAATATGCACCACACTGAAACAAACAACCAAAAACAAACCACGATCCTGTTTTTCTCACCTAGTTCCCTCCTGGCCCGGAATCCCAGAACCAGATTCTTCATCGACTTTATAAAACATTTTCCTGAAATGCATCACATTCTTCTCACTATACATCCCACAACACCCTGCATCACCTTCAGCAGGCCACCAAACTGAAAAAAAAATTATACTTGTGGACAAATACCAAAGCACTAATGCTCCTAAACCACACTATGACTTCTTCCTATGTAGCAAGCCTCATTGCAAAATGTGCAAAATATTACATCCACCCATCAAAACCCATTGTAGCCCCACCACTGGTGGGTCCTGTTCCTTAACAGACCATGTTACCTGTACCATGTCCCATCTCATATACCAGCTCACTTGACTCCATTGCCAGAGTTTTTTCGTCGTCCTCACCACAAACCAGTTATTCATTAAAATGTATGGTCACAAACAATACGTTTATCCAAAAATCTAGGCCACCATGCTGCTTCTCATGACACCTCTCACGACTATTGTGACCTCAATAACTGTTTCATAATCAGAGAAATCAGTGTACTCCCAGTAATGACTTCCCTATCTGTACTCCTTAAGTGAGAAATGGCATACCAACACAATCTGGATACCAGACACTCCCTGGACCTCAATCTTAGATAATACTTACCTTCCTCATCCTGGTTAAATTTGTTTTAAGTTTGTAATAATTTTTTACCTCTTTCACATGTCTCCTTTTTAATTTTATTTTGACTAATTTCTTTCCCTCGACTAACATTTCCACTGATATTGTTTTTCTCCCCCACCACCTCAACAGCCAAAACCATCATTCATGTGGCTGTGTTGACTGTGGGTGCCTGTACAAATTCAGCCCATTTCTATTTTCACGAGTAAGTACGTAGCCTGAAATATTGTGTTTGTGGGGTGTTGCTGCTATCCTCCTACTTTCAACTTTGGTGAGTATATTTCATCTTTCCTTTCCATAAACACACATGTTTTAAGTGTGTGTGTGTGTGTGGTACACTTTTGAACAGCAAATACTGTTTTGTCATACATCTTTTTTCCCCCAATGGTTAGTGTTTTGCCTGAAATATTAAGCATTTGTATTATTTGCTGTTGCCATCCTTCTAACTTCACCTTTGATGAGTGTTGTATTTACTTATCCTATCCTAACCATATTGTCCACAGGGTATAATTCAAACATTACAGATGAAAACTATTCTTTGTTTGTGCTGTTACACATTTATTATCAATAATCAAGATTGAAATCACTGTCTTAAAACAGTTTAGGAGGCTCAGAAGAGTCTACAGACATTTGTACCACAGCTAATTAAAGCTACGGTTTTCAGCTTCTAAGGAAATACATAATTTTATTTCTTTCTGAAACAAGCTAATCTGCCTTCATATTCCATCCATATGTACACTTTAATGCAAAAGAAACAACTGTACCCTCCAGCGGGTGTACAAATGAGGAGAACTTTGAGATCAAGGTGAACTCTGTCAGCAGAAATTAATTACGAACATACTGAAAGTAAATCACGAGTTATTTAGCTATATACTTATAAATCTAATGGAAACAGATGTACAAATTGTAAGAACTAAAGTTTAGTGGGCAGTAACCATAAACAGTTCAGCTTTAACTCCAACAGTGTGCTGTTGCCTTTGGATATACAGTTCGTGTGTTACTGAAACTCAGTCGCCACCTAAACTGATCTAACCCCAACTTAGGAAAGGTAGATAGTCATTGTTGCTATTGAAGCTGTTAAGCAGTATATTCTTCCAAAAATTATGAAGTCACAAACTTATGGCATCAGAAATAGTCGCCAAAGAATTTTAATTGCAGGAACGATTAACACATTCGAGACAGACCAACCTCACGACCCCTAACTGAATTAACAGTCACATGAGGAATGTTAATTTCACCACATGCAAGCCTCGAAGTTCAACATCCCGAGCATCTACATCTGCCTTGCTTCATGCTCAGATCACGCTACCAAGTAGCGTGGTCACGCTCCAACTGATTTTCAAAGACTCCAAGGGAGAAGAGCCTAGGGCTGCTATTTAAAGAAGACACCTGGGAATGCTGTGTTTTCCTGTTTCACATGAAAGCAGTCTCACTTCTGATCAAATGTAGTCCTCTGCGCTCGTGGAGTTCGTCATCCGATTTCCTCAATGTCCCTAAATACATTCCTATCTGTATGAAATTTTGGCAGTAGTTGGGCGGGCTTAAACGTTAATTTCAATCCTAAAATTTTTTCGTAGCTTTCATATTTTTGTCATAAAAAAAATATTTTCTGAAAATCCAAATTTTTTAAATACCTTCTTCAGTTTTAAAGCTACAAAGCTGAAATAACTTTTGATCTGCTTCTAATTTATTGCTCTTTCATTTGGCACTAAAATCACCTTCCTTACTGTTTTCTAACCAGTTGAACCAAAATTGTTATAATCTCAAAATTGATACCTTTTAAAATATTTAAGTTACAGCTCTGAAAAATGCTTTAAATGATTATACATTCCATTTTTAATAAGAAATCATTGCCCTCTAACGGTAATAACAGCTCTTAAATTGTGTTATCATCATTTCCCTAGATATGAAAATTTTCTTCCACATTCAAACTCTCCAGTTACCACTACTGGAAGAAGCCATATTAATCTCCAATTTTATATTTCGGATATCAGCCTAAATATTGCATCAATTCAAAAACCAATAGTAGCACCACTCCTAGAAAAAAATTCTCCTTACATTTTCATTGAATTAATTATCTCCCAAGTTTGGCTAATTTTTTGTTTTTAACATCAATTTCTTGCCGATTCCCAGTTTTGAAGTCTCATATCTCTTCAGGGAAACCTTCTACTTATGATGTTATTAACTTCATTCCACTAGTTAAATCAAAAACAGTTCAGAAAATGAAGGTAATGTTTTCTTTGACGAAATAGTCTGAATCTGACATACCAGTATGTTATTACGTTCAGACTTTCTATAACTGTTTAATCTGATTTATGACTTGAATTATGTACTCAAATGACTTTAAAACTGATCTGTAATGCTATTTAATTGAACTCTCAGTTCTATAAGCAAATTTTGTTACAAAGTTACCAAATGTTAGGTTACCTTACAAAATTCAAACATCTCTGCCCATTCAGGCCCCGATAATGTATGGCATGTAGGTTAAACAATTCACACATTTCAGATACCCAATCTCATACCAGACATTCTAAATCACATTGATAGGTTTTTATCCTGTTGGAAACTTGGATGATGCAGAATTCAAGAAAGAACTTATTGTTGAGAACTCAACATACTAGTGCATCATTTAATTGTTCTTGTTGAGTACACTAGGCAATTTGGCACTGAAAGCACAAAACACCATGAAACTATGGCTACTAAAGATGTGACACTGTAAAAATGTTAACCTTGGCAATTACTGCAGTTTCTCCACATATAGGTTTTTTTAAGGTATCAGTGGCAAAACAAAGTTGAACTCATTGGAAACCAATTACTACAATTACAACTACAACTACAGCAATCAATTCTGTTGTATGAAACAAATTCACTATCTTTAAACAGTGATATACCATTAAAAGAATCTGTATTAATGGCTTGTCCACTTTGCAAGTGTTTGGCAATGGCATGATAACACGCAGAATGATCCATGGATGGAATCAGTGTTCACAAAATATCCAAAAGCATAGAATTTAGTTCAGCTGAAGGTTCTCAACATAACAAACCCAAACTCAACAGTGTAGAAAGTACAGGAAATAAGAATACAAGTTTCACACTGACTGTAGCAAATGTTTTAAAACCATTAAAATCTATCATGAATATACTGAAAATAAGAAAAAGCAGAAATAAAAAATTACCATTCAACACTGGTAACGTATTGATAACAATATTACAACAAAATTTGTAAAAAGCTTATTGTATAAAAGCAGAAATAAAACATTACCATTCGAAGTTGGTGATATATTGGTAATTATTTTGTGAACATATCTGTATAATTTTTGAGAGCAGTTCATCTCTGTATGTAGTTCCTTCTGCTTTATCCATGTGTATCATTAATTTTTTCACTATTTCCATCAAATTTTTTTTTGAAACCTAAAAACAGACATTACATTTTATCTATTTACACAGTGTAAAAGAAATTATGTTAAAGCAACAATTCACTAATGAACCATATTTTTAAAGTAAGTTCTGAAAGGCTGTAAAAAAGAGAAAGAGAGATGATATTTACAAACCATTTTTAGTACTTCCCAACATAATTTCCACCATTATTAAGATATTAATCAAGATGGGGCACAACTTTTTCTATCCCCTCATTGTACAATCCTGACTTCACCATATTCATCAAAACATTGGCCACCCACGAACCTCTCGTTCTCAGCCAATGTTCGAGATGAGGTCTGGAGTTTGATGAGCTATGTGAGGACAAGCGTTGTCATGGAGCAACAAAAAACTGTTGGTCAGCATGCCACATCTTTTGTTCTGAATTGCATGACGCAATTTCCTCAAGGTCACACAATAGGCGTCTGCACGAATGGTTTGGCCTTGAGGCAAGAATTTATGAGCCGGACTCCTTTTCAGTCCCAGTAACCAGTGAACATGATCTTGTGAGTCGACTACATTTTTTTTTTTTTTCCATTGGCGATGAAGTGTGCCTAAATTCCTTGGACAGTTGCTTTGATTCAGGTGTCATCTGACACATCCAAGTCTCGTCACCTGTCACTATATGGTCCAGGAACTCATCGCCTTTATCGATGTAACATATGAGAAATGTCAATGCACGGGAAGGCCATTTGGTTTCGTGTTCCCTTAGAGGGCATCTTGGGCACACACTGTGAGCACAATTTTCAAAACTGTAATTGATCTGTCACAATGTTATAAAGAACACTCTTTGAAATTTGTGGAAAGTGCAGAAATTGTGAACCTACTACCCTCACAAATTTTTGCTTTGACTGCACTCGCCAAATTATTATTGACCAGCGACGGCCGACCGTTATGCTGTTCGCAGCCCTCATCGTACCTCTCTCTTGACCATTCCATTACTCAAGGCAACTTCACCAAACACATACATGTCAGCTGGTTTCAATTATCTTGAACATGTCAATCGCTCACCACAAAAAACATACAAGGACTTGCAATCTTACACTGCATGTACAAATTGCTTAACAACTGGAAAACTGAATGCTCTTCTGTGCAATAACAATTGTAGTGTTACAACAGCAATAATCAATAACTGAACTTAGTTTAAAAACACACCTCATATAAATTACTATTCATGAATGATATAATTAAGTAATTTATTCAAGGTATAAGAAATGGTACAACTCGTACCATTCTTTTTATTCCAGACAATATCACACATGCACATAACTACTGACAGTTTACTTCCTTTCCTTATTCACCAAATTGATCCGAAGTCAATTATGAACACTTTATAAATAATTTACATTTTGCAAACTTAGAATTTTTACTAAATAATAAAGTAAAATATAGACACTAACTGAAAAATTACAAAAGTGGATGATTGAAAGTTGATTTTACAAGCATCATCACATAGGAATCTGTTTTCAGTATTCCACCAGAAAACATCATTACATTATAATATTTAAACACTGGTATCGACAGGTATGACAAAACTATTAATATTAAGTTTTCTTAAAAGATATAAATTTAGTGAATTGTAAGATTGAAGAACTTCAGTGTCATGTAATGCCAAAATACTCACTATCTTGGGATATTTCAAGGCACAATCTTGGTCCTCATTTTCAGCCAACTGAAGATGACTACAAGCTTGTCTTCAGTTGGTTGAAAATAAGGACTAAGATTGTGCCAATTCAAACAACCCAAGAGACTGAATTTTATTGAAGTGTTCATTAATTTTATTTTGTTGAGTGGTTGGAGTCTTCCAGTTGGAGAATTGAAGCTGGAAGCAAGCTCTTAGTCCTTCTTACTAGATGCAAGAAATGCAATAGCCATGGCATGATTTACTCAATTTACATACTGTTCTCTGCAACTGAGAAATAGTTTAGCAAGCTCTCTAGCAAATAGCTCTGAGTGAAGGGGGTTCAATGAAACTTTGAGTTAGAAGACAGAAAAGTGAAAACAATATGGCTGGACTTTATGCCATCTGAACTTTAAGGGAACTATAGTTACTAAAAACCATTCCAGTTATCATGTAAAAACTAGTTGACTAGCTATAAAGAGGTTTACTCAACTGTGGTAAAACTACGAAGCCCTTGCCAATATTTCAGGAAGATCGGATATAAAACTAAAAGGCAAAACTGTATCAAAGTTGAAACGACCAGTGTTTTAAAATGACAGGTGTATTATCAGCTGATACTGTTTCCCATGGGTGGGCTTTACGTGTCGAGGTCATTAGAGCAAGGAGAGGCCTGGGGGGATAAGGAATTCAGGTATGCCCTTTTGCAGGAACCATCCCAATATTTGGCTGAAGTAATTTTGGCCATCAAGATTTTGTTTTTCCATCGTTACCCAAAGAGAAATTTGAATCTATGTCCTCACGAATGCCAGGCCTATTGTGTTACCATTCACCCACTGGGCTCCATAGTTGATACTTGACCTGAACACTGAATGCTACACATATGAAGTAAATTGTAATGTATCACCACAGGCAGGCCACAAGAATCACATTGTGGTGGATCTCCTCAACGTAAAAGATAACAGATTTATAGGGCTATGTGCTGAAGGCCAGCCTATCAGATGTTCTCAGTATACACTGATAATTCATAACATTATGACCACCTGCTAAATAGTGTGTTAGTCCACCCTCCAAATGCAATACAGTAGTGACTTGGCATGCATGGATTCAATGAGTCCTTGGTAGGTTTGTGGAGGTATATGGCACCAAATGTCTAACCACAGGTGAAGCAATTCCCTTAAATTATAAGCCGATGGTGGACATGGAGCTGGTGCTTGATAGCATCCTAGGTGTGTTCTATCAGGCTGAGATCAGGTGAATCTGGTGGCCGAAACATCAACGCGAGTTCACTATCATGCTCCTCAAATCACTGTAGCACAATTCTGGCCTTGTGATAGACATTTACTCTGATGGAAGATGCGTTGCCATCGTGGAAGACAAAGCATGAAGGGATGCAGGGGATCCACAGCTGTGACGGTGCCTTTGGTAACTACCATTGATCCCATGGAAGCTCAAGTGAATTTCCTCATAGCATAATAGTATCCTAACCAGCCTGCATCTGTGGCGCAGTGCATGTTTCGAGCAGCAAGAAATATGATTCATCAGACCAGGTGACATTTCAATCACTCCATGCTCCAATCTAAAGCATCTCATGCCCACTGGAATTGTACATCTGCTGTGGAACCCCAAGTTCAACAATGTGTGCTAAACGATGTGCTACAAAACATATGTGCTCACATCAAAATTGTACTCTGCAGCAGACTGCCCCCTATACTGATTTATAGCGTGGGCAAGCTTCCGATCTCCTTGTTCTGTGATGAGGTATGGACATCCAACACCTTGTCACCTGCTCCCGATTTCACCACCCTTCAACCAATTTCTATAGATGCTCACTACAGTAGCACACAAATAATCCTCTATTTCAGAGGTGTTTGTTATGCGCCATACCAATGTGCCTTATGACAAAGTTATTTATGTCAATGGATTTCTCTATTAGCCACATGTTTTGTTGCTAGAATGAATCCCCGTGTGTCTCTGCTCCACTTACATAATTTCCTTACCGCATAATGTACTGGAACGTTACAAGGCGGCATTCAATATTGTGGCGGACAGTGGTCATGACATTTTGGCTCATCAGTGTATATGGGGTATGCATGACAAAGGAGATGTTTCTAAATAATGGCACGTGGATCACCAGCTACTGCACCTAGTCTGGATATGAGGCTGATGCCATTAAGCCTCATTCCCCGACAGCAAAATAATAGTAGACATTCATCATTCCACCACGGGACAGTTGTTCATCTAGATCTTATAAATGATTCTGGCATTTACAGAGTTGAAACATAAGGGACATTGCATGAAATAGCTCATCTTTTACTGAAAAGTGCATTGCCCAATTAGCCCTGCTAATCACCATATCTGTGGCTTATTATATGACACCATTCTTGCTTTCAGTTTCATGTAAATGGGATATTAAAAAGAACACTTACTGAATGTTGTCTGTTAATCAAGGTTATAGAGAATGAATTGATGGTAGTAGTTGTGCAAGTTATATGTAGTTTTTAAGGAGACACAAATCCTCCTCACACTCAGTGAGGTTGAACACAACTCTAACTCTGTAGCAATAACTATAGAGCCCCACTACACACTGCGAGCATCTAAGTCCCATGCAAGGAGAAATGGTCAAGAAAGCTGACTATCTTCTTAAACTAACTAGCACAGGTTAGAGTATCACTGTGCGACAAATATATCGTTAGTCTAATAGGACCACAAACTTCACTGCACCTGACTGTAATGCATTCAGCAGATAGCTACAAGAAACAAAACTGTCAATGACAAATTGTGAGAAATTTTGTAGAAGTTGTATATTTCATTATCAATTGCCCATCTTGATCTAACAGTAACATAATAGAGTAATGGCACAACAACATCTTTCATCTGATGATTATCTCTACATCTATATCAGATAATGACATTGATACAATTCTCTTGTACATTATTCTCCATACTATTTTCAACATATTCTCTGCACAAAATAAACCCTTTGCCTCACCTCACCACCTCTCCCAAAACGTAACATGTAGAAACTTCTTTATACTTTCTAATGCTAAGAACATGTACTCAAAAGATAGTGAATTAACTGCTATATTATATTACATAATGATTGAAATGAAAAAGCCCCTGGTTATGTCAAACCATGTGATAGGCTTTAAGCCTTCTAAGCATGACCAGTAATACAGAAATTACAAAAGCACTTCTGATAAACGTATCATGTTACTACTTCTTAACTTATCACAAGCTCTCTCGAGTGCAACTTCAAAGATCAACTGTGTTTAACACAACAGAATCAACTGAAAATTTGTCCACTTGTAATGGTTATGAAGATACTTTCATCAACTGAAATTTCTTCTGAGCTTTTAGAATAGTTGATTTACTACTGTACAACTCCAGTTGAATGGAAATAATTCAACTGATTGGTTTAATTTAACTTACATCAATTAACTGTTATTGAATGTCATAAATGTTTTGTCAAGGAATCAGTGATAAATATTACTGCATCTGGACTTTTATTCATCTATATACATCTAAACCACAATTTTTCCGAACTGTTTGTGGTAAAGGGTGCTTTAAAATAAAACCTGATTTCTCATCTGTGCAAGTACAGGAATCAACATCATCATCACCACTTTTGTGGGTTGGCTTCTACATCCTCTTCAGGGAGGCTGTGTTTATTTTGAAAGCAAGATTCCATTACTACTGGCTTGCCAAGCCTGTCACAATTGTGATGGGGGAGCTATATATTGTCATCTGTCTGTGAAACATTTAACTTGTGTTTTATGTGATAAGTATATTCTTGTTTGCAAAAATGTGTAAGCGGAGACTGCGGACAGTACCTGCATTCACCTAGATGACTGAAAAACTGCCTAAAAATCACAATCATGACAGTCGGTTGTCGGGATTTGAACCTAGGTCCTTTGTACCTCCCAGATCTAATATGTTTGTGCTTTAATGCGTGCAGCCACACTGGCAGGTACAGGAATCAGTATGGCACCTTATTTAACTGATGTTATATCTCCTGTCACTTTGATCCAAATATGATGGGTTAAGCATTTCAGTGTGTATCTAAATGCAAGTGGATGTTCACACATTTGCCAGTAAATTCATATGAAACTATGTTGTCTGTCTTCCAGACAATACTAGCTCAATTTATGAATCAAGTATGTATCATTTTCATATGGGCTATTGCACAAAATGAGTGGCTCTTCCATATACATTCTTGATTCTATAAATTAACTGCAATACAGGCTGTACATAGCTCAACAAATATTCCAGATTAGTATATGAAATTCGCATACATCCCACCCCCTTTGTATATGTGAAAAAACTTGACCTATGAATCACAATACAGAAATAGCTAAATCTAAAGCGAACTCACTGATTCCACTTAATGTTTCTTTGTACCTTTATGTCAAACTGTACAGCTTACTTTGTATTAATTAACAAATGGATTCTTTTAGCTTATTATGCATGTAAATTTAAACTTTCTGCAACATACTTTAAGTTGCCATTCATAATCCCATTTCAAAATAGCAAAAAAAAAAATCATTTAATTTCTAATCCAGCAGTACTTCTTATTCTTCTATAGACAACAGTGTCATCAGCAAATAATATTCAAGAACAATTCTGTATAAATCATTCATAAAAATTAGAAAAATAAGTAGGCCATACTGTGGTATTCATTAAATTTGATACCCTTCAATGTACTGTGGAATTTCAGATGTGGTGTTCTGCAGATGTTGTAAAGACCTTTTCAATATGCCTGGCAGTGAATAAATAAATGGCATGTCTTTCTACAGGTGACTGACAAACCAAATGATTTATAGAAATAATGCCTTTATTATTAAGTTCACTCACATCTTGAGCTCTACAAGATAATGGATAGAGTCAAATTCAATCAAAACTATAAATGTAATAACATTTGTCAGTAATGAAACCCAAATAAAAGTGGTACAACATGAATACATAATAAAGATAAGCAATTGCTGCTTCACCAATTTAAAGACAACTGATACTGGTACATATTGGAATAAGTAGAAATTATTAGCTTTTAATATGTAGGTTCAGAAAATATTTTGAATAAGAAATTTAGCTGTTCATTTTTTACAAAGCAACTCATCCAAGTGCAAGCCACAATAATCAAGGCTGCATTTCTGTAAGAGTTGTTCATTCAAAGCAAATCAAGCTCCTAATTTATCCTTTCTTCCAGCTCCCACATGCTTTTGTTTGGTAATGCATATCCTAGTGGTATTAACTCAGATATCAATGTCCTTAACATGACTTCTGTCCTCCCATCATCAACATATAACATTTTGGCATAACACACAAGTCATAATACATATTTTATTAAACTAAGGAAAAAGGAACCTGCTTTAGGCAATATAATTGCAAGGAAAGGGAAGATGACTCGTCACTCACCAAAGTTGAAGGTAGTAATAAGAGAAGAACATATATCACGAACACACAACACGCTGCCTTCAACTATGGCGAGTGATGAGTTATTTTCCCTTTCCTTGCAATTATAATACATATTTTAGATATTTGAACAACTGAAAAATCATGGAACTAAGTAATCAACATATTCTAATAAATGATAACTATTATACATTACCATTCCGTACAGCAAATCCAATGCTCTTAGTCTTATTGACTCATCCTTGTCATCCAAACACTGCATGATCAAGTCCTTATGAGCTTGAACAGACTTAGGGTGTGTCTTTAATATTTTCGACATGGCTAATAAACCAAGGTACTTAACTGTAAAGGGAAAAAAAGATATAATTTATTAATTCATTTTTATTATAACAGTAAAATATTTCACCATATAACGTGAATCTGAGTTCTACTTTGATGAATTTATGCTAAAGGTTCTTTAAATAAATTGATAAAAATCAGTATTTTTTACAAATCAAATGTCTGCATTAACTATTTTAGTTTTAACTTGTTCTAAACAACCTTTTAATCAACTTCAGTAACATGTGGTTTCCTTCTTTATCCAATTCTTGAGCTATGAATATTTTGGATAGTTGCTATTTTAACTATCATAAGTTGTACAAAGTTTAAGCCATATCAGAAGAGATGATATCAAGATGTCAAAACACTGATGAAAGTAAATAATTAAGTTTTTTTCAGTTTAATTCAGACAAGTAGAGGTTTTTAACTCTGAACATCTCAAGAGTAATTACTGAGACAGGAGTACGAAAGGGGAAGTTGTGAAACACGTTGCAAAGGAACTGCTATGTGGACTGGGAACAATATGAATAACATTAATTAGATTGGAACTCACAATACCTACTCGAATTTTTCTTTATTTATTTCATTATTTTTAATAGTCATGATTTGAGTTAATGGTTATAATCCATCTCCGACATTTCTGTGTCTCACACGATTCAAGATAAAGTTAATATAGGTAAGGTGAACAAGAAATAGCCAAAATATTATTATTATTAATTATAATAGTAATAAAAATTACTCCGCTGGTACAAATATTACAAAAAGCAGCCCTGTATTTTGTGAGGTTTCTGAAAAACTGAGAGTCACGTCTAATTATAGCTCAGTTGCATTTCTGGGAGTTAGGAGTAGCAGTTGTTTCAAACAATCATTGAACTCCATTGTTAGTAACAACAAAATTAAGTTTTTTAAACATTGTGCAGGATGGGCTCATTGCATTCATAACCAGGAATCTTGTTATGATGTTTACTCCATTTAATGTTTTTTTCCTTATGACTTTACACCTTGTCAATGTCATTTGGGGTGGGAGAGGATTAAGTGCAAGGAATGGGATGGTATCCGGCCATGGCATTTTGAACAAAGTTGTTGATCCAAAAGAGCTAAAATCAGTACAGTAGCCAATTTACAAGCCAGAAATAAAGTTTGGCCAGGGTTGCCAGCCTTGTGGATTTTGGGAAGAAAAAACAAGTTGACGGTGTGGGGATTTATCGGAGTAAGAAGGGGTCAAGGATTAGGATCAGAGGCTTCGTAAGGGCCCAGGAAATCAAGGATAGTGTGTACTTCCTGGTATATTGAAGTTGCAATATTTGTAACATGTGGAGAATACAAACTGGTGTTAGAGCTGTCCCAAAGTCTCAGCCTCATATGTCTGGTGGTTGAACCTGTCAGCCAGGAGGATGATGCTCTTGTTATTGGATAGTTCTCTCATAGTCAGGGTTTGAATGGAACTGAGATTTTTGGAGTGGGGAATAGAGTTTAGAAGAGGTTGAGGACAGGCTGGATGTGAGGAAGTTCTGGATTAGAAGAGGTGAAGGTTGTGGGGAAGAGGAGGTGGGTCTAGATAAGTTGGAGGTTCAAACCACTGTAGGCTGGACTCTGTCTCATCATGCCAAAGTGATACTGCCATCAGATATTGCAGCAGAATACTAAAGAATCCTGGGCCAAAGCAGTATGGTCAACTTCGGGTTAGGCAAAATGATAGTTCCTTATAAATAACAGTGTGTTAAGGTTCTGTTAGAAGAGTAGATGGAGGGTTAACACAAGACTGCTGTGCTGATTTTCACCCACTTCTGATAGTAATACTTCTCCAGAATTGTCGATTCACTATTTTCTCACCCTCCTCCACCATCACTACCATGACCTTGAGTGGTCTGGTGGTTAAGAAGTCTGACTGGTTATTGAAAGGTCCTTGGTTTGAATCTCTGTCTTGGCAGGGATTTTCATGGGCCTTTAACCTGACCTTCACTTATAGCACAGCACGTTGTGTAATGGTTCAGATTACATGTTAAACTGTAGGTCCCCTGTACCTGGTAGAACTACTGGGTTAGGTTAGGCAGCTATGACAAGTGGGATGCACAGCCGATAGAAACCCTGTCACCAGGTCATTAAAACAACACACAATTATTTTACCATGACCATTCTATCTAGGTACCCCATTCGCTCAGCATCAGTGTTATCATACTCGATCTCCTTTCTACATGTCTCACCTACTTGCAAGAATAATGTTCAATACTGAAATATTGTGTCACACATGTTCATCTTTTTTTGTGTGTTTGTTGATCTCTACAAGTGTTGGGTTTAATTTCCCAAGCTCTCCTTAGTTTAATTGCCTTAAAGCATGTTCCTGGTCATTATTATCACTACATATATAAAGTTTGTATGTAAGGTAAATTTCTACCTTAATTTAAATTGGTATTATTTTACCTGTTACTACTTTCATTATTTTCCAGTTTTACTAATCATCATAATGTAACCCACAAAAGGAGACATTTCATACTTGTTACTTAGAATATCATGTATGTTAGTTGAAATGTTAACATCTATTGCACTAACTGCTAGTTTGCATTTAAATAGAAACCCGAGTATATATTGTCAATACCTTGAGCAGTATGAAAACTCACTGCTAAGGTACTAGCTTTAAATACTCAAGGTTCTGGGTACAAATCGCAGAAGACCAGAAATTTTTGCCAGCACTTAACTTGACCTCAACCTCTGGTATATGAGAAATATATTGTGGCAGTACTTTATGGCACATTGATATATATATTGTAAACACTCCATGTTTCACATTAAATGGTAATGTCCTTCCATGATGGATAGAATGCATGACAACTTTAAACTCTGTCATTAGTTTGTAAAGTCGTATGAATTTTCTTTACTTTCAACACCTTATCATCATCTACATGCTGTATATATATATGATTGGATCCTAACGTTTATGCCACAATAATATACAAATGAAAAGAGATACAAAAGATGGTACTCTATTTTGAAATAACCAAATACTTACGGTTCTGATCAGAGTCTTCTATGAGTATTCTCAATTTCTGTACGCACAACTGAAAAAGTTGAAGACATTGTAAGAAACCCACTATTTTACAGGAACATTTAGACTGAAAATTCAGTAATTATGATATATTGAAAATGCACTTAACAAAATATCAAGCTACATTGTATTTTTTTTTAATATGTCTCTAAACAACAAGTTTAAATCATAAAACTATCTAAACTAAGAAGGCAAAAAAGAAAGAAAAAAAAGATTTTTCACAACAGAAATAGGGACACATTAATGAAGTCTCTTTTTGCATCACCTCATTATTAGTGTTTGGTTTGGTTAGAGTGCTAATATTCTATAATGGATGAAAGAAATATTCCCTTATAGAATTTGGGATTTATGTCTCATCACTATCTCAAGGTTTGGTAGTGAGAGTTTCCATCTGTTTGTGAATCGTGAAAGTATTGTGCTAATGTGTTGTGTTAACTGATTTTGATGATGTGTAGATTTGAGGTAGAACATGGGGCCAACCAAAGCATTAAATTAGTTGTGTTGTTATTCAGGTTTTTAGGGCACGTCAACTTCGAGGTTATTAGTGCCATCAAAGCATTAAAGAATTAGATCACAGCATCTAAGAACTATAATTATGATAAGTGGGCTGAGAGTGCAGAGATTCCTGTGTCCAGCACTTCCCCACAATTAAACAGCTGCAGGAGGTGGTGAAAGAAGGAAAGATGGGGAAACAAATAAACTGCCTTCCTATGTATGACATTCTTTTTCTTCACCAACATTAGGAGTCAACTGCTGTTGATGATTTTTGCTCATCATTAACATGGCATGATTCGGAGCTTCTCATTTTATGGCAGCATGCCCTTGCTGACGCCAAGCATTTTATACCTACTGCCAGGTGGTACTACGTACTAATGGAGAAAATGAAGTTTTTTTATTTGTCTGTAATACGCGTTACAATGGTCAGCATGTGATAAGTGTATTTTTTGTTCGTGAAATGTGTAGTTTATGATGTAGAGACTGGGGACCCAATTGACATTTGCCTTGACTGCTGTGGAAAACCACCTAAAAATTGCAGTCAGGACAACCAGTACATGGGGTCCTGGGATTCTTTCCAGCCCTGTTGTGCCTCCGAAATCCAGTAAGTGGCACCTCAGAACACTGAGCCACAATGGCAAGATGCTGATGTATGACATTCATTTTTTTAAAAACCTGAGGTGAAAGTGACTTTCCAAAATTTTAGTAATATTTACAAACGTGACAGTAAATATTTCGTGCTAAACTACAGACACCATGATTTACAATATCCTACAATAGATGAGAAAATTCCTATATTTCCAGCTGTGTCAAAATGGCACTCCAGGACAGGCACACTTTTACCATGGCCAAACGGTTTTTTGGACAGTGTCATTTTAGAAGTTATTAACATCATAACAACTGATCACCTGGTGAAAAGGAATCCATGACACCAACTCAGTTTGGCTTGGAACCTAGCAGTTAACATGTTGAAGGAGCAGCACACCAGGAAGATACAAGATCAGGTATAATGTAAACGTCCCAGGTTTGGCAGTTAACGATTGCCAACTGTGGGAATTTGACTGGTGACAGGAGAAGACTAGTCCCCCACTCCCCCTCCTTCCACAGGTGAAAACAGCAGTAATGGCAGCTTGCAATTTTACTGCAATTGATTGAAAATGATGGCAGGGAATTTGATCTTCAAAATATCTAATCTAAGGGTGCAACATTTTGATGAAGTTGGAAGCTTGAGAAATTTTTTGATCTAATATCCTATAATGTACATCAAAGCACTGATCAATAGGCTAACTATAAGAAATGTTAATCCAGGAATACATTGTATCGACAGGGTTAAGTAGATGAATTTTGAAAGTGATGTATCTTATGTTGAGGAATGAAAGAAAAAGTTCTTAATCAGCGTATTAATATTAGAATGAGGCAAGACACCTGAATTACCAATTAATGACAAATATATGCAACATACAGAAAAATACAGAACATTAAAAGTTTCATGTATACATTTTTGGTATACTTGATGGGCACATGTGCAATTGGTAGGAACGAACACCTGGAAATTAAAGTGGTGTGTGTTTTTGAGTATCTATTTCAACCTTATCAACTGTGGTAGGTGATGGTTGGAAACTTAATAATTCATACCTTCCACACCTAAAAAAATTCAGTAAAGAAACGTAGACCACTAAACTAGTGACATTTACATTTAATTGACCATTCACTATGAACTAAATATCCACAAATTTGTATCCTGAATGGCATCTTTAAATGAAATCTCTTCCACTTATCTCATATAATTTTCTGACAAACAATTAGTCACTATTTTAATTTTCACAATTTTTGATGAAGGGAATTTTTTTTTTTTTACTTATTGCTTTATGCCTTGTTGACAGCTAAGGTCATTCATTAGAGGCGGGATGGGACTGGGGACAAGGAATGGGAAGGAATTCGGCCATGGCCTTTTTGAAGGAAGCATCCCGGAATTCTCCTGGAGTGATTTTGGGAAACCATGGAAAACCCAAATCTGGATGCCTGGACGGGGATTCAAACCCGCGTCCTCCCGAATGCGAGGCCAGAATGTTAACCGTTCACCCACCACGCTTGGTATGAAGGGAATATCATTTTGAATAAAACACCTGCATGATCACCTGCACCCGGCAGTATACTTGTATTCAACTAAAAAGGCACCGAACTCTGTTTTAATTACATCAGAATCATAATTTCCAGTCATAAAAAATAAATTTCCTGGTTCTCTTCTTTTGTTTTCAATCTCTCAATGTGTTTACTGCACTTCACACAACTAAACAGATCATTTAATTTGCCATTTGCTATGCTAATATCACACTTGGTCACTGTACAATATATTATTTATTTTTTTTGCTTTTTCTGGAAAATGCTTCCCTAAATATCTGGTAATGCTGTTTCTTAAAGTTATTTAGTTACTCCAGCTTTACACACTATAAAACACAAATCATGATAATCACCACAAAAAAAGTGATATAATGCATGTGGAACAAAGCAAAGGGTTAAGAAAATAATGTTATAATGACTGCCAATTCTACTTTAAAAATTGTATCGTTGTAAAATCAGAAAAACAGATCAATTAATTATTGAATACAGCAAAGTTTGAAGTAATCCTACAGTCTAATGAAAGAATCCACAACAGACACATGAAATGAGAAACCTACTATAACTACCGATAAAAATCATAACTCTGTCCTATATAAAAATCTCACCTATACCCATTTACATCCAAATTTTTGTTTGGAACTTCGTAACTTAACACAGTTCATGTGTACAGCAATAAAATACAGAAATTTTGTTAAATTTTATGGGAAAATTGGTAAAGTTGGTAGATACGATAATTATCATTTATAATTTTCAGTAGTTTGTTAATTCTATATGTCATACTTGACAGATAAGGACAGTCAATGAGGAAAAGCAAAATTAATAAAATTTACGTGAGGGATACCTACACTCCAGAGCTCAAAAAAGTGGGAGGTGTATAACGGACAGTGGTCAGACAAGTCGCCAGCTTCGAGCTGTCAATTACTGGAAATATAATAAGTTTCAGAGGACAAGGGAATGCCAACAAAGGATACTGTGCATCTCTAAAAGGTCAAAGAAGCAGTGTGGAGTTTATTCAACTCCCAGTGTGACTTGGTAATTTCAGAGTTATTGAAAAGTTTAAGTAAAATTTTGTTGGAGGAGAGGGGCACAAGGCAGTGAAATGCACAAGAGTATTGAGAAACTGCAAGGGAAAATTTTAGGGAATAAGAGGTCTGTCACTAATGTTAAACAATTTTGAATTTTCATGACAAATTGGAAGATGAGAGAATTTTGCATATATGACTAATTAGAGAACCAAAGCATTCCAATGTTTTAGTTTTCAACTAGGCTAGGTGTCTTTGATGGTGGAGGACACAAACTGATTCTTCTTGTTGGGCAATGATAGACAGTGGACTTCTGATTAGACACTGATTGGGAAGAGACATCTGCATGGGCAGAGAACAATTTCAGCCATTGTTGTAAATATCTTCACAAGATTCACACTGCATCACACACACCATTCCTTCTTCCTTCTGCCAGAGTCTAGCAGAATCAGCAGGAGCTTAGTAATCTGAAGACGACCTCAGGCTTGGTCAGAAGTTGGGAAGCAGGTGGAGTGTTTGTGATGAAGCATAAATCTCATGAAGATATTTACAACAGCATGACCAGCTGCTATAACAGCAAAATCTTTTATAATCTCGACAATTATTGTGAATAGATACTTCTACCACAATATTGGAGTAAGTTGGTGTTTGGAAGACTTATTTAGACAGACGAGCATGAACAAATAGACTTGCTACTATTGTGGCTGGCACCAGATGTTTACACAAATTATTTGTTTGTTTGAATCATGTATTTGAAGTTTTGTCAGTAAACATAAATGTGAATAATCAGGCCATGATACAACTGCGTTATTCTTTGGCAATTTGCCACCACCTATGAACACCTCAAGACAACTAAACCAACGTGTAACTGGCTACAATATGCCCTCATATCACTATGTCTCTTCTGGATTGTCTGGTGCTGTACACTTTACCGCCTGTCACCACTTCTCAATTGCTAGGCGACCTGCAGCAATGCGAGATGGATGACCACACAGTTCTCTGGTGAGAGGCCAGCTGCCACAGACATATCTCAACACCAAAGTTTCACAGATCAATGCTTCAGCCATCTTCAAGCACTAGTGAAGATCAACAGGAATAATACACTGCACGTTGCATATGTCATTGCATTTTAAGAATTTAACTCCTGCCACGGTTCATTCAAGTCCAGTAAGGGCTCTAATGTGCTTCATGATACACATAGAAAAACTTATACCCTACCCCGATTTCAGTTGTCAGGGGCGTAAATGAATATTAAATAAATTATTAGTTCGACTGAGATATTGCATAAGGCGTTGGCCGATGAGGGCTTGCATCACGACACAGCTTGGCCAACCAGGTCACGAAAATCGCTGATCGCTGAGCAAGCGGGAGCAACGCCTGCTAGACATTGGGGCAGCGAGGTTTCTTAATAACTACTCATGAACTTGTGATTTGGGACTGACACGAACGCCTCGGGCACGGCCACCGACCCCGTGCTACGCCGCCATCTTCGCCGATACTTCCGTTAAGTCAGATACAGTAGTAGTACCTATTGCGGTGTGGACCGTACCTTCCGGGCGTAACTTGCACTTTTAGTCTACTACAAATAAACCCTCTGTACATCACAGTCTCGACTATTATTGTAGTAGCGCCAGAACCCTCTCTGCCGGTCAGACGGCTGGTGTCAGACCCGATTATTCAGGAGAGCGGCTTGTGCAGGTAAGTCCATTCATTCCCCACTTGCCTTCCTGACTACTCCCGGGACCTGCACGCACACTGCAGAAACGTCCTGTACACAGTCATTAGAAAACTGCTAAGCTTTTGTTTGTGTAATTGTTATCTCTTAATACGTATGATATCCTCTTGTGGATTTTCTAAAAATCAATAAGAGTTTATAGAAGGTGGTGTTGAGTGAAATATGAAGATGAAAATGTTCCTATCTCATTGTAAATTTGTGTTTTTTAATTCTAGTACGATACTATTGGTCAGAATCTTCTCATGAATTGTATTACTATAATTAAATGTTACTTGTAAATAAAAATTCATATGTATAAAAATTAATTCCAATACCCCCAAAATTAAATTGATAGTTAAATATCAAGCAGCCGCAATTCATGTGGAGCAAATTATTAAGGTATTACCATTCACGATATTGAGGTAGTACAAACATAGATAGGAACCATAAGAGTACATTCTACAACCTTCATAATACCTTTAACTTGTAGACATTTAGACTTAAGGACACTTATTTTAGAAATAGATGCTCAAAAGATGACCTGGAACATTAACTGTTATTTTTTAATGAAGATCTGTCAACTCCTCCAGAAATAATGAAAAATAATGAAAATTTGTTGATAGTTTTTATTTCACAATAGTTAACCCACTTTCAACATTAGTAAAGATGAGGCATTCATCTTTTTCCTACTACAACATTATGTTAATTTACGACAAAGAAATCCATTTGGAAAAGACATCTATTACAGAGAGTGCAAAAAAACCACATCTCCATTTTCTTTTAGAAAATCATAGGAAAAATACTAATTTTAAATACGGTAAATAATTTTTTGTTTCAATCTATAAATATATATTTAAATGTAGGATTCAACAGTATGGAATTACTTGTCTACACAGCATAAAAAAGGGAGACATGCTGAAAACTTATATTACCAAAGGTAATTAAAATAACTATAATTACCTGAATGGAGGCACTATGATTTGGCATACCAGACGATATTGATATCAGCACTGAAATCAATAAACAACACTTTTGGTCTGCAAAAAGTTATAGTGGTAATAAAGCAGAATAAACATATGATAAAAATTCAATAATAGAAGAAATCTAGTACAAAGAAGATGCACAATTACTAAATTTTATTCAGAAATTTCAAACATTTCTGAGAAATCACACAGATATTGCCTGCTTTAAAAATCTATATATATAAAGATGAATGTGTGTATGTTTGTTTGTTTGTTCTTCATACAAATCCACAGTTTTCATTCGACCTCGATGAAACTTTGCACAATTATCCCTTGAAACAGGCAGAAAAATACTGTCTACATTTGGTTGAAAAATTTTCTGTATAAATGATACATGTTGTCTTATAATTTTGAAAAATTACTGAACGGTGATAGACAGATGCGTAGGATGTGTAGGTCTCTGTACTGCATTTTCCATATAGCGGTCAGGTAGCTCAGTGATTAAAGCGCTTACTGATGTTTGGAGTGTGGTCGCCAGTTCAAGTCCACGTGGGAGCAAACATTTTTAAAAATTGTTTTTGATCGTATGAGTCACGCCTGGACCGTCGGTTGTTTGGTTTGCATGTTAAACTGTAGATATCACAAATTTAGAGGTGCAGTGCGAGGCAAATCGAAGGTAGCCTAGCAATGTTGTAGGTGTACACTGTTTTATTGATCCCTCAGGGATTGTTACTCTCGCAGTAAGTGTGTGTGTGTGTGTGTGTGTGTGTGTGATCTGCAGTAATAATACTATAAATGCGGAAGTAAGTCTCTGTCTTTTAGTTACGTTTTGACGACGAAATGGCTATACCAATATTGATGGAATTTTTCAAGGAAATACTTCGTATCTGTAAGAAGGGCACAGGACATTTTTTCCGGTATGATTAACAGTTGTAGTCAAGAAATTTTGAGAACCTATCGAATGGTGACACAGAGACGGATGTAATGTTACTTTGGTTGCTCAAGCAGTGCTTCTCGTGCATTTTATTAGTGTATTGTTTGTTAATAAATTTCATTTAGAGAAAAAAAATGTATTATTTAGTATAGACGTCGATTTTCTCTGTCCTATTACTTTGTGTCTGCTTAAATGTTTCTGGCACCAGTTTATTTTGCCTTCTTTTTTGACATGCCTTGCAGGCGTAAACTGGCCTAAGGTGTAACTCTAGCAGAGTACGAGCACCTAAATGTATTAGAACCCAAGAACCGGATGCTCATGCTAAAGAAAGAAGAAAAGACCAAGCTGAAATAAAGCTGCCCTTAGTTAACACCCCACGCCCACATCCCCACACCTTCGTTTGTTTTTCTGTTTTCAAATATGTTGGAAATTGATTCTATCCATGAGACAAGTTCTATGGTAGAATGATATAGTGATGGCTTTCCTGTCATTTTATGCCAACTTGGTGTTGTTTGAGACCAATCCTTCGTTACCAACAACTTTCTATATTCAATTTTGGCAAAGAAATTTTTAATCCATGCGTACTAAGTCATGAGTATCAGCTAGTATTCTGATAATTTTATTTTTAAATAAAACATTTTGTAGAGGTTTTGACGTATGCTGGTATCTAGTATATTTAGTAACTTTGTTTTCTTTTATCTGCTTAACATCTCTCTAACAGCGAGGTCTTTAGAGACGAGAAAGGATGGGGGGCAAGGAATGGGAAGGAATTTGGCCATGGCCTTTTGATGGAAGTATCCCGGCATTTGCCTGGAGTGATTTGGGAAACCATGGAAAACCCAAATCTGGATGCCCGGATGGGGATTCGAACCGCCGTCCTCCCAAATGCGAGGCCAGAACGCTAGCCGTTACACCACCACACTCGGTCTAGTATCTCTGATTTATTACCATTATTATTGTTGTATGTCATTCTTTCAAATTGGAAAAAATTTACAAATGTAAACACTTCATTAACAGAATTATTTTTTGTATTTTAAGTACCTTTCTTGATAAATAGATTAAACCTTAACAATGGTTTTGAGCTCAAGTTGGTGTAAAGGAAGTTCATCGATATTCATGCTGGGAGTAGTACATAATAGATTTCTAACCTTTATTGTTAGCAATGTCCAAGAAAACAGCTATTAATATTGAAAAATTTAATGGCACAAAGTAAATGAGAATTATAATGCTGGTATGAGACCGTTGACTGGGATCTTCTACACTAGCTTCAATGGCATAGCAGACAGATGAAATTGAAAAAAGGTACAATTTTATCAAAACAGGATAAAGCATAAACAAAACAAAAACACTTGCTATGTGGGTGAATTACACATGCATTTTCAACATTTGAAAACTGCAACGAAAGAATGAACGAGTTATGAGCAATGTGATAATATATACAGCTTCGGTGAAAATTTTAGTCTTGCAATTGATGAACCCATTAAATTTATAATAGACAATCCAAAAAGTACAGTTAAGACTTCAGTTGTATTGAACTTAGCCAATCAAGATGTATTTTTCACAATTTGGCATGTAATACTTCAATGGAATTATATTTGGGACACGCAAATAAGCTTGCAAGAGTTTGTAGTGCTACTCAAAAGACAGTCTTAGCTGTAACAGTCGGTGTGATTTTTAGGAAGAGACTGTGGTTTCAGCTCTGTTTAATTGACTGGAAAAGGGATGGCAGTGACACCTAAGTAAAAAGCTGATAAGCACATAAAGAAAAGAAAAACTGACTTATGTTGAGATGGTGATTGCTTTAACTATAACAAAACTGGTAATTTTGCATATGATTGCCTGTTCTGATATGGCTATTCCGAGTGCTTTATGTATCCTGGCTATAATGAATTTCAATGGGACAATGAATCAGAAACAGGAGGGTCTAATACGGAGAACGAGCTTAACAACACAATTAGAAATGACGATAGTAAAAAATTTGATATCCATCCTGAGGAAATCATGAAGGAAATAAGAAATCTGAAAAAAAATAAAGGGGCTGGTGAAGATAATATTACTACAGATATCTTAAAGATAGCCGGATGTGACATTGAACCTTATCTTGAAATATTATTTAAATTGAGTCTAGACACTTGCTGCTTACCACAGGACTGGAAAAGTGCAATAGTAGTACCGGTACATAAGGGAGGGGTGAGAAATAGAGTTGAGAATTACAGGCCAATCAGTTTGACATCAGTGGTAGGTAAATTAATGGAAAGATTGATATGCAACCACATCAGAAATATATATGAGGAACGTAAGTGGTTTTCAAGCAGGCAACATGGTTTCAGGCAAAGATATTCATGCGAATCTCAGTTGGTGGGATATATGCAAGATATTTCAGATTAAATGGACAAGGGAGGCCAAATTGATAGTGTAGCACTGGATCTGTCTAAGGCGTTTGACAGAGTAATCCATAAAATGGTAGTAAATAAGGTAAAAACCATTGGAGTGGATAAGAAAGTAATTTGCTGGGTACAAAATTTTTTAAAAGGTAGAAAACAGAAAGTTGGGTAGGAAATGTAGTATCAAAGAAGTGGAAGTAAAAATGGGTGTGCCACAGGGTAGCGTATTGGGACCATTGCTATTCATTATTCTAATGAATAATTGTGTTGATTGTTTACTATCTGAAATTAGATTGTTTGCAGATGACATAATGCTGTATAAAAGAATCAAAACGATAGAGGATTGTAAACAGTTGCAGGGTGATCTGGACAGGATATCTAATTGGGTTGGTAAACATGGAATGAAGATAAATGCAAAGAAGAGTCAGCTTATTAGATACACAAATAAAAAACAAAAGGTTAATTATGAATATAAGGTGGGGAAAGAATTGCTTGCTGAAGACTTGAAATGTAAATATCTTGGAATTACTTTTGATAACAAGCTTAACTGGGCAGGACACATAGGACAGGTTTCAAAGTTCTGCACTTGTTGGAGAGAATGATGAGGGGATGTACGAGAGAAGTCAAGGAATTGGGTTACAAAACTTTGGTCAGACCATTGCTCGAATATGGTAGTGTAGTATGGGACCCTTATTTTACGAATCAAATACAGGAGTTGGAGAGGGTGCAAAAAAGGGCTGCTAGATTTGTTTCTGGAAATTATCGCAGAATGCAGTCAGTGACGGATATGATAAAGGAGCTGGAATGGGATTCATTGCAAGACAGGAGGAGGATGAGGAGGAGGAGGGTCATGGGAGTGTACAGAGCATATACTGGCGATGAAGCATGGAAAGATATTGCAATAGGTATTAAAAGTAGTGCATGGAAGGGAAAAGATGACCATGACCACAAGCTGGCACTCGATTTCAGGCACAAGGGTGTGGGAAGATTCTCTTTTTTAGGTAAGGGTGTCAGGGATTGGAATGAGTTACCAAGAGAAATGATGAATAATTTACCGAAAACTTTGAAAGAATTTAAAGATAAAATTTGTAGAGAGCAAATGTAGGTAGGTGCAGGATAGGGGGAAGATGTGTGTGTAGGGAAATTGCCACCGGAGCCTGTGCTCCATTGCAATTAAATTAAATTAAATTAAAATGTTTGGATCATTGTTTTGGGTACAGTGCATCTCGTGACTCCAAACAAAGAGTATTTTGCTGCAATTAATAAAACACTGACAGCAAAAAGTATTACAACAGATCACACAAATGCTTTTGATGATAAAAGGAATTGTAAACGCGCTGGAAATATTACATTTAGTCAAAAGTAGGTAAAAGACATATCCTTGGTACAAGTATTGGTTTGCTGATCAAAACAGAAAATGAAGGACATTTATATGTAATAAGATTGGAACCAGAACTGTGCAACTGACCACTGATACATGTTAGCAAAATTGGATCATAAAAGTGGTCAAAGCAGAACCTATATCTGATTTGAACTGGCAACTAGAACTGTTGGGGAAAGTTATTTGATGGGTCTGCAAGTCATATCTTTGCAATTTCTGGCAAGTTTAACAGGTTTCTGACAAAACACTGTGTAAACAACTTTCCACCAACATACAAGAATATGCCACTTTTGCCCGGTGGAAGATGGCGTTGGCCTGTATGTGTCTGATGTAACCAGAACACTATGAGACAGTGGTGTCAAATACTGGATAAATTGTTCGTTATGGTTAAAAAGAGGCATACAGTAAACAAAATATGCCTCTACTTCATATGTTTAGGCATCTTCAACAGCTCACAGTGAAAACTGGTAGCTAGTCTGAGCCTTCAACAAATATATTAAAATGGTTGATGTTACAGTAATCAGACCCCGAAAAAGACTGCAGAGGTGTGATGAATGAAGCATCATAAATTTCTAGACTGATGGTCCAGAAGCCCGAACGAAGGATTTTATAAAAAAAAAAATTATCTTTTCTTCTCTTTGATTCACCACTTAAACTTTGACAGAACAAATAAATTGGGAAATATTTTAGGTAATTTTCAATTTTATTTCTCTCTCTTTTAATACAAGAAAGAGAATCCAATCATATACGAGGGTGAGTCAAATGAAAACCTTAAATTTGTAATAAAAAATCGAAATTTCGAGCCGTTATCCTTTAAGTTGGTAAGCGTGCTACAAGCAGCGTGCAGAATGGCCTGTAGGTAGCAGTATAGTGCAGATGCACAAATACCGTCACGGTATCAGTATAAAGATGGCTGCCCCACTTGAGATTTGCACCAGGGAAGAACAGCGTTCTCTTATTCGGTTTTTGAGTAGTGAAGGTGTGAAACCTAATTAAATTCATCGAAGAATGAAGGTTCAGTACGGTGATGCATGTTTGTCACAGCAGCAAGTCAACGAATGGAGTAGGAAGTTCGCAAATGGTGTGACTTCAGTGGAAGATGCTCCTTGTCCAGGTCAGGCACGAGTTGTGACTCCATAGAACATTGCAGCAGTTGAACCCGTAGTGCTGGAAAACCGCCAAGTGACACTGAATGACATTGCAGCATGTTTAAAGATTAGTCATGGTTCAGCAGACCACATTGTGCATGATGTGCTCCAGTTTCACAAAGTGTCTGCAAGATGGGTGCCACGGCAGCTGACTCCTGAAATGAGAGAATGACGTGTTGATGCTTGTGAAGAACTTCTTTGGCGCTTTGAACGAGAAGGTGATGGCTTCCTTGCAAGAATCGTTACTGTTGCAACAATCAAAGACCTGCATTTTGAGTGTCTTCTTCATCCACCATACTCACCAGACTTTGCCCCAAGTGATTTCCACATGTTTGGACCACTCAAAGAAGCAATGGGAGGAAAGAAGTTCCGTTCTGATGAAGAGGTACGCCACGCGGTACATGAGTGGTTGCGCAGACTACCAAAAGAATTTTTTTCTAAAGCAATTTATGCACTTTGTAAGCGTTGGAGGTCTTGCATTGAGTGTGGGGGAAATTACGTTGAAAAGTGATACAGCTTTGTACCACTTCTGCCTAATAAATAATATTTAAAAAATATTTAAGGTTTTCAATTGACTCACCCTCGTATATGATTATATAATCGCAAGAAAAACTCCATTGCTACATAATGATGTCCTGGCTCTTAAACAACAAAATGAGACAAAAATGAACATGTCTAAAGTTGGCATACCAAGCTACTTTAACTCCTTCTCCTTATTATTACAGCTGACACAATATATCAGTACATTTTAATCCCATCTGCATGGTCCACATATATGACCAGGTTCTGATACGAAGAATCTAACCAAAGCTTATAAAAATTACAGATAGTCTATTGAAAAACTCGTACAATAGAATGATGTGAAAAAAATGATCAAAGTCACTTTGTAATTTGCTATTTTTTCCATGGGTTTAACACTCAGCACATAATCCATGCACTATAATTTCTCTCCTTGGCATGTCACTGTGATTTATTGGATTGAGTAAAATGTTTGTGGAGGGATGGGAGAGAAACAGAAATCCAAAGGGTTGATGACTGGGCAGAAGTAATTCCATTGGAGACGCAATTTATGCTAAACTTACAAATGACCACTAGATGGCACTATTAAAATGTGAAATTTCTATTGTCATGAAAATTGTTGTTTGTGTTATTAAAACAGTGGCAGCTCAGAAACTGGCCGAGTAATTTGTTTAGTGAGCATTTAAAAAGCTGTACTCTGAAAAAAAAAAAAAGATAAAAAAAAGAGGTAATTTCACAGGAAAATTTTTGTAGACGATTTTTTGCGATTTCAGCAAAGGCCTTACTGAAATAACTTTGTCCAACTTTCAGAATATTTTTAGAATTGGTTTGCAGAATTTCATCACAACCATGCTTCTGCTAGTGAAGAATTTCATGAGATTGACCAAAATCAGTTGTTCCAAAAAACAGTGATGCTGTGCACAACATAAATGAACAGGATTGGCATGTAACTTACTGTGAGATATATAGGGATCCTTAGGCACATTGAAGACTGCAGTACATTCAATTCTGTATGAACATTTAGGCGTGAAAAAGATCTGTACCCTATAGATTCTGCATAATTTGACTGCAGCTAAAAAACAGGCTTGTTCCAATTGATGTAAGAAAATGTTCATAAATTTGACCAAGGAAATGCAAAATATGTGTAAAAGGAGACAAAACTTGGATATTTTTCTACCAGCCAGAAATTAACCAACAGTCAATTTTTGGCCATTCTAAGATGAACCGAATCCAACGAAAGTAGTTTGTTTGCGAAGAATTATGAAGAAAACAATTACTTGTTTATTTGGTTATACTGTACATGTCACAACTATTGCCTCAGAGGAGCAAAGAATGGTTAATACTGAATGTTATGTAACTATTTGTTTGCCAGAAGTCATCGATGCAATCTGGAAAAATAATCAAAAATGTTGCATCCTTCATTATCATCTTCATCATCATCATCAAAATTGTCAGCTCTCACACAGCACATCAAACAATTGATTTATTGACAGAGAAAAACATAAAATTAATGTCCCATTGCCTGTATACATCTGATTTATTGCAGGAGGACTTCTTTCTGATTCCAAATGTCACAGCACTTTCCTTCACCTCAAGAAGCAATTGAACACTTCCAAACCATGTTTCTAACCAAATCAGAGAAGATAAAAATGTGTAGAATACATGTAAAAGTGTATAACTCTTAAAAGTGAATATTTTAAGAAACAATAAAACAATTTGTACCAAAAAAATTCTCTCTCATTGTTTTTATAAAAATACTTTAAAGGCAATTCTCATACTAACATAAGACCTATGCTGACATACACAAACAATCGTAGGAATCAACATCATCCACAAAGATTACAAGCCATTTCCTGTTTTACACAGGGATAAAACATTCTCTAGAACAGTAGTTCCGAAATGGTGGTCCGTGGAACCCTGGGGTTCCGTGGAAGGGTCACAAGGGATCCGTGTTCCATCTTGTGTGAAGGGTATCATGGTTCTGTTTCCATTTGTGACGACTTACTGATGCGAGACTGGGTTTTCAGCTTACGCTTATAAAAATGTGGATCCGCCAAAAAATGTATGATCAGTTAGGGTTCCGTAGCCACAAGGAAATTGAGAACCGTTGCTCTAGAGCTTCTTTACTCAATGTTCTGACTACCAAAAAAGTTATCTACGATAACATGACAGCTTTAAAACTAAACTGAATGAGTTGTTACTTCAAGAAAACATTTTATTCTGTGAAATAATTTTCTTCTTGCAATCTGGTAACTGAAAGGGAATAAGAAAATATGTTGCAGGTTATAGAAAGGGAAGGTGACAAACCTATCCACAATCATTGATTTTATGTATAATTTTTTGGAAACTATGTACAAATGTGGAGATTAACAAAATTCTTTTGAAATTGTATCTAATTACAACAACTAAAATTTGATGTTACCAAGTTTTTTTGTTTTTTTGTTTTTGTTTTTTAAAACTCTTTCTATGCAACCATACAAGTCAAAAGTGGTAAAACAGCACATCCCTGCATCATCCCTTCGGCAAGTGACGAGTTTTAATGATTTGCCACCTCACCATGTTACATCTTCCACCTCCCCTCCCACTCACTACCTCTTGTATCTAGCCTCATTCCTTGCCACACCACACAGCTACACACCAGCAGCAGAAAAATGTGTTGACTGCAAACCGAACTACGAAAGATACACAATTATGTTCAATACAACTAAAGACTGTATACATCTTGTAGACCATGAGCATACTTTGTAAGATCATTCCTTCTACATTATTATTCACATGGTCAATAAGTGCATTTCTCCTATTATAATCACCAAAATATCAGCTGATTATTTTAATTATAAAACTCCTTTAAACTGTAAAGTGTATCAAATAAAAACTATTTCAAACAAAACAGTGAATGTACCAAATTAATTGTAATGTTCCAAACCATTTATTTACAACTACCGATTAGGAAGGCTACTACCAAGTGGTTATAAATGACAGGTTTGCAAAAAGGCTGAATTAACTACACTTACAATGACACCAGCTATTGATTGTTAGAACCACTTTCCTAAATGCTAAATTAAATATATAGAAGCAACTTACCTGCGATAACAGTGTTGATACATTCATATAACAGCGACATTGCAGAAGTGCTGAAAATAAATAAAATCGGGTGAATAACACATAACTTGCATAAAAAATAACACAGATTTTTTAAGAGAAATTTATGGCAAAAAGTAACCTTAAGTTGTTACAAATGATATAGAAAGTAATTCATAAAACACATGTTAAAATTTAAAGTCTTATAGTATTTCAGTATGCAGAAAACATTTCTCATACCCTTATTCATGATGTCAATATATTAAATATACAAGATGGATCTGACTGAATCAAGCCATATCATTCGTTATTAAAATTAAGGACAGGTATAATATCACTATACAGCTAGACTAATTTAAGCAAGAAATATAGTTCTTTACAACTAAAAAAAGATAGAATCTTAGAAGTTGGGCAGATATGTAAAACATAAAATTTTAGTATTGACAAAGATTATTATTATTAAAAAAAATACAACATAGTTTACAAAAACACGTCAATAAACCATTAAACCTCAAGTTTGGCTATCTGTACATGAACCCCATGTATTGTTGTCACAAGTGCTATACTGAAACTAACAATGAATAATTTTGTAACGAGAGAATATCCGTCTTTTACCTGACAGAACAAGGGCACTTAATAACAAAATTAAGAGGAGGTAGGGAACAAAACAATAATTTACAATATTACAGAATGGGCAGTAAGGACTGCAATATCTTTCACATCTTCTCATAATTTGTCAGTTTCTTCATCCTCCTCCTCTATTCAGTTTAAGTATCATCTGTATGACCAGTTTGTAAATATTCAAGGAAGCAGTAAAAAATAACATAATTAGCAGATTTGTGTTAAAATCTCTTTCACAAGTCAAATCAGTTACCAAAAACACATATGGACTTGATATTTTTATTACTGAATTTTAGTAATTAACTTTTGTTAAGGATTTAATAACATACGTCTCAATAACAGATCCAATAAAAATAATCTATCCTCCTCCATGAACCAATCTGTGTAAACAGTTTGTTGACAAATCCAGTTACCATTTCCTTGCCATCCACATTTACACTACTGCTTAGTCTATTCTAGAGTTTAAGCAGAAGATGGTTTTCTCAAGAGTACCTGATCTGCATTAACCTGCACTGATCCAACGTGGTGCCACAACGATAACAAAAACATTTTAGATATTCTCGTTACAAACAGGCCTGAATTATTCATGGACATTTCTACCACCACGGGAATAAGTGATCATAACGCTGTAATTGCTACAGTAAAATTAACAGCCGCAAGCAAAAATAAAAAAATAAAGGAACGTTTACAAGTTCGAAAAGGCCCCAAAGTGTTTAAGAACATTTTTGAGGGATAATTACATTACCTTTATAGAAGCAAGAGGCTTCGTTGAAGAGATGTGGTTTCGATTCATGCGTATAGACAGGTAAGGTATGGACTTACATATACCGAAAAGGACAATCAGGGATGGGAACAATCCCCCATGTCATACACATGAAGTTAAAAGGTTACTTAAAAATCAAAGGAAGATACATGCACACTCAAGAAGCACGATGTATAGGAGTGATTTAGAAAAGTTAGGTGAGATGAGGACATGTTCACAATGCAATGCACAAGACCTTTAATGACTTTCGTTGCAATTCAATTTCCAAGAGCCTCAACGAAAACCCAAAGCAATTTTGGTTGTACGTAAAAAAACGTTAGTGGTAGTGACAACAATATGCAAGTTCTACTACAAGATGACCAGGAAGTTGATGATAGCTGCAACAAGGCTACCGCATTTAACACCAATTTTTTTTTTTTTTTTCACTGACGAAAACGTGGAAACATTCCCGCTTTTCCAAGGCATGTAGAATTTGAGATGGGTCCAGTACAAATTAAAGCTCCTGAAGTGGGGGAAAGCGCCGGGTCCTGATGGTATACCGGTAACAGTATTTTTGGAATACGTCGAAGAAATAGAACCATTTGACAGATATATTTCTTAAATTCTTAGAAGAAAGAAAAGTACCTTCTGACTGGAAAATTCATGTTTTGAAGACAGTAGATCGGAGAGATCCTAGGAATTAGGGACCCATATCTCTAACATCTGTTTGCAGTAGAATTCTGGAGCATGTCATATGCTCTAACGTTATGAATTTTCTAGATGAAAATGAGTTACTTACAGCATACCAACATGGTTTTCGGAAGAACGGATTGTGTGAAACACAACTGGCCCTATTTTTGTATGACATAAGTTATTGATTCAGGCTTACAAGTTGATGCTATTTTCTTGGATATTCAGAAAGTTTTTGACTCTGTACTACACAATTAAATTTAAGCGAAGATTCGAGCATGTGGTATATCGGATCAGATTTGTGAATGGGTACGCGATTCTCTAACTGGTCGGTCACAGTATGTTGTTGTTGTTGATGGGGAAGCCTCTTCTAAGCTAGATGTTACTTCGGGGCGTTCCTCAAGGATGTGTAATAGGACCACTTCTTTTCCTAATTTTTATAAACGATCTCGGTGACAACATTAATTGCAGGATGTGATCGTTTGCTGATGATGCACTTGTCTATAGGGAAGAAAGGAGCTCTGACGAATGTTTAGAAATTCAGCGTGATCTGGATGTTATTTTGGAATGGTGTCATAAATGGCAGCTTACACTTAACTGCGAAAAGTGCAAGGCAATGCAAATAAGTAATAAAAAGACCCTGATTGCTCAAGAGTACAAAGTTAACAATTCAGTTGTTGATGCGGTGGATATCCTGAAGTATCTAGGCGTAACAGTACAAAGCAACGTGAAATGGGACTTTCACATAACTTCCATCGTAGACAAAGCTAATTCTAAACTACGATTCATAGGTCGTATTTTGAGAAGTTGTATTACTCGCACAAAGGAAATAGTATACAAACACCAGTGCGTCCATATTTGGATTACTGTTGTGGAGTTTGGGATACGTATCGCAAGGGATTGATCAACACATTAGAGAAAGTACAGAAGAGAGCCGTTCAATTTGTGACTGCTACTTACATTCCTTACGAAAGTGTCACGGAGCTGATACGTGGGCTCGGCTGGGATTGTTTGGCAGACAGACGCCGCCGTTGTCATTTGAATTTGTTGGAAAATATGCGAAAATCTTTTAATTTATGAGTGCAATGAAACACTACTTCTGCCAACCTACAGGAGGGAAAACACTAGAGAAATAAGATGCCGTAATGATACTTTTATATATTCTTTCTTTCCTCATTCTGCTCGGTATTGGAATGCACAGAATTAAGATTGGTGCTTAGCACCCTCTGGCATCCCCAATATTTGTGAATTACAGAGTATAAATGTAGATGTAGAACCTTTTTTGGCTCCACTGACATCACCACTCACTCTTTTGCTCTCTTTTCATCATTATGTTTGCTAACTAATGGGTATACTTTCTCTAACCTAGTATGAATTCATATTACATTTTTGCTTTGTTTTTACTAATATCATTATGAACATTTATTACTTATTTTATCTTTACATATAGTGACACACATACAACATGTCTGGCTACTAACCTCTACAGTTAAGGATATATTCCAACCTCTGATTAGAGAGTACTTCTATTTAGCCACATGTTATGGAAATGAGGTCTGCTAAATCCCAATTAATATAAGTGGGAAATACACCTGCATCCAAATCATTACATTCATACCTAACCTTTTTTAGTCCAACTTTTTTATGTCATCTGAATTGGTTAAACTTTGTAACTAAATAGTGTGCCAAAGTCCAGAAGGATATTGTAACATACAGCTAGGTTAGTGTTTTGAAAATAACAGAGCTGGGCTGGAAGAAGTGATAGTACCTTAAAGCCCCCTCCTAAAGTGAGCGTCTCTTAACTGATAATTTCCATCCATCCTGTAGTTTCCAGTGAGACTGACAAGGGTCTTTTGATAATCTGGTAAAAAAGCAAGTAAAACTCATGTTTTTAAAATGTCACCTTTACTTTTCAAAACAGTCCCCATCGATAGTGATACAGCTGATCCAGCGTATTTCCAATTTTTTAATACCATCAGAGAATTAGGCTGTCTCAAAGACTACAAAATGATCATTGACGGCTATTATGAATTCCTCATTTGATGAGAATTTCTTCCCATCAAGCCAGATTTTCAAATTTGGGAACAGGAAAAAGTCGCACGGAGCCAAATCTGTAGAATAGGGTGGATACGGAATAATTTCGAAGCCCGATGTGTAATTCTGCCATTGCAATGGTAGCCATGTGAGATGGTGCATTGACTTGGTGGAACAACTCTCTTTGCACACCAATCTTGGCTGTTTACTTTTCAGCTCTTCTTTCAAACTGTCTAATAATTGTTTCATAGTATTCTCCTGTTATTATCTTGCCCTTTTGCAAATAATCAATTAGGACAAGTTCTTCAGAATCCCATATAAAAAGTGGCAATCACCGCTCCTTCGACTCGGGAGTGTAATGATTGATCCAAGTTTTCTCTAGTCATGAATTGATGCCAAAAATCCTGCAGATTGCACCACTGAAACATCCTTTCAGGTGAATTTGTTATTGCTAGTCAGCAATAGTGGCACCCATCACGCACACACTTTTTCAGATGCAATTTTTTATGCAGAATATTATGCACTCATTTTGTCGAGATGCCTACGCACCTCCACCTGGCGATCTTCCATAACCATACTATGGATTGTATCCATGATATTTGTTGTGCTAACCTCATCTGGGCGTACAGAGTGCACTTTGTCTTCAGTGCCGGTTCAGCCATATTCAAATTTGTTTATCCAGAAACAGACGGTCTTCAATGCAGGAGCAGAGGCCCCACAAACATCGTCTAACTTGGTTTTGATTTGTGTTGCTGACCACTTCTTTAAATAAAAGTGTTTTATCACTGCACGGAATTCGTTTTCGTTCAACTTTGAGGCAATTGCTAAACTGTTCATTTCAAACGACTACCACATGTGAACAAAGCATCTCTACTGGCTAAAATTTGGCTTGGTCGGGTTTACAGAATGGAACTTTCCTGGCATTACATAACCAAATCGATTGTTGCGCCATCTCCTAGAAATTTAAGAAAATGATCAAAAAAACCTTTTAACAAATTATATGGTTATCAACAATTTAAAAACATTCATCTGCATCCAAAGAATCACCAGTGGTTACAAAGTGCCACTATCTATGCCATACAAGGTGTTTATGTTATAATTCTTGGGCTTTTATACAGAACTTCCAATAAATGGCACAATTGGTTCTTTATTCATATCATTTACTGATCCTCCCATAGGCATTACACAAAATAAATCCGGTTTCTACTGTGTATATAACACTATTCTACTGATCACATAAAATGTTATTTAGCAGTTAACATAGTGTCCCCCCACCCCATTTTTTATGTAATTAGAGAAACCTGAAGGAAACTAACTGTTATCACTCACCAGCAATTAACTTGGATGAATTATGTGTTGTGGTATGCTATCGAGAAGCCAATACCAATATCCTTCAATAGCGCACTTATTGCCTCATATTAAGCTGCACAAGCCTAGCCCTTAACCTCTGGCCCATTTCTTTCTCTTCTGTTTTATAAAGGAGATGAACAAAGTTTTGGTCCATTCATCCGTTCACAACAGTTTACATCTAGAATTCTTTCAACAAAGGCAATGTCATTAATATATTTACAGTTTACCATATCAAACGGTTGAATACAGAGGCACAAAGGATTAGACCGTGCTAAGAGTTGGACTTCCTGTTTGTAAACCTGAAAGTCGTTGATGTTCCACTTGTTCCACTGAACTATGGGAGCCATCCTACCTATTTAACTATATAATTAGGGTGGGTCTTCGGATGATGACTGCTGAGGAACAGAACCAGGTTCATCCACCAGCATTTCTTCGTATTCGTTTTCATGATCCGAAGACGGATCAGATTGTGAGAAGGCCTTGAAGACTTGTGGAAATTATTTCTGCAGAGGCCTTCACCCCTTCCTTTCCTTGCCAGTTGGGGACCTGGGAGGAGAACAAGAAAAGGACTTCACAAAACATAGTTGGATCCAAATGTTTAAATTTCAGACCCCAAATTTTCTGCACTGTTTGCCATCCGTTGTCAACTGAAGACGTTAATGCCTTCATATCCGATGCGCGTGCTGCTGCTATTGCAGTGGGTCCTATGGTTGAAGGTACTGCAAAGGATGGCTGTGCTTCTGCTGGTAGAATTATTGAACCGGTTGTCTTGGAGGTCGAGGTTGCAGATGTGTTGCTACTGATGTCTGCGGTCCTTGGTGTTAGGACCTTAATGGGTATGGCATATTTGCGCTGACATGAATCCATGTATGCAACAGATGTCTGTGTAGCAACACTTTCTTTCCTGACATGAGTTGATAAGGTTTTGGCGAAGCTTGTGGTGAAGACCAGTGGTCCAAGTGCCTTAAACTGCTTCTTCCCTTTGCCATAAGATAGTTCTCCTTGGTTTTCAACTCCTGTATATTCATTTCATCGAGATACCCTCTACTCTCCCTGCTCAAGGCTGGATGCAATCTGGAGCAGTTGACGCACACCTGTGGGAGGGTGCAACCAGTACCCGGCTCATGTGCTGCCTTTCCACAATTCCCACAGGTGGGGTTGCCTTTACAGTTTCCTGTTGCATGCCCGAACCTCTGTCACTTCTACATCTACATATATACTCTGCAATTCACAAAACTGTGGTTGGCAGAGGGTGCTCAGCACCAAACCTAATCTCTTTGTTGTGCATTCCAATCCCTAATGGTGCGAGGGAAAAAAGAATTCATATAAGAATCAGTGCGGCACCTTATTTCTCTAATTTTGTCTTTCCTGTGATTCCGACCCAAATAGGTTGGTGGATGAAGTATTTCACTACACTCTTATGTGAAAGTGGGAGTACGCATGTTTACCAATAAGTTTATATGAAACGTGCGTCATCTATCTACCAGAGACTCCCAGCCTAGTCTACTAATCAGTTCTGTAATGCTTTTATAAGGACTGTAGCAAGCGGTCACGAATCGAGCAGCTCTTCTCTGTACTTTCTCTGTACTCTCAATCAGCCCCTTACGAAACGGATCCCAGATGGCACAACAATAGTCCAAATGTGGACACACAAGAGATTTGTACGCTATCTCCTTTGTTTGTTCATTACAATTTTTCAAAATTCGACCGAGGAACCGCAGCCTAGAATTAGCTCTACCTACCAACGTATTAATATGTAGGTCCCATTTCATGTTCCTTTGTACTGTTACTCCCAAATATTTCATAGAATCGACCATATCAATAACTAAACTGTTTACCTCGTATTTCTGAACAGTCGGATTCTTTTTGTTAGTTATGCTCATTGTCTTGCACTTTTTACAATTTAGTGCGAGTTGCCACTCAGTGCACCATGCCAAAATAACATCCAGATCACGCTGAATTGCTAAACAATCGGCCAAATTCCTTACTTCCCTATAAATAACAGCATCATCCGCAAACAATCTAAAAAGGCTTTTCACTTTGTCTCCGAGATCGTTTATAAAAATTAAGAAAAGAAGTGGTCCTATTACACTTCCTTGAGGTATACCCGATGTAACATCTAGATTACAAGAACTTTCTCCTTCAACAATGACATACCGCGACCGACCAGTTAGAAAATCCTTTATCCATTCACAAAGCTGATCCGATATACTGTACGCTCGTAGCTTTGCTAAAAGGCGGTTGTGTGGCACAGAGTCAAAGGCTTTCTGAAAATCTAAAAAAATTGCATCTACTTGTGAACCTGCATCAATAACTTTCATTACATCGTGAATAAATAGGGCCAGCTGTGTTTCACATGATCTTTTCTTCCGAAATCCGTGTTGATTTGTTGTAAGCAAATTATTTTCATCTAGGAAATTCATAATGTTCGAGCATATAATATGCTCCATAACTCTACTACAAATAGATGTTATAGATATCGGATGGTAGTTTCCAGGATCGCTTCTATCACCTTTCTTGAAAATTGGAGTTACTTGCGCTATTTTCCAGTCTGATGGTACTTTTCGCTCTTCTAGGGATTTACTGAATATATCAGACAGAAATGGCCCGATTTCCACCGCATACTCTGAAAATACTCTTACTGGAATACCATCCGGGCCAGGTGCTTTTTTCCCCACTTTAGGAGCTCTAATTGCTTTTATGATACCTGCAGTATCTATTCGTAATGATTCCATCTCCAACTCAACACGGCGTGGGATAACGGGAATGCTATCCTTATTTTCGTCAGTAAATGAATTTTTGAATACAGTATTTAGAACGTTAGCTTTATAGCGGCTTTCATTAACCTCGGACCCTTCACGAACTAGTGCTGGAATATTGCTGTTGGTACAACTGACTTTTCGAACATATGACCAAAATTTCTTTGGGTTTTCTGAGAGACTCTTACAGAGAGTGTTTGAATGAAAACCATTGAAGGCCTCATGCATCACATTCTTCACACGTCCTCTTAACTCAGCCAAGGTTTCTAAATCACTACGAGACCTCTTCCTTCTGTAGCGTGTGTGTATCCTTCTTTGTTTTTTGAGTAATCTTTTGACTTCGCATGAGTGCCACGGTGGATCATTCACCCCATTTATTTTACGCTTCGGTATATGTACTTCCATACCTTCCCTGACTATATGTATAAATCTATGCCACATCTCTTCAACGGTGTCCTTTGTTAACTTAAAGTTATGGTAATTATTCCTCAGGTAGGTTCTAAAACACTCCTTTGAGGCCTTACTGAATCTGTGTACAATCCGTCCATTTCCCCTTTTTCGCTTGGTCATTAATTTGATAGTCGCAATTACCGCTTTGTGATCGCTTATTCCAGTGGTCGTCGAAAAGTCGGTGAATAATTCTGGCCTGTTAGTAACCAGGAAATCTAAAATGTTTTCGCTATCATTATGACACCGCCTAGGTTCATTAACTAGCTGCTCGAGATGATTATCCGAGAACAAATCGAGAATTACTTCAGAAGCTGCCTTATCCCTGCTACCAGTAATGTGAACATAATTACGCCAGTCGATATAAGGCAGATTGATTTTTTTTTTAACTGCTTTACGTCTCTTTTTAACATCGAGGTCTTTAGAGACAGGAAAGGATGGGGGGCAAGGAATGGGAAGGAATTCGGCCATGGCCTTTTGAAGGAAGCATCCCGGCATTTGCCTGGAGTGATTTGGGGAAACCATGGAAAACCCAAATCTGGATGCCCGGACGGGGATTCGACCCGCCGTCCTCCCGAATGCGAGGAGAGAACGCTAACGATTACACCGCCCCGCTCGGTGGGCAGATTGAAGTCTGCCTCCCAGAATCATTGCATGATCCTGAAAACTGCTAGCTATACTGTTAACAGTACTTCTTAATTCCTCGGCGATAGCTATGTCAGAATCGGGTGGACGTTAGAAGGCGCCTATGACGAGTTTTGACCCAGCAACATTGAGTTTAATCCATATAATTTCACAGATAGTATCAACGTCTATTTCATTACATGGGAGGAATTTACTCACAGCTATAAATAACCCACCTCCATGAGAATGTAATCTGTCTTTACGAAAAACGTTCATGCTGTCTTTAAAAGTTTTGGCGGAACTTATTTCCGGTTTTAGCCAACTTTCTGTACCGATAATGATATCCGCTACTGTGCTATAAATAACGCTTTCAAGTTCTGGTTGTTACAAACGCTTCTACAGTTAATTACAAGTACTTTTAACTGTTGTAACTCTTTTATATTCCTCCTACATTCCGGTGTTGCATCTGATTGGGTTGCCCGTAACTGTATTTCGTGTTTCGGGTCTTCCTCCCTCAGCCTAAAAAACCACCCATTGCGTTCCACACGGCCCCTGCCCCCCGTGTAGCCGATTCACGTGTGTAGTGTACACCTGACCTATTCAAGGGAACCCTACATGACTCACTTGATGCAGTGCACGTGGTCTGGTACATACGAGCAAACGTTAAGATTTAAATACCTGGCTTTGATGGTTTTCGGCAATGTCAGAGTGTCGAATATCAGGACGAAGGAGGCAGTCTTGAAAAGACTGCCATTTACCTTTTGTATGATATAATGAACCTCAACCACATTCCCTGATCCATGCTCCATAAGGAGTTCCTCACTCTATATCAATGAGATACCTGCAAGTAATCACTACTTTGCTGGAGTTTAGAGTTTTATGTTTTCATTTCACTACGATCTCCCCGAGCTTCTCAGACTTAAGGAGTAGGACAGCCTAATTGTAGGTATACATAACCAGAAGCAGTATCCCGTTCCTCAGCTTATTCACACTTTTTAGTGTTCCAACAATAGCTTCTAGACTCTTCTCAAAGGATCCCTCCTTTCTTGTCATTATTACAAAGGCATTATCTTTAACAAAACCCTCTCTGCTACTATTTTCTGTCTCAGGAGGGCTTTTGACCCTCGCCTGCTTACCAATTCTTTGGCCATTTGGTGTCCCCTGTGGCCCGCCCATGCCACAGGTAGAAGAAGATTTTTTGGGATTGTTTGTTTCATCTCACGAGTTTGGAGGAACCAAAAGTCAAGGTATGTTGAGCACCCACATCATGCCACCAAGCCTATTACAACAGGAGTGCAGCAGGTTGTATGGTAGCAAATGGTTTGTCTTAACACCCATTCACCTCCTCGGCACATTACTCACCGTGAGGTTGAGGTTTTTTTTGAGGTTTGTACCATCCTCATGATGAAGCCAAGATCCCCATTTTCCTAGACACACAACATTCCACTGTCATGCCCTATGGTAGCTGAAGCATGGTAGGAGCTTACAGTGCGGGAAACTTGCAGTGCTCATAAATTTCCAGCTTGGATATCATGGGTTCACTATACCTGTACCTGGCACTGGCGTACCAGGCCCCTGTGGGGGGTATGTGCTGATACACATGTTCCTGATCCTTCATTATATGGTGTACTACGCCGGCCACTCCATTTGATCATGACCTCCTCAGCCTCTTATTTGTCAGTTTACTTTGTTATGGTTCTCTTTTGTTATTCGAATTCCACCTATCAAACTTCTCAATTACAGTAAAAGTCCGGTTATCCGAGCCGCCAGGTTAACCGAAGTAAATTTTTGAAATATGATAGGGATGGATAAATCGTTGGAAAAATACATATGGTGTCAGACAGTTAAACATATCAGGTGAAAAGCTTTCTGCAGATTCCAGTTAAGTTTATGAATTTCAGAGAAAACTTGCTGATGTTTTAAAATTGGGACTAACGTCAGAACAGCTTTTTAATTGTGATGAAAGTGCTCAATTTTAGAATGTTGCCTTCAAAAACTTTGGCGTATTAATGTACAAAAACAACTTTATTTCTTCACAAATTAATTTTACACTATAAATAAATTGTATTATTTTAGTTTCAATACGTTTTCCTTGACCTCCACTTATCAGAGTTTTTCGTTATCCAAAGTGGTCCCGGTCCCATTTACCTCGGATAATCGGACTTCTACTGTATTTTTAAAAATTTGTCCACTCCCTTCCATCATAGCATCACCATTTTCTACTGTACCATGTGGGGCTTTCTTCTATCCAATACTTCGAAAATGTCGTCATCTTCTAAAGGCACAGACAAATATTTCAGCAATTCAACAGTCCCTTGCAAAATGCCTTAATGCTGAAGCTTCCATACTGCCTTCGATAGGAGCAGCCATTTCTATCTTCTGCTGCCTGACTGTACTATATTATTAGCAGTACTAGCCACCATCTGTCTTCCAATGCTGTCACACTCCCATTCCAATTCAGCTATCCACTGTTGTGCACTATTTTTGTATATCTCAATGTCGCAATGAATCGTTAAAATTTTATTCTCTACGCCACTTAAGTCTTCTTACACTGAAAACTGCCGATTCACTTCTTGAATTTCTATGTTCATATAAAAATTCTCTTCTCTTTTATTATTTGATAGCACCTTTAGGGTGAAAACATGCCGAGCAGCTCGCGCTGAAGGTCGGGGCCGCGGTGGCGGTAGATGTTTCATCCACGTGAAACAAAAGCATTGTTAGTAACGAGTCAGCGCACGCTGAGGCGGTCGCGGTCGCCGTCGCTGCTCGCCATTCACCTCGATGTCGATGCCAGAACAAAGTATTTTGTTTTCACCTCGCGGCCTAGCACGCCGCTGGAGGTCTGCTTGGCGCTGATTGGCTGAGCTATGTCGAGGGCACATGATCCAGCTTCTACAATTGATTATGCAGGTCGGCTTTCGTATTGTACAGAGAGGTATTGTTTCATTTTGTCTTGTTCTAAATATTGATTTATTTAATGGATGCAATTTCGTTTTACACAACTGCAGATATAAATTAACAATGTACTGACATTGAGAATGCAACATTCTGTTTTAAATAAATTATTGATGAAATAATAAGTACAGATTTTTATAAATTGGACAACTACGGAAAAGTTAATGTTTCAAGCAATTAGACAGTCAGCGGTAGATAAATTACAACAAATTTTATAATAATAATAATATTTAATTAAATTGTAATGGAGCGCACTGTCCGGTGGGAATATCCCTACACACCCATCTTTCCCCCTTTCCTGCACCCACCTACATTTGCCCTAATTGTAATAATTATCTATTGTTAGTGACTTGATTGACTATTCAGATATTATTACACATCATATACCGACAGAAATGGAACATCAGACAATTCAGTCCAACAATTATAAAATTAAAGAAAGTAAAAAAATAATAATCTCGTGTTAATTATTATTTAAAATAAACTGTTGACTGAATTTGAAAATTCTGATTTTTAAATAGAAATCCTGATTTTGGATTGAAAAATTTAGATTTGACTTGAAAATGCTTTGTTAAATGGTACATTACTTTATTTAAAAAAAATATCAATTTATAGTCACGACGAGTTTTTCCTCAGCATATATTGGTTTGTTGTGGTAACTGTTATAAACATTTGACTTCAGTTTGTCTAGGATTGCACGGTAAGTTTGTGGTGTCTTTGGTAGGTGGACATGGAATAAGTCTGGACGATTTTTTAGATCCTGATTTAAATGGTGAAATTCACCAAGAGTTTGTCCCCGTTCACTTATTTGCTGTTAACTTAACCTTCCGATAAGAGCCGTAGAAAGTAGCCACCACTTTGTGGCTACTGACAGACCATCATCATCCCTATCGTTACTGGTTCCACAAATCATTGCAGGTTAAATAAAGTAAATGATACTAGCGATAAACACAAAATATTAACGATTTACAACGTGTGGCACCTACAAGGGTTTTCAAAACATTGGTGAACGCTAGCAGCTATACCTCGACATCTACCTTCATCTGCACTGCAAGCTGAGCGGCATGTTTTTACCCATCTACCGCGACATCGGCCTTCAGTGCGACCCCCACCTTCACGGCGACCTGCTCAGCATGTTTTCACCCTTAAAGATTTTTTCTCTCTCCAATTTTTCTGTCCACACCTATTTTTGTACTTCAACCCTTATTGGCACCTGATGTGTCAACACGTGGCAATCCATTTTTTTCGCTTCCACTCTCAGTTCATCCCATAAGCTTTCCTGCTCATCTTTTAATTCCTGGAACAACTCCCCTTGTCATTTCATTATGGTTTTCAAAATTTCACTTATTCATGGATATTGAAAGTTGTCATTTGATTCAGACCACTGAAAGATTACAGTTTCCTTTTCACTTTTGGTCACCAATTTATCATGGCCATTACAACCAATGTTACCACATACTTTCATACTGACATCTCCGTGGTAATAGTGTCTTCCGTCCCTACTACTATAGACTCTCCAATTAATGCAGACTATTACAGGGTTACACACATTAGTACAAACACTATCAATTACCACACCACAAAATATCAAACCCTACTACGCTTGTTTGGGTATTAGACAGTTTTCAATCTTACTTCTGTCTTTTGATATATTTTTCTGAAAATTGCAGATTCTTATTATATATAGTTTCTCGTCACTGGTTGCCATGTGTAAATATTTAAAGAAGGTGTAACCTTACCTTTTTATGTAGCTCGAATTCATCAAGGATATGAATATAGATATGTGGTATTAAACTCGTAGATTCACTTGATTTTTGCCTTTAGCTGCATCATTGTTTATTTACCATATATAATTAAAATATCTTCTTCCTTTTCTTACTTTATGAGAGGACAGAACTTACGTTTATTCAACAATTTAAAACAAAAACAGCTTCTTATTTATTAATTACAATAAAAATGATCTTATTGCTTCTCCTCTTGTCAAAAATACTCCTCCACCACAAACGTTCTTTCTCCAAAGGAAGTGTGTGCATATAAAAGTTAATAATACCATGTCATCTTACAACACTACTTAAAAAAAAACTTCTTTGGCGAATAGTGGTTCAAGAGAGAGGGGGGTTGGGAATGGGTGGGTAAAGAAGGAACATTACTGGTTATCATTTTAAGCCCTGGTAGCTGTCTGGTGCCCAATTTATACTGCTAAAACAGTACCCACCTCCTAAGTTTAGAGATGCTGCTTCTGAGGGCATTCTGATTGCACGGACAGAGAAACAGGAATTGAAATTGTTGGTATGAGCAGTGACATGAAAAAATACTGGATGTTGAGGATTCTAGGTGAATAATGTTTGTCAGCAGCTATTAATTCTGTCAGTGATTTGTGGTCAGACCTATATAAGAGGCTGGACAATAGATGCAGGTTAGCCGATATTAAATGGGAGGATTGACAGGTGGCAAGTTCTATGGTGGTGACGCTTTCTATGGTTATTGGGTTGGTGAAGGTTGTGAATATATGGTGCATGTTACACAATTTTCAGCATGGCAAAGAGCCTTAGGGCTGTTGTAAAAGATGGAAGTAAATGTCTGTAAACTAGGTCTACTGAAGCAAGTTCTAGGAGGAGGATTTTTGGGAGGAGGGATATCATTTCCGGGCAGGCTTGAAGGAAATCATAACCTTGCTGAAGACTAATTTGATTCCAGGCCTGGAAAGTACTGGATGAGCAGAACTTGACAGTACTTGGTTTTTGAAGGTTTCCGATGGTTGATATTTTGAGTGAGTTGTGATTTGGCACGCAAAAGTTGTTTTTGATATATCAGAATATGGAAGATGTTATTGCAATACAGTGTGAAGGCCTGTTGGTTAGAGCACATCGGCGTTCCATGAATGCAGAGGTTGTAGGGCAGGTATCATTTGATGTGATCAGGATGACAGCTGTCAAAATGAAAATACTGTTGTAGGTTGGTAGGATTAGTGTAGACAGATGAACTGGAGTCGCTATTAGAGAGGGAAAAATCTGCATATACAAAAGTGGCACGTGTACGAGTATAGGCCCATGTGAAGTTTAGGGTGTTAAAAGTGCTGAGACCATTAAGGAAACTAAGAAAGCTATTTTCCTGATGGGTTCACATCATGAAAATTTTGTCTATGAATCTGAGCCAAGAGATGGGTTTACCTTATCCAGCAATGACTGTCCCTGGTGTCCAAGGAAGAGTTTTGTAAAAGAGGGGGACATACAGGTGCCCAATCTGATGGCAAGTGCTACCTTCAAAGGAGAAAAAGTAGTTATTAAGTATCAGGTGGGCCAAGGTGGTGAAGAATGTGCTGTGGAGGCTGTTGGGAGGATGCTAATCTAGGAAATGTTTCATGTCACTAAGACCATGGCAGTGGGCAAAGTTAGGGTATAAGAAGTCATGTCAATCTTTGCTAAGGGGGAAGCGATGTGGACATAGTTGAATGGAGGAGGAGGAAGTGTTGTCTCTCTGTGATGTGAAGGGACAATGACCAACAATGGGTTGTGGTACTGGTTCATCATGGCAGAGATACGTCCTGTTAGCCATAAGTGGTAACTGTGGGCTGTCATGAGTTGCCAGGTTTATGGACTTTGGGAAGTGGATATAGAGTAGGGATGTGCAACTTTCAGTGAGTGAGGAATAAGGCAGACTGATGGGTGAGGACTTGGAGGGGTAGACAAATAGTATCAACTCAGAACCCTTACCAAGCAGTATCTTGTCATGCCACCACTAATTAGACAAATAATTTTAATTCTTGTTTTACTGTCAGTGTCATCAGAGTCTTCTCAGATAAAAGCAGCACCTCTGAACTTAGAAAGTGTGAACTGGCTTACCAGCACAAACTGTGCACCAGACAGCTGACCAGCTGCCAAGAACATAACACCCAGGAATCGTCATTCTTTTTCACCTATTCTCCACCCCCTCTATCTCTTCCCACACGAAACACCACTCACCAAAAACGGATTTTTGAGTAGTATGCAATATCATTGAGCTTTTACTATATACATTATATAATGTTTACCTAAAACTTTACTGCTCAATATTTTCTGAAGACACCTTCCACATGCCCATAACCTGTTCCCGTGACATAATTTCATTTTTACAAATCTCGGGTATAGGCTTTTTAACTCCCACTCAATACTTCTCACCATTTTGATACCTCCTTCCTCCCCCCCTCCAATGAGCTGATGATCAATGATCTGAGCCTCCACTTACCTGTCAGCTGCCAACATGCAGCTATCTTTTTTTTTTTTTTTTTTAAACTGCTTTACGTTTCTTAACAGCGAGGTCTTTAGAGACGGGAAAGGATGGGGGGTAAAGAATGGGAAGGAATTCGGCCATGGCCTTTTGAAGGAAGCATCCCGGCATTTGCCTGGAGTGATTTGGGAAACCATGGAAAACCCAAATCTACATGTCCGGACGGGGATTCGAACCGCTGTCCTCACGAATGCGAGGCCAGAACGCTAACCTTTACACCACAATGCTCCGTATGCAGCTATCTCACTCTGTTGTTAATGAAGGGATATAGCATGAAATTTCAATGCTCTGTGTATGTATGTTTCTCTTTTCCCTCCCCTCTTCCAAATTAGAGCTCCCGTGTTGAAAACAAGCTACCTGCATCCTATTTGTGTGGCTGTTAATTAATTTCATCACATAGGGGTAATCTAAAACATTGTGTAAATGGGTGTCTGTAATTGTAAACCTCCTACCCCAGCTTCACTTGGTGATTGATAAAATATTCCATCTGTGTTAAATTTATGTACACATAATTCTAGAAACACTTCTACTATCTGCTTATAAAGATTTTTTCCAGAAGATGATGGTACACATGGAGCAGAGGCAAAAATATGCAAAAGGTTGTTTCTGTATTAACTTCTGCAGGTGTTATTCTTAGTGGGAATGTAACAGACCTTAGTTAGCTGAGACTGCTGACATTATTGGTTGTCATATGTATTAAATTGCAAAACACTAAATCTTCAACATGTATTTACAACAATGTTTAATTGTTCCACGAGACAGACCATATTTTTCCCCACAGCAAATGTTTTATCAGATTATTACATTTTTATCTGCATATGATAAACTAATTGTAAGCAATGCATTGATGTTTTCCACATATGTTCATCTCTGAAATGACATTGCCATTTGTTGTACAAATGGTAAGTTTTATTTTCTAAAGTCAGTTTCAACAGATTAGTTGTAAAAAATGAGACGAAATGTTTACATAAATTCACAGTTACTCACTAGTATACCACCTACAACTGGTGTGAGCTACTTTTGACCCAAAGATTTCAAAACTACTAATAAAATTTTTCTCGGCACTAGAAAACAGGAGTAATAAGAATTTTTAGTTATGTTCTATTTGGAACCTAGGAAATATGGGAATTGAGAAATTTACATCAATATCCATGTAATAATCCAGTTTCTCAGTATGTGACAAAAATTTCTACTTTTTGGATCTAATTAATATAATGTGGTTGGTCCATATTTTAGCATCCAGCAGTTGCTTAAAAGTATAAAAATGATTTCTATTTTCCATTTTCATAAAGCCACTTAAGATCATTCCAGTAACACAGCAGGACAAAGTCAGCTAAATCTTTGACCAATAGGACTGTTTTGTCTCCTCCTTTGAACTTTATATTCTTTTCTATTTTCTTTTGTAGGCTGTTAATGCAATGAGAGAGTTGAGACTTTTCCGGCATATTATCGCTATGCAATCTCCGTGGGTGTTCAGCAAGATAATTTCACCAAAATTAGTGTTTTGACGAAATTATCTAGCTAAGCAACTGTGAAGTCTCTGTAGCAGTGAAATTATGTATTTGTTCAAGATGCACACTATATCATATACCCCCACAATCATTGCTTGAGGCATAAAATCACCAGATAATCTCAACTATTCCTCTTACTTGGATTCATTTTGTAACATCAAAATTCACAAAACTACTTATGATCACTGACCTTCCGAACAGTCATCATAAAAGGAGAAACAAATTATTAATAAATCAAAAAATGGTTATTAATTTATGTAGGGGGAAAAAAACTATCACAAATGAGAGCTAGAGAGAGCAGTGCAACATTACATTACATTGACAACATGGGGGGAAAGATTCTTACCATAGAACCTTTCCCAAAAGAAATATTTCATTTAAGCAAGAAATTGAACAGTATTCTGCTAGCTTTTTGTTGAAACTGACATTAATTTGGAATCAATTACATCTGTGTAATCTTACATCAATTTTAGACTACAGACAACAATTTACAGGTAAAGGGTTGTTCAGTAGATAGCAAAAAAGCATCATATTAAGGTATGAATGGTTTACCTGTGGATGAGGTTAGTAAGCGGTTCTATTAGCTTTTTACCAAGCCGAGGTTCCAATGGGGTCAGAGCACCAAACTGAAAACAAAACAACAACAAAAAAAGGTGACTGAGGGGTCTAAATTTTACTTGTCTACAATGCAGATTATCAGGATTTGGCAGCAGACGAACCAACAAGTGTTACCTGCTGATGAGCTCTATTAAAGGTTGAGACAGTTTACGCCCAATTTTTGGTTCTATGTGAGTCAAAACTCCAAACTGCAAATTGAAATAATTATATAAAGCATGAAAATTTTGCCAAAACAACAGAAGATACAACAATGTGTGATAGTTTAGAAATCACAGGTCAACTTGTATAAAAATGATGCCATTTCTGTGTGGTTCTCCTGAAATTGTGTGCATTATTGAAATAAGGACATTTAAAGCAAAACAAAATTTATAAAAAGGCAGAACTGATGACAGTTCTAAAGTGCGCCAGGTAATGAACTGTAGTACTTTTACTAGATTCGATCAAGTTCAAATTAGTAATTAAATTTTGAAATTCAAAATATTACTATCAAAATGTTGTATATCTACTTCAAAGTCACATCATTTTTAAAACTTTATTCACTTGTTTTGTACTCATTTAATGAAGTAGTGAACACTTTACTGTATTTTGTTGATCAACACATTCAGATCAAGCGATGTTCATGCCAGCCATTTTATTTGTACTGCTTGGTACATGACACTTGGTAGCCTTATATAATATGTAAATTGCTCTTTGCAGCATAGAACTTTAATTTTTATTTACCCTTTGCGTTTTTTAAAAATAATTTCTCACTGCTTATACATGCCCCCTTTATATTTAATTTTGTTCCCATGAGTAATATTTCTATGGCATTGTTTTATATATATTCTATCATGTGGCTGTGTTGACTGCAAGTGCCTGTGAGAGCCGAGTCAAATTTCTATTTTCATTGGTAAGGGCATAGCCCAAAATCTTGTGGTTTGTGAAGTGATATATATATATATATATATATATATATATTTTTTTGACTGCTGCCATCTTCCATTTAACTTTGGTAAATAATGGGTGCATATTAAATTGATACTTGATTTGATGAATAACCTCCAAACCACAAATTGTTTTTTTGAACCAAAACTATATAGTATAGTGCAGTGTATAGGTAGATGGCAAGTGGCCAATTTCAAAATAATGTTCGCGGAGGTATTCTCCTTATCTGAATGTGTTAATCAACAGACATCTGGCACTGATAATCTGTGAATATAACAAAAAATGTATGATGTGTAATGAATATTTAAAAAAATTGTGCATAGGATGCAAAATAAAAAAAATAAACAAAAAATTATTTCAAAAATCAGTAATTTAAGGATGTAAAGTCCAGATTAATATAGAGCCAATGGACAAGAGTATTCAAGAAAAGGATAGATGCTGTGAGGAAATAAAGGGAAAGATTACCATCTCAGCTTTATGTACAGGTATGCCGTTTACAACAGCCATCTCAGGGGAACTTGCTAAGGGAGAGGGCACTAGTAGCATGAATAGTGAAGCAAGAATTAAACTGCATGCATGCCAAACAGATGGTATGGATTTTGCTTGAATGAAAAATTTTCTATTACTAGGTGGCCTGTGGAAAAATTTTGTGAATGATATATAATGAATAGCGAGGTTGGTGGTTTGTAGTAGGATGAAAAAAGAACTGGCTCATTTGTAGCAATTGTTTGTCAACTGAAATAGGTACGTAGCAAAACAAGTCTTATGAAACAAAAATATCAAAAAATCTCCTTCCTATACAAAACACACACAGTTTATTGATATCTCTGTGATATGTGATACTGCTATCTAGAGGTAATGCGAATACTAATGCCAGTGAAGCCTAGAAACTTGACTCTGAACCACAGCATAACTGTGCCCTTGATCGTTCATAATTTTGACATTTACAAGTTGAATTTAAAAAAATTCCAGTCTTATGAGGAGTTCGGATTCTATGGATTTACAGTTCTCTCAGGTTAGAGCCTACTGAAGCATGTTTCTGAGGGAATGGAGGATGACTTTGGTGAAAATGAATCATTTTAAGGGGCAATAGAAGGAAGGCAAGTCTGGTTTCAGCTGATGTGGGGTAGCTGCTGGACAATGATATAGGATGCAAAATGTGGCACAGTTAACAATTAATATAGCTAACTGAAAAATTGTAAGGTTTGAGATGTGCACAACATTTGTATATGACCATTCACTATAAAAGAAATCTGAAAATATAAACTGTACAAAATGCTATGCCATGCTCTGAATCTGAAATAAATCTCTTCTGTCTCCCATATGAAACAGGAGATAAATAGGGCAGTATTTGAATCGAAATTCCTCAAAACAGAGTAAAAAAAGAATAAGAAAAAAGCAGAAAATATGTTCAGTCTAAATATCATATGACAGCATGCGAAACATAGTATTACAAGTGACAAATATGAGAAATGTGATCTAAGTGAGGCAAAACACAGGCCCTGCGCTTATCTTTAGTCTATCCTTCAGTTAGGGTAGCTGCGTGTCTTAGTAACTGCTCTATCCTGTTCCGACCACAGGGGTACAAGTGACAAAATGGTGAAGCAATGTGCTAAAACAATATTAAAAATTATCAAGAAATAAGTAGTTTCATGGAAGATTATGATGTTTCTGTGGAAGCTACATTTTTTATTTAAACAATGGCATAATATATTTGTTGAACACTGTCTGAAAAGTTTACGATAAATACATAACACTACTTTTAATACCACTTGTATGGAGTTTTGTGTGTGACAAAAATAATATAAAAATGATTTCCTATAGATAGAATTATTTTTTTCTTTATGATACTAAATTTTAACATAGATTAATCATTACTTGCAGGCAATATTTTTTAAATTGTGTTTTATATGATTTTGTTTATACGTTGCTTGCACCACATTTTTTTTTTTAAAACCAGTTTCACTCAATTTATTTTGGCTCTATAGTTCCCAACCCATCATACGATGTGTGTTAAAAAAATAACAGAAATTATCATTTTTTTTTTTTTTGAAAGAATATAATTTGTCTACATCGATGTTATCCCCTTAAAAACAGTCCCCATTAGATATTATACACTTATGTCAGCTCGTCTTCACATCTGCAAAACACTTCTGGAAGTTGATCTTTGGGATAGTATTGAGCTCTTTCAGCAATGCAGTTTTAATCTCCTCTATGCTTGTAAAATGATGGCCCTTCAAGGTTCTCTTTATTTTTGGGAACAGAAAATGCGGGGCTATGTCTGGCAAATATGGATACTGGGGCATCATTACAGTGTTGTTTTTTTTTTTTTACCAAAAATTCACAAACAAGCAACGATGTGTGAGCAGGTGCATTATCGTGATGCAAAAGCCATGATTGTTTTGCCACAAATCTGGGCGTTTTCTTTGGACTGCTTCACGCAAACAGCATTGAACTTAAAGGTAGTATTCTTTATTGATCTTTTCACATGGTGCAAAAACTTATGGTACACTATGCCATTCAAATCGAAGAACACAGTGAGCATAACCTTCACATTTTACCAACCTTGTCGAGCTTTTTTCAGTCTTGGAGATCCAGAATGTCTCCACTGGGACGATTTTGTTTTGACATAAACGGATGTTTCATCACCTGTTATAACTTTTCGATAGTTCTGCTTCGTTGTTGACCTCATTTAGCACCTCCATTCATCGCTGGCTTTTTTTCGAAACTCAACACTTTTGGAACAAATTTTGTCGCAACACGTTTCATACCCAAAATGGGTGGAAAAAAATTCATGACACGAGCCAACTGATGTGCCAACATCATCAGGAACTTCTCTAATTGTGATTCGGGGATTTTTCATATTCATTTCTTTCACTTTTTCCACATTTTCATCGGTTATTGATGTGTTACTACAACCCGTACGCTTGTCACCTTCAACGTCTTCATGGCCATCTTGAAAATGCTTATACCATACGTAATTCCCTGTTTTACTCATATCAGATTCACCAATAGCAATATTTAACATTTCTAAAACTCAGTTGCATTTAATTACATATTTATAGCACAATTTAATGCAAATTCTGTGATTCATGATATATACAAATAAAAAATCACAGAGTTTATCAAAACGTGTTATCCTTTTACCAGCTGACATGAGACTAAACAACCAAACGTATAAATACTTTTAATACATGACTGCCAACACAACAGTGAAAAAATCACGCCATTCGAACGAATATAATTCACGAAATTTAAAAATTCACAATATTTTCTGAAAACACCTCGCATATTGTTCATTTTTTGATCTTTCTAGCTAGTCATGCTAACATATGTAACTAAACATTTTTGTCTAGATTATGCCTGCTAACCAGAAATGAACAAAATCTCTTGACAGAACTGTACAAAGCTATCTATGTTGCATGGTTATTAAAAATATGATTAAAGACACAGATTTAACCAAAGAAATCATTTTGAAAAATCTGTGGGTATCCAAACTGTATAATTATGAAATGATGCAAAACATGTGACTCAAAATGGTATATTGCACACACAGAATAAAATGATTTGAATTAAACTATAAACAAATGAGCAAAAACACAAAATTCTCATACCATCTTGAGTGAAAAATTCAAATGACTAAATATATTAATTTTTTTTTTAAATCAAGAATAAAGATGATGAAAAAGGAAAAGAAAAAAATCAATGTAGTACCGGTACAAAAACAAAAATAATGGTATTACACAAAGTGCTTAAGAAGATTATCATAACAAATAATGGTGTTAACAATGATGTTAATCTCAAGAATTAATGTGAAAATTAAGGTTGGTAAGATACTGGCATGTAGCACTATGAGAGTAAGATGAAAAGTTCTTAGCCTAACACAATGATGGCAATTGTATCAATACTCTTATTTTTGATGCAGGTTCCATGTGATAATAATGAAACTAAGTTTCAACTTATCTGAGAAAGTGTTTCCTTCATATATATATAAAATTACATATCATGTGTCTCACTGAAAAGGATAAAGTGAACATTGTGCCATTATTAAATTGTTGGTTTTGGTCAGCATATAGCCAAGGACAATCATTCAAAGTTGGCAAAAGTTTGTAACGACTTCACCATTTTTTATAGTGAAGAAATATGTAGCTGAACTTAAATTTAATCATGTATGTCTTGAAGATGAAACATACAAAGTATGACCAAAGACTGCAACTACAGACAAAAACGTTGTTGGAATTGACAAAGGCATATGGCATAACAGAAGCTGTGAGCATTTTAGGAGAAATGGAACGGTACATAAAAACTTAACGTAAGACAGTTTTGTGCGAGATGGGTGTTGCATTTGTTAAATACTGGCCACAAAGAAATCTGAGAATGGATTTCTCAAATGTCTGGACTGCTTTTACGAATATCCCACAAATTAATGGCTTAATATTTTTACTAGAAATGAGAACTACATTCACCACTTCATGACAGGATATAAACAGCAGTCAGACGAGTGGATGGAAGCCAGTGGGTTTGTACGAGACGTATTCCAAAACTAAGGTCCGTTTGGACATGATAAAAACATCACTCATGAGACAAGGTTTTTATTGACACTTATATGTGACTACATATCTAATTCACTTTTCCACATAATAGTCGTTCGCATCTATACATCTTACATTCCCGGTCTCACATCAGATCAAGCTGCTCTATTTAAAGAATAGAGCAATTTATTTACAGAAGATCCTTTTGGTGAAACAGTGGAAGCAGGAAACAAACTCATTTCCATTATTAAAGAGACAAAGCGGGATCAGTGGATTAAAACTGTTGAAGACTTAGATTTCGCAAGAGACAGCCGTAAAGCATGGAGACTACTGAAGCATCTAAACAATGATCCAACTAAGACGAAAGTTCATTATAATGTTACTGCCAACCAAATAGCACACCAACTGCTATTAAATGGAAAAGCTAATCACAAGTCCAAAATGCCCACACTGCGGAAAGAAGGCCAAGAGGAGAATAATGACCTCACAATACCATTCAGCATGGAAGAATTGGATAAGGCTATAAGAAATTGCAAAAATGGAAAATCAGCAGGCCTAGATGACATTAGGACAGAACAAATTAAGCACTTTGATCTAACAACAAAGAAGTGGATGCTTCAGCTCTTTAACAACTGCATGAGTAAATGTCAAATTCCAAAGATATGGCGGAAGAGCCAAGTGATCGCCTTGCTTATACCTGGCAAAGAAGGAAACAGTCCAAAGAATTTTAGACCTGTTGCACTTTTATATCACCTCTACAAACTGCTTGAAAGAATGATCTTAAACCGGCTGTTGCCTGTAGTTGATACTTTGCTTATTCCTGAACAAGCTGGATTCTGCCCGGGTAAAAGTTGCACAGGACAACTACTAAATATCACGCAGTTTATAGAAGATGGATTTGAAGCTCATAAGGTAACAGGGGTGGTATTTGTTGATTTGTCAGCAGCGTATGACACCGTCAACCATCAGCTACTACTAGTCAAATTCTACAATCTGATCAGGAATTTCAGTCTTAGTAAGTTCATTGCTACTCTTCTGCAGAACCGTAGATTCTTTGTTGACTTCCAAGGACAGTGTAGCCGTTGGAGGTCACAGAAGAATAGTCTACGCCAAGGAAATGTGCTAGCCCCATTATTGTTTAACATATATACCAATGATCAGCCTATACCACCCAAATGCAGGAGTTTCGTGTATGCTGATGGCCTTTGCTCTGGTCTCACAGAGCAAAGACTTTGAATCAGTGGAGAGCACCCTTACCAACACTCTGGAAGATTTGTCAAGGTATTATAGCACGAACCATCTTAAACCAAATCCTACGAAGACAAAAGTATGTGCTTTTCATTTAAGGAATATAGAAGCAACTCGTAGGTTAAAGGTAACATGGTCGGGGGTTGAACTAGAACACTGTGACACTCCAAAATATCTAGGAGTGACCCTTGACAGATCACTTACATTCAGGAAACATTGCATGAACTCCAAGCTGAAAGTTTCCAGTAGGAACAATCTCATAAGAAAATTGGCTGGATCGTAGTGGGGCAGCCAACCTGAAACAATTCGAACTTCTGCCTTAGCGCTATGTTATTCAGCTGCAGAGTATGCCTGTCCTCTACGGCACAGTTCAACCCATGCCAAACAAGTAGACATTGCACTTAATGACACGTGCAGAATCATAACAGGCTGCTTAAAATCAACTCCAGTCGAATGGCTCCACCATCTAGCAGGAACAGCACCACCTTCTGTCCGAAGGGAAATAGCAGTGAACAAGGAAAGGAGGAAAGTGAACCATGAAAAATCTCATCCACTATATGGGCATATCCCTAACAGGCAAAGACTGAAGTCCAGAAAAAGTTTCCTAAGAATATCTCAGGAACTTACAACGACAACTGAAGAAGCCAGGTTACAACTATGGGAAGCTAAGGCTCCCCTTCCGCATGGCTGGGGAAGAGTGTCTGAATCTTTGCCACCTGGTTATGACAAGGAATGGTTGACATGGAAGTGTTTGAATAGGCTGAGATCAGGAGTGGGCAGATGCAAAGTGAACTTGGCAAGATGGGGCTATACTGAGATCAATGATATCAAGTGCGACTGCGGTGAAGACCAGACAGTCCAGCACATGCTCCAGTGTCGACTGTGTCCAGCATCCTGCTCGGCAGCTAAACTGTACAAGGCCCCAGAAAATGCACTGGAAGTGGCCAAGTACTGGTCCAGTATAATTTGATGATTGTGATTGTGTAACTGTATGTTTCTGATATGAAATAATAAATAACCCAGAATACTGTAGCAAGCATGAATAATCATTTTAGTTACTATCTTCATAGTTCTAAGACTTAGCTTTTTCCATATTATAATTGCGATATTGTGTTTTTTCATATGCAGTTTTGCTATAGTTAAAAACTGATGCAATACTGTGCTTTTTCATATTCAGTTTTGCTACAATTAAAAACCCATTTTCGTAGCATATCCTTTAAAATCAAAGTTTATCATTTCTCTCTCTCAAAGTATTTCATCACAACCAAAGAGATAATCACTATCTGTACAGAAACCGTTTAAATTTAAATTAATTTATTTTTTGAGCATTTATGTAAATGCTTAATTAAAATAATTCTGCAAGTAAAATGTCACCTCTTATGACAACTAACATTATCAAGCTTCTCTTTAGTCTGCTGAGGCATTTTTCCTTTCATAAAGTAATGTTTAATCGCCACACCAAATTCTTTTTCATCCATTTCTTGAAAATCACTCGACTTCCTTGATTCACACGAATGCCAAACGCAAAGAAATACACCAATATGGTTGAAACTTGGTGTGCGTTTATTCAAGAGATGCTACTAACTAAACATGACCTCAATACACGCCGGTGGTGCCATCTCTCAGACTTTGCACGGACTTTTCAAACGCCCGTCGTATGTCAGTGAAAGGGTCACTTCAAGTAAATGAGGAAACATCTGATAAAGAAGGATGTATCTGAGTTAAAAACTGTTATGTTCCTAACTTAGGGCAGTACAACCAAGAACAGGTATTCTATAGTAAAGCAGAAATTTATGAGTCTGAAGTAGTGTGTGACAAGAACAAACTGATAATACTCTTAATGTCTTGGTGAAGATGCTGATGGAGGATATAATCACTGAATTATTGTATGAAAACGCAACACTCACCAAGCTTGATACCCGAGAGTATTATATCAATATTCAACACTGGGGGGGAAGACTACATTTTTATAACAGCAAACAAGTTTCTGGTGAGTGTATATCTAAAAGATATCTGACAACACAGGAAGATTGATGTGGAATGTCTAATATACTGGAGAATACACTATCTGATCAAAAGTAACTATCTGAAACTGCACTTAAACTTAACCTATGTAACATTCCAATTATTGGACGTTAACATGGGATGGGTCCAGCTTTTGGTTTTATGACAGCTTTAACTCTACTGGGGAAACTATCAATGAAGTGTCTGAATGCCTGTAGAGAAATGGCAGCTGTAACTGGAGAAGCATGTGACGCCAGGGTCTGAAGTGAAGTTGACATTCTAACTCATCCCAAAGCAGTTCAGGCCAGTACATTTCTGGAACGTTATTGCCCCCAACTCAAAGACGCAGCTCTATGACTGGGTGCACTGTCTGTTGATACAATCATTGTTCAGAACAGGTCCTCTACTGTACGCAATATACAATGCTTTAAAATGTGTTTATAACTTCCCGCATGGGACCACATCCTACCCACGAAAAACACCCCATACCATAACACCATGTCCTCTGTACTTAACTGTTGGCTCTATACATGGTAGCAGGTAACGCTCTCGAGGCATTCGCCAAACCCAAACTCTTCCATCAATTGTCACAGGGTGTAGCATGATTCAGCACTTCAAATCACTTGTTTCCAGTCGTCCACTGTTTATTGGCATCACTCTTTACACCACCTCAAGCATTGCCTACCATTGATCACAGAAATGTGTAGCTTATGAGCAGCAGTTTAACCTTTGTTCCCCATTCTTAACAATCCTGAGACACAATCAATGAGCTAGTTGGACTGCTGGTGGCACTTTGGAACTCACAAGCGATTCCTTCTGCCGATTTCTTTTGATTTTTTACAGTCAACCTCTACAATGCTTGACAGTCCCTGTCTGTCATTAAACGAGGTCTGCCTGGTCTTGGTTTAATTGTGGTTGTTACTTCAAGTTTCTACTTCACAATCATGTCACCAAAAGTCAACTTGAGCAGCTTTGGCATAAAAACATGCCGAGCAGGTTGTAATGAAGGTGAAAGTGAAGATTGCATTTGCGATGAACATCAATGTCACCAATGATTGATAAAAACATACCACACAGATCGTGGTGAAGAGAAAGGTCGTGGTTATGTCGAGGTACAGTTACTAGCATTTATCAGAGTTTTGCAACCCCTCGTAGAAGCCATTTTTAACACTGTTTAGATTTTGCATTATATAATAACTGATAAAAAGAGATATTGTACAGATTTTTGAGAACTTCATTATTTTCCATCAAGATGCACTTTACGAACTGCACCTTCACGTAACCCATATTCCAAAAAATGCAAAAGAAATTAATAATAAGTTTATGGAATATTTTGTGAATAGTCAATGAAGTCTTTAACAGTAGATAATATTTCAATTACTTTATACAATTTGTTTTGATTTATCTGTTTATAACCATCTAATTGCTTGTAACATGAATCTAACTTTTTCACATTTGTCCAATTTATAGAAATCTGTATATATTATTTCAGACAAAAATTTATACGAAATATAAGATAGCGTTGATAATCTTTTAACTTAATCTATATCTGAAATTGAGAAAATGAAATGTTGTCCCTTCAGAATATCAGTATTTGGAATAAAGCCAAATTAATCATTAATGAGGCTATTTAAGCCAAAATATATAAAGTTATTATTGACTAATTTAAAAATTAATAAGAAATCAATTCATAGATAATTATGTTTTCATTAGCTATAATTCAAAGTTCAACAGCTATTTTCTTCCACCAATTTTGCTAAAATAAATCGATTGTGGTGATTACTGTGACTTTTATCCTATAGAGTGGGGCATTAAAAAACTGCACTTATTAATTCTTCTTTCAGTGCGGGGAATAAAACTGCTCTGTACAATACAAAGCTGAACTGCATAATCCAGTTAGATCATGTGACCTAGCTCAACCAGTCTGAGTTAAGCAGGTCTACAGTATTTTGCTAGGCTGCAAGGTGAAAACAAAATACTTTGTTCTTTTATTGACATTGTGATGAGCATCTATGGTAAAGGCGCAAGCGACCGTCTCAGCATGCGCTTACCATTATTTACAGTGCTTTTGTTTCACATGGATGAAACATCCACCACAACCTTCATCCTCATGGCGAGCTGTTAGGCATGTTTTCACCCTTAGAATGGTTGAAATGTCTCAGATGGATTTGTTACCCAGATGATATCCAGTAACTAGTTCACATTTGAAGTTGCTGAGCACTCCTGACTACCTAATTTGCTGTTACTGCTTCTCCACTGACAACACAATACTCCTCCCTCCTTTTACACTCGTGGGTCCACCTGTGATGACATCTAGTATTCAAAACTGCATATAGGGGTATCCAGGTACTTCTGATCATATTGCTCCCAACAGATGGTCAATACATGTAATCAAGGACAGTTACATGAATAGAAATAGTGATGCTACAAGTATTCTTAATTTTAAGCACATGACTGAACAAAGATGAGACAAGGCAAGACTAAAGGGTAAAAAGATTTTTTTTTTTTTTTTAAATCACACTCCTATACAGTGAGGAAGGTTTTTGAAAAGCCGGAGACACAATGTGAGATAAATGGAAATTACTATCTCTTTCTTAAAATTTAATATTATTGAGGATCAGAACAGTATTTGGGGATTTGTCTATGGTATATGATATTGTGTGGAGGGGGGATGTTTGCTTCTTAAGTTTGCTGGTGGAATCCCATGCCAGTGCTTCACAAACCTACTGAACAAAATGATAACTGTTTGCCAGTTTAAAATGCATCAAGGTGATCAAAGTAGCTGATGGCACACACTGAACAACAGGCTTCCACAGGGATCTGACCTATCTCTTTTCAATCATGGCGGATATTTCTAATATACATGCCATCAGTTCATGTACACTGATGACATTGCCATCACTGTACAGCAATGTAGCATTGACTGTACAGCGATGAAGCATGGAAGAGTGTGTGGAGGCACTGCCGGTGAACTTAGGTAAACTGCAGGATATACTACATGGCACATCAGACCAAATCTTATGAAAACAGTGATGTGCTGTTTTCATTTACCAAGCCAGGAGGCAAGGCAACAGCTGTCTCCTCACTTCAGTACTGGAACAATTCCTTTTAACACCAACACTAAATATCTTGACAAAAAATCTTCACAGGTTTGCAGCCGGATTTTATTATAAGATGACAAGCTTTCGGCCACTATCTCAGTAGCCATCTTCAGGTCGATAACAGTAGCGGCGATCTTGCGTTTACGAAAGCCAAGCGTTTACTGGTGTCGCCTAGCAACCTCATGACGCTAGCAGTCTTGCTTCGCTGTGATTGGTCGAGGCGGCGGTCACCCATCCAAGCGCTCACCACGCTCACAATTGCTTAACTACCGGAGCTTAGCAGTACCGGTCACCCATCCAAGTTCTTACCACTCTCAGCATTGCTTAACTGCCCGAGTCTAGCCGGCTGTCCACACTCCACCGGATCGCCGGCAACCAGGGAACGTGAACCGCACAGTATAGATAACCCTGGTTTCCAAGCGTTGCTCAACAAATAACCCATGTCACGGTTAACCAGGTTGTCATGTAACCGTATTTCTATAGCTTCTTTAACCACGGACTCCCAAAAGAACGAACATTTAGTCAACACCTTCACGTTGTCAAAGTCCATTCTGTGGCCATTTTCAATAACATGTTGAGCAACAGCAGATTTTTCCATCTGAAAAAGCCGAATGTAGCGTTGATGTTCCGCCACACGGGCCTTGATTGTGCGTACTGTCTGTCCAATGTAAGATTTCCCACATTCACAGTGTATACTATACACCCCCGGTGTCTTCAGCCCCAAGTCATCCTTCACAGAACGTAATAAGTCACGTATTTTGGCAGGAGGACGAAATATGCTCTTAATACCATGTCGATCTAGTATCCTGCCTATTTTCCCGGATATGTTACCAGCAAATGGGATATATGCCAGATCTTTATACCGTTCTTTAGGTTCAATTGGCTGTTTGTTTGGCGTTTTTTGTAGTGCCCTTTCTATTTGTCCGTTACAATATCCATTTCTCCTGAATGTAGTACGGAGATGTTCCAGTTCCGTCGGCAGACTGTCAGCATCAGAGATTTCTTTCGCTCTATGCACCAGTGTGTACAATACCGCATTTTTCTGAGCCGGGTGGTGGAAGCTTCCGGCATGTAAGTAACGGTCCGTATGGGTAGGTTTTCTATACACACTATGAGAAAGAGTCCCATCTGGTTTTCGCCGAATAAGAATGTCCAAAAAAGGCAAGCTACCATTCTCTTCCAGTTCCATCGTGAAACGTATGTTTGGGTGAATTCCATTTAGATGGTCCAGAAATTCATTTAGACTGATGATCCCATGGGGCCAAACAACAAATGTATCATCCACATATCGGAAGAAACATGCCGGCTTAAGAACAGACCTTTCTATTGCTATACTCTCAAAATGCTCCATAAACAGATCAGCAACAACAGGAGACAAAGGTGACCCCATTGCCACACCATCCGTCTGTTCATAGAAATCTCCACCGTACGTAAAGTAAGTGGATGTAAGGACCAACTCAAAAAGATCAACAATGCTAGATTCAAAAAGATTTCGTAGCAGCTGCAAAGTGTCTCTCAGTGGAACTCTAGTAAAAAGTGAGACTACATCAAAGCTGACCATAACATCAGTCTCCGAAAGGTGCCTCTTTTGAAGAACACTGACAAATTGTGTTGAGTTCACAACATGGTGAGGACCTTTCCCTACGTAGGAACCAAGCATACTAGCTAGATATTTAGCCAGACCATATGTGGGACTACTAATGGTACTCACAATAGGCCGTAAAGGGACGTCCTCCTTGTGAATTTTTGGCAGACCATAGAATCTAGGTGGTCTGGCAGCACGAGGTCGAAGACCCTTAACGACTTCCGATGGAAAACACGTCTTCTTTAGAAGTGCTGTTACCTTTCTTTCTATTTTCGAAGTTGGGTCTTCATTGAGCGGCTTGTAAGCAGTGTCATTAAGCAGCTTTCTTACCTTGGTCTCGTACATTTCAGCAGTAATAAGGACAGTAGCATTACCCTTGTCCGCTGGTAAGAACACAATTTCATCATTCTGGCGTAAAGCTCTTAAGGCCATGCGTTCAGATTTTGTGATATTCGACTTTGGAAGTTTGGCTCTCTCCAGAACCCTGCACGTTTCCCTCCGAATTTCCTCGGCCGAATCTCCCGGAAGCTTGCGTGCGGCCAATTCAACTGCGCATATGATATCTTTAACTGGAACCGTTTTAGGACTCCTAAAACGGCCACCCAGCTGCCCCCTCCCTGCCCCACTTTAAATCAGCTATGGAATGGAGGTGACAGTGGCAGCAGAACTTGTCAAGGAACAGAAACCTGCTAACCAATACTACATAGAAGCTACCCGATATTGACCTACCAAGAAAGTTCTGGAGCCAACTGAACTGCTTCAGGACAGGCCATGGTCTATACTGTGCAACATTGCAACACTGGGGCTTAAAGGACAGGTGACTGTGGTGTGGAGCAGACAGTTCAGTAACATTGCAAACAATTGTCCCACCACATTGTTAATGTGTAGTCTGTCTATTCTTCACTTTGCAAATGGAGACAAAATTGAATAAATAGATTCCCTTGACATTGAAGCTGTTATAGTTGTATTGTTAATGTAGATGAAATATGCATATAAGAAATAATAATAATAATTGAAATAACCTCCATCCCTAATCTCTGTGCCAAGTTCACAGCCAGCTCAGAACTGGCCAAATAGTACACAAATAGATAGGATTAAATAGTTTATGACTTATTAATATGTTAGAGGAGGATTTTGATAAGTGAGATTCGTTTGCAGAAGATCTACTATGTAAAGTGAAAAATTCTAAGACCAGCAGGGTTTTTTAGTTCAAAAATACATTTTTTTTTTTTTTTTTTTTTTTTTTTGTGTAGTACCCCATTAGTTCAACGCACTTTGCTCAATGTTTCTTCAGTGAATGGATTCCATCACTGAAGTGATACTTTGGAATGTCTGAAAAATACCCAACCACTGCTGGTATCATCTGTGCATTCAACTACATTAACAAATTCCTTTAGATATGGAGAAATGGAAAGAAGTGGGCCAAATCTCATAAATTGGTGAATGATCCAACAGTTCATACTTCACACACTCAGATTGCCCATTGCCAAAGCAGATTTGTGGTCAGGTGCATTGTCCTGAGGAAAGATGTCTTATTATTATAATCTGTCTCTCTTCTCATGAATTTTTCCAACCAGTTAGCCCAGAAGACTTGTGTAATATTTGCCAGTTATTGTTTTACCATTTTCACCTTTGTGACGACTGTGACAAGCGGTCACTAATTGGATATTCTCACACATAACAAATATGAAAAACATTGCACAAGAAAACCAAATGTTGAAGCTAATAAATTCAAGCTTGTACTGATATATCCCGGCCAAATATACATAAGCTCTGAGACTCGCAAAACTTGAGAAGTTCAAATGCTGAAACCGAGGTCCTTTACTGCAGAGTCAGCAGTGATATAAGCAGATTTCAAAGATACTCTGTGGCTAACTAGATGCAAAGAAGTGCACTTTGGAATCTGGCATGGGTCCTCCATCCAGAAGGTAAAAATAATGTTTCTACAACCGGTGTCAGCTGATGGGGTACAGCCGAGACTCTTAAATCTTCCAACAGATCCATGAAAATTCCTGGCTCTAACTCACAAGGTCTTCAAAAGAAATATCTTGAAGAAACACAGAAGCAGTTTTTCTGGCCAATGAATACATTTTACTTGATATGAGACCATGCTGACCCCTGTACAATATGCATACAAGACAATCTTAGTTAGTATGCTAAGCATTATTCAGCTGAATGCTAAGCGTCATGGCATACACAAAATTAAAAATGTAGCTGAAGAGTTAAGATCATATAATATTTGGCTACAAAAGGTGTACTCCTGGTCAGGAAAAAACCTGCATATGTCTGTTAAGTCAAAAACAATCACAGTGGACGAAAAACCTATTTCAAAAATTATTTTGAACAAACAGGTAACAGTGACTAAAATTGCTCAGTTCTGTGCTAAACACACAGTATGTGCTGAGATAATGGCATGGGGAAACCTTATAATGGTAATGATGTATTGCTAATTCATAGATGAGATCTGATCCTACTGCGCATGGTGGGAGAGTGGTAATGCTCTAGCTTCACATTCGAATCCCCGTCTGGTCATTCAGATTTCAATTTCCAGAAATCACTCCAGGCAAATGATATGATAGTCCGTTTAAAAGGCTGTGGCTAAATTCCTTTCTCTTCCTTGCCACCAGTCCTTCCTCATCTCAAATGACCTCGATATCTAGAAGGCATAAATCCATAACAAATGAGATCTACCCATATCTAGACAAAATACAGGCTATAGATGCAGCTCTGGGAAACTGTTTGGTAGTGATTGCGTTAATGTCAATAAGAACTGTTAATCAAATTGCGCTTGAGGTCAAGAATCAGGCACACAACCCTCCTACTAAATAAATCAGTCTAAGGAAGTGCAGGTGCTAACAGAACAAATATTAATGTGCCTATTCATAACATAATAATAAGTAATCACAATGTAACTCACCAGAGCACAAAGAGAGACCAATAGTGTAAATGGAAATGATTAGATAGTTTACTATCTAAGGAAAGATGTTTGGGAAAAGCTAAGGAATATGTTCACTGCTCCAGATCTGCCTGCAATTCACTTTGATGTAGACAGTTACAAGTGAGCATAGTCAACACAAAGGTCCATGAAACAATTGATACACTGAAGCAGCTGGTTGAAAATGGAGACATATTTGGACAGGGAAACTTAAAAAACTCTGATTAAGCACACCAAGAGTGGGAAGAGCATATAAACAGAAACAGGTGTCAGCAGAAAGTATACTACTTGCAGATTAAAGGCAGAAGAAGCAAGTCGTCCAAAATGCCATAAAAGAAATAAACAGAAAGTTTGGGAAGCATCTGTGAGGAAAAATGTTATGAGCAACTCATGGTGCATACCTTATGAAACAGACACAGGGAAGATCAGATCCCTCAACACACACTCTGCAATCAAGAGAACACATGAGACAATAAATACAAACAAGACAGAATCAACAAAGGAATTACTGTAAATTGTAGATGGTGTTTTATGTATATAAAATTTGATGAAAGTTTTATTACTGGATGACAATCCATAAGACAGAATAAATTACACTATGCAGAAAAGTGGCAGTGATGTTACTCCTGAAGAAGTAATAACAGTGATAAATAGATTGAAAAATGAAAAGCTCCTGGACTAGATGGAATTCTAACAAAGGTCCTCTAGCAACTTACCCTCTATTTGTGTTGACTCGTGAACAATGGAAATAACTGGTAGCAGAATAAAAAAGTATGCAGATGGCAATCTTTGAGGCATATCACAATTTATGGTGTCCTGTTCCATTTGTGCAGCTATGAGAGATACTGTCCAAAAAGGTTATTCCACACTTTCAGGGACTATTGCATATACAGAGCTACTTCTCCGAGATGCCACAACCTGTTCATTCCTCAGACTGAGACCAAAGGATGTCCACAAGGCTCAGCTTTTAGTCCAGTTTTAGCGGACATCAGGCTAGAATCAGTGGTGGAAATACTTGAAGATCATTGGAACTGCTGGGTCTAACTACTTTTGCTGATGATCTATTGCTGCTCATGGAAGGAAATGCAAGAGCAGAAATTGAAAGTACTGCAGATAGCACTCAACTGCAACAGCCAGTGGAGCAATAATATTCATGTGTGTTTAGTACCCCATTAGATGAAACTTATGTCTCTCAAAGGAAGACTGTATCATAACATTACCATGATGATCGATTCTATCTCAATTCAGAGAAGTCTCAAGTACAGGTACTTAGATGTTCATTTGGATGAACATTTACACTTTGAAGCCCATTTGGAGGATACAATAACTTGAGCAATAGCTGTCATTCACATCATCAAAATCAAACAGCATAGATTTGCTATTCCAATTCTAGCAACGAGATTACACTATGGTGCAATTCTGGCTGCTTTAATGGGTTTCTAAACCTAGCAAAGCTTTGTAGGTCAAGTGCTCATGTAATCTCACAAGGGACTGTTATATATCCATAATAACCATAATATGGTTTAGAAAGAAGCTTACAACCTATCAGCAATATAGCATAACATATCTATCACGATTTCCTTGGTTGTAAAGCACTTTAGAAGGTCAAATGGAAACTACATCATGAGAAAACAAAGTTTCACAAAGTCAAAACCGTTAATTTGAATCCCCCATTGTGCATTCATTTCCAAAGGTAAAGCAGAAAATTATTATCAATTTAAGGTATAATATGTATAGCTAGAAAATTTTATTTAAAGAGTTATTGCAAAATTTGTGGTGATTGCACCATGTGCAGTCAATTTTAAAGGATTTCCTAAAGATTGTTACACCAATGGATTCAGAATCAGAACATGCACCTCATATGCAAAAATAGACTCCATAGTCAAACTGAAAATAGGATTTCCAGGAAAAAATATATACAAAATTTTGAAAAAAAAAGTTGGGGTACAGGGTTAAGAATATAGGCAAACGAAAGGAAAAAATTAATAGATTATGAATATGATTATAGTTTTTCAAGCACTCCAAGATGTAAGGGTTAAAAGTAAGTTTATATTTTTAAATATCATGGTTCCTTGTTGAATGACATCAGAGAAATGATGAAATACTTGCAACAGGTGTCGGTACGAAATGATTAAATAATGATTTTTAAATAGAGAAAAATACAGGGAGATAGATTTTTCTAGGGAAAACAGTGTTTACCCCAACTCAAACAATGCAGTAGTTAAGGAGGAATAAAATCAAGAAAGCAATTACATCATGATGGTGCGAACAGACAAAAGTCAAGATGTAGTTAACGTTTTCAGTGAATAGGAAAAATAAGGTAAAGCAACTTATGTCACAAGATTTGGGAAATTTTAAGTATTTCAATGATACTAGAACCATCATGGGGAGTTGAAGAATTTAAAGGATATTCAAGATTATGTGATTTGTAACACTGTAAATTAATAACTTCTTAGGACATAAGTCATACAGGAACAAATACTCAGAAAAATCTGGTCCATGTTGTATTAGAGTTTCAGAAAGACCCAAGCAAGTTAGTAGGCAGGAGGAAGTGAATTGACATCATTTTTCCTATAAAAAGGTGCTGTTTTCCTATATCAGAGAGCAGTTTTGCGCAGGAATTCGAGGCGAGTACACGTATGTTAGGAGTGTCAAGATAGGCGGACTTGAGATGTAGGCTGCAGATACTTAGAAAAAGTTTGGACATGAGGAGGATTTCAAGGACTTATCAATTTTCAAGATATGACAAGAATTCAAGTAACAGTCATAAGCTTATAGTGGACTTCTGTTTCAAGATGTAACAGAAGTTCTTTCATCTTTCAGGGGTATTTCTGAAAGAATGCCTGCAGTGAGTGATACCGTGATTAATTCCGACCTACAATTCACAGATCTGATAGCTTCGATGCCTACCAAATCTCGTAAAGAACAACGTTCAAGAATATAAACTTTTGTCTCAAAGTGAACTGTTGAATTTTCTACTACTCGTTAACAAGTGCGGGTGTTATTACAATAGTTTGGTGGCCATCTTAAACAGCTATAGCAATCTTCATTAATGGTACTAGGAAAGATCAAAGCTTAACCTACATCTGGTGAGTAATCTCCTCTATAGCAGGTTAGGTTAACAGGATCAGTAGATGGCAGAGGTTTTCAGATGCAATCCATCTGTAGTGGTGGAGGATATCAGCCAGTTGAAAGCACGGAGGAGAAACAGACACCATTTGAACGAACTTATGCAAGGAACAGCCACAGGAGCAATCAGTCCTTCACACAGAATAGATGATCCTACAAATGATGAAAATGGCTCAGTTAGCAATAAAAATATTGCATTTTATATTGCCATCAAGTGGTATTCCTAATAAAACTTTGTTGAAAATAGACCACTGGGAATGTTTCTGTTCTTGTTATTGTATGAACCTAATTCGTTAATTAAGTGCACAGCATGCAAAGTTATTTGAAAGGCGTGACTTAAGTTTGAAACAATGAATTATTATTTCTTATATCAGAAAAGGTGCCCCTTTTTTTTGTAACAAGGGCTTTACAGCTCATCAACACTGAAATCATCGAAAGCTGAGGGAGAATAGGTGAGAAGGAACTGGAAGTAATTTGGTCATGACCTTTTGAAAGTACTGTTTCAACATTTGCCTGAAGTCATTTCAGGAACCATAGAAAAGCATGGATGGCTGAACCAGGAATCAAATCAATCCTCCCAAATAAAAGTCTGAGCATTAGCTGCTCATGTACCAGGCTTGGCAAGAAAATGATAAACCATCAGAATTTTGTGAAACTTGCCATTTCTAGAAGAAATGTAAGATGTAACAACCACAAATACAGTTAAGACTTTGAAATATGCTTGAGAAAAAAACCTCGCTCTCAATTCCCGAAAGTATTTTTTTTCCCTTTAATGAATAAGTTGTATTAAAGAAATTTATAATGTGTGGGAAAGGATAACGAGTGTATAAAATACAACAGCATGTAAATTACTTGATTCTGAATAAAGTTAAATTTTAATTCTACTGGCCCCCTTACATTTACCTGATGTAAGTGACAGTTTTCAGATAAGCTCTTCAGAAGCACATAAATACTGTATGTGAATGGACATCACAGTGTTAGGAAATGTATCTATTACAACTGCCTCCCTTTTTTGGTGCAAATGGTGGGGTTGAAGAGGACACCACATGAAAATAGTACTTAATCATTCTCTCTACTAAGATCTAATGCCTGCCAACACCATTCTATCACTTGCAGTAAGTTTGACCATACAAAAAAATAAATTCAGTTTCCATCCATATTACAGTGGCATCACATTTCTTGTTTAATAAATACTTTAATGATAAGACAATCTGAGACCTCCCAAATAAAATCAGTCCTTTTGAATATGACAAAGTCTTCTATCACTATGTCATTGGCTCTGTATTTTGAACCTTATAAAGAGCGATAAGCTCTAAATATTACTTCATTTCTTATTTATCACTCAACAAGAGCCTTCCCTGAGCAATGGTTTTTTAACTGACCTGCCAACACAAACTGTGATTATATTGCAACCAGAGTTAAAATTTTCTTTTAAAAAATTCACTATTATTTGTGTTTCGCATTTTATCAGTTCTTGCTCCTTATAACACCACTTGCAGTCAGATTCTGTTATTTCACCAACCAAATCAATTAATGAACTTCTTTATTAGTTGAATTAAACTCTTATTGCATACAACCTTTCCCCACCTTCTCAAGTAAATGTTTTAGGAAGGTTAAGATTCTAATAGCTGTTTCGTTTTGTTTTTCTAGGGAATTTGGAAACTGTATAGTGTTGTTTCTCAAGCTATTAAAATTAAAATATTGACTATAAAAGGAACAGTGACACTTTAAAGAAATAATAAATTACCATTATAATTAGTAATTCTCATAATAAATGATTTATTTTTATGTTTATACAACCAAATATATATATATATATATATTGTAAGGGGGCAAGACCAATACCAGTGTTGAAATATAGGTTCAGAACACCTTAACTATTAACTTGCACTTCCAAATCTGTTTCTACAAAATTTCAAACAAAGTATCTAATCTTACAAAAATGTTATAGACCGTGAAAATATGCAATGAAAATGAATCAACTACTAACTAGTATGGTCGCCATTCTCAATGATGTATCCCTCTGAGAGAAAAGGGTTTTAATAAGCTATGAAAGGAAAGTCTTTGTTCAAATTTCACCTTCTCTATATTCTGTTTGAAAATAACACAAAAGTTCACAAATACAGTTGATTTAGGCTATTGGATGTGCTTTTCTAAAGTTTGCAAGTTGTGAATCGTCGAAGATAGACAGCAAAAACCCCATGAAAAACTTTTAGTTACTTAGTCATTGTTAACATCTAGTTACACTGTTTCAGAAAAACTATCATGGCTGATACCCAGCAAGTTTGCTGACGGCATGGTAGTGACACCAACTCCGGTTTCTCGCCCCAAGCGACACGGACCCAGTTCACACAGATTTCAAGAACGAACTGCCCAAATTGGCCCGCACAAAGCCCTAACCACGTGACTCCCAGGATATAGTGCTCCTAAACTACTTGTAGTCTAGCTTCCAAATTTAAGTATGATTTAGAGATAAAGATTTCAAACAGCTTTCCCCCCTGGGTATTTCTCAAAAACTTAAAGAATTAACAGAAATTAATTTCCATCAGTTGCTGCGTAGAAACTTTGACTTCAGTGGTCTGCAAGTGTGTTTGTAGGCGAAAGTAGTCCTGAAAACCGGCGCCACTTAAAAATCTTCAAATAAACGAAAAATAAAAGGAGTCTATCATTAATAGCTCTGAAGGTATGGCTTGTATTGGCAAATAAATTTTAGCATGGTATTACTCGGTATTAAATACCTCTTTTTAAAGTAATTTTATTCCCCGACTGTGCTTCATTTGGCTGTAAAAAAATTAATGTAGGCCGGACAATGTGAGACTTCGGAAGCAGTATCTTTTAGAAATTCCTGTCAAACTTTATTTACTGTACAGAACTACTTGATAAGTTTAACACTGTGTTCAGAAAGAATTGAAGTTGTTAGAATCGTATCGTTTAGTATCCAAAATGCTTTAAATGTGTTGTATTTAATTTTTGAAAATGCCGGTTTATTAAAAATTTGTCTTTTCTTACTTTAAACGCTTTTGAACTATGTATTCCGATATAAATGTTGCAAAATTCTGATTCTACTATTTAATGATTATTATTAATACTTTTTACCACATTGAAAACTGTTGTAAAATAACGATGTTGTCACATAACAAAAATCGAGTGTTTACAAGTTGAACTATGAAGGATTTAAATGATTAATATCCTCCTATTTTGGGAGAATGTTTATAGAACATCAATTGAAAGTATTTTAACATGCCTTCTTATTTACCTATCACAATAACAGCAATCACAACCCCTCCAAAAAAAAAAAAAAAAATAATGCAAGTTAAAAATTTATATCACAGAGCTGAAGTACCATTAACTGGTTGACTCCTATAAAATTAATTTGAGAATGAATTGAATATGTTTATGATTTGGAAAAGATAATTTCTAAAGTCACATAAAATTAATTCATCAAATACTGTACAAATTAAGAAGCATTAAGTGAGACATATTTAACTACTAAATACATAAAATGATGAAGAAATATGCTTCTCTCTTTCTCTCTCATTTTTTTTTAATTTTTAATGCTTATGCCTCGTCGATGATGAGGTCATGAGATGCGTTAAAGGAATGGGGGGCAAGGAACGGGAAGGAATTCAGCCATGGCCTGTTTTGAAGAAAGCATCCTGGCATTTGCCTGGAGTGATTTGGGGAAACCATGAAAAACACAAATCTGGATGCCTGGACTGGGATTTGAACCCGTGTCCTCCCGAATGCGAGCCCAGAGCATTACCACTCACCCACCTAAATCCGTTAAGAAATGTGTAATACTTTATTTGGAAAGAAACGTTTTACATACTTCATCATTTTAAGTTTTTTCAAGTGTTCTACAAACCAGTTTCAACTTAGAACCAGCTTCCTCAAAAGCTTTAACACAATGCACTAGTGCTTCAGGCATTATAAGATAAAAAGTGCCAGATAATAAGGCACAAAGTAACCATTAATTAGGAAATATGTTAAACTTTGTAGTTCTAAGGTAAAATGTTAATTCTTTACTGCTGACTGGATATAGTGTTTCAAGTTTGTATAATAACTCACCAACTTGATAATTTTTATAAGCATCCAATTATTTGTAGAGGTTGTCATTAACTTGAAAAATACAGGTGCTAAGCTGAGGTAGTTCTTTGGATTTTTACGTGCTAATTCACAGACTACATTAACTGCAGCTGATTGGACACCTAGGGAAAAAAGCACAAATTATACATTCAAACATAAGACACAACTCCAAATTTTAACATTGTTTGCATTCTTCTAAAGGTCAATCACTAGTAATTGTATCTGAGGTGGGTATGAGACTTGGGTGCACAAGACCAATTGATTTTTTTTAACCAAAGGAGCTAGAAATAGTTCTGCAGCTATAAACATACAAAATAGTCATAATACTTGTTGCTAATTGAAATACAAATAAAATAAAAAATATTTTTTATTCCATCATTTTATTATTTATTCTTTAAAAAAAGCATGAAAGAAAAAGGGAATTATGGTCACGTTTTACACATTCAACTTAAAATAATGGCAGATATGTGAGTGGAGACTTTCCTGGCGTAGTGAAGATTATATTTTAATGACAGATAGTAACCAACATTTACCAAATATGATAGTAGGACAGCTTTCAAACACAGAAACACTGGTACAAAATCAAAGTATTTAAGTTTTTTAGATCAGATTGTCAGGCCATCAGATGACAACTTGGTACCTCATTTGCCTCATTGCAAAGTTAGTTCTTTATGTCAAAATTGATCCGTACAATTACAAACAATTAATATAAATGCACAAAAGAATAATAACAATTTAGCAGACATCTTCATAAATGCCAGTGAAACAGAGGCTGGAAGAATATTTTATCAAATCTTACCATATGACTCAAGTGGTGAGTCTTGGTCCGTGGACATCCAACCCTCTTGGCAATTTTTTTAACCTCTTTGCATGAATAAGACTACAAATCAAAACATTGTGAACTTTTGTTCTCCTTTTTGTGTTCCATAGCTGTCTTTTACCTTAATCACTGGTAAGTGATGTGTTTACTTTCGCTAGCCTTCCATTTATGTGTGTGGGATATGGAAGTAGAAGGCAGAAGGGCAGTGACAAGCACAATTTTACAATATTTAAATAGTAAACAAATGTTCGGCGTTAATAATCAGACTTGGTGATAAAAAGTGTTTATTTTCTAGTTCTCTTCCTTTTATTTCGACCTTGCAACATGTTTACTGCACTTCACAAAATTGGTCAGATCATTTCTTGCATCACATTCTTTCGATTTTAACAAGCACAAAAATTCTTCGCTAAATGTCTGGTAGTATTGTTTCTTACCACTATTCCTAGTTTCACCAGTGTTACACTGTATACAATAGAGACAAATCAATATTATCAACACAAAGGACCAACTGGATATATAATGCACACAGAACAAAGTTGAACATTTAAGTTTTTGTTGTTGTTGTTGGGGGTTTAGGGTGTGACATCAGTGAGGTCATTTGCACCCTAACAACTGGATTTGCAATGTGGCTCAAAAATTTATTAATTTACTGTCTGCATGGCTGACTGTAAAGAGACTGGACACACAGACAACAAAATAAAATAAAATATTAAAATTCTGGCTATAAAAGGGCCAATAAAACCAAAAGCTTCACAATGTCTAGTTGGCTGTAAATAGGCCAAGTAAGTTTCAAAGACATTACAACATGTCTGCTTGGCTGTAAAATGGCCAGCCAGATTTGAAAGCACAAGACCCTAATAAATAAAACAATAAAAAAACCATGCACATGGATAGGTGACTATAAAAGGGACACCTATCGATATTAAAAACATGGCTGGTCTGCCCAAAATTTTGGGACAAGACTGGTTAATGCTCAAAATTTTATAACGTTCACCATATTGCCAATGTCATTGTTTAATATAAGACACAGATCATTGGCTAGACCAACATTTGCCCTTAAGGCTAATACAATACTTAGAATGTGGCGTACTGTTGAAGGTATGCCACAAGCATCACATTCTGGTAGGTTCTACTCATGAAGAAGAAAACTGTATCTAGGGACAGTGCTCCAAGCAGAGGTTAGTAAGGAGAACCCCATCCCTTCTCGCCTGTTAGGAGCTGCTTCATGGTTGAAAGGTCAATTTGACCATTCAGTGCTTATCATGCTCCACTTACAGCCACTGCCTCTGGCATAAATCAAAAGATATTTTTCTTTAATGCTGAGTAAATGTCTGACTTTCGGACCAGATCAAAGTCGGTTCTGACTGTCAGTCTAACTTGCCAACTTCATCTGCTGCCTTTTCCACTATGATTTCCACATGCCCAGCCAGGTACCCAGCCAAAATACACCTTGTTACAAAAAATGAAGTCTCTTGGAGATAAAGATATTCTTGTAAGCTTTAACCATGTATATTTTGCATAACCTGATACTATCAAAATTCTGTCTATGCAAAGTTCTTTTCTGAATCAATCGCCAACCTCTTGTATCTAATGAGTGTGTAAGGCTTCTTGTATCTATTTTGTTAAAATGCTTCGCTGTAAGAAAAGTTTATTGCTAAAACAGAATAGTAAGTCCAAAATCACTCTCTCCGAGTTTATTCCTAGTAAGCTTGAAGTTAAACTGTATCCGGTTACAACACTTTTGACTAAAGATTAAACCAGAATTCAGAAATCTTTAATTGAAGACACAGGATAGTACAACATAATTCACGTTTACATGGTTTCATTCAGATAAAGTATGCTTCCACAAAATGTTCAAAAGCTTTATGACTTCTAGAACTATTTCATATTTCCACCAATCCTCATTTCAATCCTTTCTTTCTGAAACTTTACTTTATTCTAAGAACTTTTGTTTATGATATGTTCCTATTTTTATACATTTTGCTGTTATTAAACTTTCAAATGTGAGGGAAGTTGATTTTGCTGCAACTTTTAAACTTATTCCATCCCTCATAAAGATATGCATATCAAATGAGTCCTTTTATTTCTCTGTTTAATTTGGTATATGTTTCAAGTCAGTGGCTATTTTTATTCAGATGCAATCTTTATTTTACTGATTCAGTCTTTCCTCTCCACCCTATAGGTGCAACCTTGAGATTTCAGAAAATCGTATCTTTCTTATTTAATTATGGTTTTAAATGAGGTTTTCACTGTTCTTTAAATTTCATGCCCTTTTTAACCACCAGTATCCCATTTTCAACAAATCTCTATTTTGTAATTAAGTTTTGACATGTATGACAACTCAAGATAAAACATCTAAAATACCTTTTTTCATCGCTTGAGCACAATTTTAGTTTCCAACTGTTATAATATTATTACTTCATTTAAATTTAGCTTTCATTTAATCCTAGTATCTATTTTATTCTAGGAGTTTGGTTTCTTAACTAATCTAAAAACATACTTAGGATTTATTAACAAGCTACATTTTCTGCAGTTTTTGTGACAGAATTTGTTTATATATTGACATTACATGGTTATATTTTACTTATTTTAGTTAGTACCTATCCTTTATTTGGACAAAATCATCTTTTTATGCACATGATCTCTCATTTGGCTAATGACGTCACCAACTGAATCACGTCTTCCTTGTTTCAACCTTATTCATGCTATTTTCAAACTTTCAAATTCAACTTCTATCTAAAATAAAATTTTCCATATGCTGATTTTTAATCATTGTATCTGTGAAAATGTTTGTGGATCTTTTCGATAACTTTCATGGTTCCATTTCTACCACTAGCTATTCACACAATACCAAACCTATTATTACTTGGAAATAGTTGAACTATTAAATTTACGGTAATACAATTTGTTTGCAATGGTAAAGGCTTTATGTTATCCCCTTCTACCAGTAATAGAAAACTACTGCTTTCCACAAGATTGGAGGTGTCCTCTACACACTAAATCTTTTTTTTTCTTTTTACTTACGGCTTCATGCCTCATCAAGGTCGAGGTCATTAGAGGCAGGATAGGACTGGGGACAAGGAACGGGAAGGAATTCGGCCATGGCCTTTTTGAAGGAAGCATCCCTGCATTTGCCTGAAGTGATTTGGGTAAACCATGGAAAACCCAAATCTGGATGCGCGGACAGGGATTCGAACCCGTATCCTCCCAAATGATGTACGAGATTAAATTGTCTGCTGGGTACATGTTTACCAGAGCTTGAATGCAACTAAGGTGCTCGCAGCATATGATGAAGATAGTGTCGTGATTTACCTTCACATGCTGGAGTGACTTTAATAAAACTTGACATTCTGTGATGTATATGCTGTGCCTGATATTTAGCTTGTAATTATAGGTCACTCGAGGGAACAATCTACTTAGTTAGGCCTAATTAGATCCATCAGTATATTCTTGTGTAAATTTGTGATTCTGGTTTAAAACATGGTTAAAAACATGAATAAAAATGTCGAAACCAGTAAACAGCTTGCTGTACTGTGGCAGATCTAAAATTATTCTGGGCCTCTTAAAAAGCCAGGGAGGAGATTTACTCCAACCCTGATGACAAAACAGTCCTCGTACAGTAGCTGAAATGTTTGGTAGCTTTATGACTGTTGGTGTAAAGACGTTTCACAGGTGGATTCATAGGCGTGGACTGTCAGGTGTCGACACAATCTGCATTAAGTGTTACACCAAGAGGAAATGCCAACAAATGACAATGGGCAGTTTGCCAGTGTCAACACAAACGCTGGGAATAGGCCTAGTGCAAAACGCACACAGGGCAAGCCGAATTCCTCCACGATAGACACTATCCAACACCTAGTAATATCTGTCCCCCGTCTAACTGTATAGAATGAAGCTGTATTTCAACTGTGACCGTACAACAGTTGTATAAAATTATAGCAGGAAGGAGCAGTCTGCACCCCATGACCTACCTCAGACATTTTAAAACAATCAGAGCTTTTAGGGCTCTGGTTTTCACATCTTTAAGATGTAACAGCCAGCTGAGTCTGCTGTCAAAAATTAGACACAGGAAACTTAAAACAGTGTTCTTCAAGGTGAGATGTAGTTCTTTTATAACACTATGACTACAAGTAAAAGTACATACCAGGTTTTCTCAACAGAAAAGTGGAAACCAGCCTGTTAAGTTTGAGTTGTAATTGCCTCTCAACATCTGTCAGGCTAGATGAACAAAAGATAGTGATCTACAAATAAAGAGTGCTTTGTAGGACTTGTTATTTCTGACGAAATGCTGTCAATAGCAACAACAAAATGTGTCGCACTTAAAAACTGACCCTTGGATAAAACGGTACGATACTTCACAATCGACTCGGTAATGGATGCAATACCATGATACTATATGTACATCAGCAATGGCCCTTTGTTACTCTGTTGCAAAATATGCATGCCCAGTTTGGTTTTCATCATCTCACACCAAACAGGTGGATGTAGCTCTCAATAATACCTGTAGACTAATGACAGGCTGCCTAAAGCCCACCCCAGTTGACAGGCTTTACCAGCTTTCGGGGATTGCACCACCCAGTATCCGGACAGTAGTGGCTGTGAACAAGGAGAGGAGAAAAGTAGAACAGGGAAGTGCTCATCCACTGCACGGCCATACACCACCAGCCCAGAGACTTAAGTCTAGGAAAAGCTTCCTGAGAACATCACGGGAACTAATTAGGTCACCTGAAAAGGTAAAAGTACAACCTGTACCTGAACACTTGCTTGTCAGGCACACATAGAGTGAAAAATTCTACAATTAATGCTGATTCGACTTGTTTTTTGGCTTTACACCTTGTTGACATCGAGGTCATTAGAGGCAGGAAAGGACTGGAGACAAGGAACGGGAAGGAATTTGGCCTTGGCCTTTTGAAGTAAGCATCCCAGCATTTGCCGGGAGTGATTTTGGGAAACCATGGAAAACCAAAATCTGGATGCCTGGATCAGGATTCGAACCCACATCCTCCTGAATGCGAGGCCAGAGCGTTACTGCTCACACGCTCGGTATGCCAATTCGACTTTGATATAAGATCAGAAAGAGACGAATTTGTTAATTATTTAATACAGTAAAATATACTGTACCTTGGCATAACCCCACAGGCAAATTGAAGAAGCTTCAACAGACATGTAAAAGAGTAACACCAGCCATGAATGAAACCACAAAATTTACCACAACTGCTCACAAAAACTGCAATAAACCTGTTTTATATAAAGATATCATCTAAAATCATTTATTCACTCAAATTTTCATTTTTAAATTTGTAAAACAATACAATACAACCATGCTGCTGTAAAAATTGCATTTATTATTTATTTTACAGGAAAACCGACAAAGCTGGAAGTTAAGTGAATACATATCAATAAACATTTCTCCACAGTGCTTGGGTTGGTGGCTTTTACCATCACTGATGAAACAAAGATTCACTACAACAAATTAGGAGTACAAACAATAAATGGAAGAAACAAGGCAACAGGTGTTCTAAGAATTGAAAATGTGATGACCATAGAATTTTGCAGTACATGGAGTGTGAAACCAGTAGAAAAGGGGGGGGGGGTAAATCAATGGAGAATATTTTGCACTAACTGGAGAACACTGTAGAACGCTATAGAAGTCATTTATGTTTTGCAAGAGAATCATATTTCTCTAGGGATTTATAGAAATTTGAATATCATTTGCTATTTATTGCATTATCTGAAAGGTGACTACACGAATAAATGAAAGGAAGTCTGATCAAAAATCCTGTTTTCTTCTTTATGCTAATATATTTTTTTTTTTTTGCTTTTCTCACATTCATTTTTAAGGAAAAAAGGTAAATTTCAGTGTTTTATTCACCTGAATCAGGATCCTCCAGTTTTTCCTTGAGGCGAGGAAAGGCTGGCCTCAAAGCCTCTGGAAATCTAAGAAACACTTTGTACATCATCAGCACTGATTTCTTGCGAAGATATGGTTTGGTTGATGTCAACTGGAAAACAAAGGGGCAGTAAAATTATACCAAGACACGTTTTTACATATCAATAACTGCATAGAAAGGAAACGTGATTTAGATTAAAAAAAAATCGTGTTGAGTGTATAGAACAAAACAATCATTAATTAAAGTAAATAATGAGATGACAGTTAATATGAAAACTATACTGCCAAACGACAATTTCCTGATATATGAACACAGATTTTCCCGGCATATAAATGCAACATTTCAACAATTTCATCTGTTGTTCCTCAGGACCACGTCCACTGGAGATTGCAGGGCCGAACAGTCAATCACACCTACCTCCACTACCAACGCTGCTTTTGAAGTGCTGTGGTTGACTGGTCAGCCCTGCAACCTCCAGTTTGTGCTGCAAACTGACTGGGTGGTAGATGACTCCAGCTCAACACTGCTGATGTCTGGCAGTTTTACAGTGGTCATGCTGATTCTTGATAGCAAGATACGATTACAGTAGAACTCCAATTATCTGAAGCAATTGGGACCAGACCCCATTCGGGTAATCAAAACTTCGGATAATTGGATTTTTTCTGAAAAAGGGTCTGTTTTAATTAATTACTGTATGTATTTTGGAAGTAGGACAAAAAAATATTTTTAAAGAAAAAGAGCTTTTAATTAATTTAATGAAAAGGAAACACTTTTACATGTTTAGCGTAGTTACAAGTGCTGTACATTAATTAGTACAGTACTGTAAATAAAAGTCATTGCTTCTCTGAACATGTCTGACAAAGTAAGCTGTTTGACTGTATTCATCCGTTTTGGGCAGCAAAGTCGGGCATCCGCTTGACAGTGAGAAGTTGCATGTGGTGTGTAGGCAGAACCATTATTTTTTGAATTGCAGTACGTTTCCGTCTTAATTAAAAAGGCGATTCGGATATTCAGTGATTCGGATAGTCGGAGTTCGGATAATTGGAGTTCTACTGTACCTGATGAAAACAACAGAGGACGTTGTCGAAACGTCGTCACCATGTCATCATGAAAGACTTTGTGACTATGAAGACTATTGACAAATTTTTGGACAAGGCCTTTATTGTGCAAAATGGTGCAAACACACAATCACCTTAAGTTCAGCCGCTACTTCTAGTTTCAACACTCAGAATATTGATCATAGTGAATGGCTTTGTTACAATTTTTAAAACTATGATTAATATAGTATATCTAAGTTATTCATTTCAGTAACATGTCAATTAGGGATAAGCCAAAGGAAAAAATCTAATAAGGCAGACATATTGCTATCGGTTTACAAAACAAAAGAAGGCATGGAGCATAAAATAGTCAACTTCTGTTTATTGGTGCAGAATACAATCACAACTTTTCTTCTTTATGGTAAGTGCAGGAGAAATTAACAATCAACCCAGCATCAAAACCATTATCACGACAAAGACTATCATTCATTTCTTCACAGTTAAAACATTAAATAAGGATGATTTACAAGGGCTGTCCAAAAATAGTACCTATTTAATAATTAAGAAACAAACACTACTGTTTGTTTTTTAATTATTAAATGGGTACTATTTTTAAAATGAACTTTTTAGTTTACATAACTTACACACTTTTCAACAAACTCACCATATAAATTCAAACACTTCTCGCAATGCCGCTACTGACAGTACATTAAGCATGCGAGGGATTTATCTTGCACAAATTTGTCTGTACTTCAAATAATATTTGAAAATTTAATAAACAATGATAAATGAAACAAATGAAAATTGCTTAATGATTTTACTAAGTATAATATGCCAATCTTTATGAATCTGTCAACTGAATTCAGCAAGTCTGTATGTGTGTCTCTCTCTCCATTTAAATTTTGACACCACTGCCGAACAAATAATTCATAAATTGCATTGTCTCCACAAACGTCTTTGATTTGATGGTGAATATCACATGGTTATGGATTTCTTGCATTAAGGAATCAAATATGAGGGCAATCCCAAAAGTAGGGTTGTCAAATTTTTGGGAATGCAGAGAAACTGTTCACGTGGCTTTTGGACACACTATTATGACTGGAGCTTTCTCCAATCCCAAACAGCATGCTTGTGCCTTAATGGGGCAATTAATCTTGGCTTGGCAGCTGTTGAGAATGGAGCTTCCATTGGACACTACTGCCAACTGTGAAATTTTTGCAGTTATAAGGTTTTGGAAAGCAAAAGGTGTGGAACCAACTGAAATTCATTGAAAATTTATGGAAGTGTATGGGAAGTAAAAAATGTTCACAAGTAGTGTAGAGTGTTTATGGCTGGTTGTATTGAAATTCACAACAAGCAAAGGAACAAAATACCATCAATTTACAATAAAACAGTTGCAAAGGATGAGCAAATCAGAGCACCTTGTAACATACCAGCGACCTTCTGCCAGTGGAAACAGCGTTAAATTTGCACAGTAATACAAAGAACACATTTAGGGAGTCAGTTGTGTTTTAGTCTTAGAAATGCACTGATGGTTTTGACGTGTGCACGTGGAACGGGTGTAAAATCAGATGCTTGCAACAATGGCAGCACCAAGTTAAGATCAGATTTTATACCAGTTTGATTGTGACCAACGGAACATTGTCAGTTTTACCGACAGTAGTAGAATGTGTTGAACTGAGCAGAAGCAAACCACCTATAGCAACCTATTTTGATGCATGTGTACTATGTTAACTTTCCACTTTTAAGAATCTGCATCTTTTAGATCAAGAACTTCTGATGTCTAAGTCCTGATCTTGGTGGGGGTTAGTCAGTTTACTTGTGTGGGGATGTTGACAAATAAACTGACTGGGGTTTGGATGATCTCTGCATTTTAGTTTATGAGGTTCCCCAGAGCATCATTCACAGTATTTTAAAGGAAAAATTGCAGTATCTGAAGGTGTGTGGTGCAAGATGGTTGCCATAAATGCTGATGGAAAACAACAAACAGTATTAAGTTGATTCTTCCTGTGAAATTGTTTGCCACTATACAGATGAAAAGAACAACTTTTTGGATTTAATTGTAAGTGGTGACAAAAACTGGACATTCCACTTAACACCTGTCAACAATCACGCGAGTGGTGGCATACCTCTTAAACCGAGCTGAAACAAAAACGCATTCTACCAGTAAAGTCATGGCAACTGTGTTTTGGGATTGGAAGGGGATTTGTTAGTTGACATCATGCCTGCTAGGACCACAATAAATGCTGATATGTACTGTTAAACACTGAAAACACTCAGACAATTCAAAACTGAAGAAGAGGAATGTTGAGCAAGGGCGTAACCATTCTCCACAACAACACTTGTCCCCTAATCTCCCATCAAACCATTTCTCTTCTGCAAAACTTTGGTTAAAATATCCCACCCATCCTATAGTCTGGATGTGGCACCTAGTTACTAACACCTATACCATAAGCTAGCAGGTTATACAGCACCAACGAAGAGGTAAAGGATGAAGTTCAACGCTTCCTCAAAGACAAGGCGGTGAGCTGGTATGATATGGGCATTTAAAATTGTCATTGCACCTACGAAAATTCACCGAAATGGCAATTATGTGGGAAAATAGATAATTGTTCAACTTTTAAAATGATGTATATGTTATAGAAAATAAATTGAAACTATGTTTCTAAAAAGCTTTGGAGGCCTTACTTTTAGTATTGCTCTCATAATAGATCTCAGTTAACAATTGGTGGTGAACTCAAATTTTTTAAACACTCACAGTAACGATAAGCATTAATGGCAGAACATAGCTTTCCTGACAGTCAACTGAAACTAGCTGACCCTGAATGGCAATTACCTTAGATGACAGCACTTTACATAGTACAAGCTAGTACTACTTTCAGGATGGCCCTTGTATTTTGTCACTCCATTACAGCTAAAGCACTATTTCATTTGCCCTCAACATCATTTTTGTGGGTTGTTAAAAGTATGCACCACCCACTTAAACCAAAATAATCAAGATTACTATGATCCATGGCCACTACTGATCACAGAACACAACTTTTTGAATTAAACGAATTTAAAAATAAACTGTAAAGTCATTCCTCCAAACGATATGATGCCACTTGCAAGCTGAAATCATGTTAAACATTTTGACTGTGAGAAGTAACTTACCATTAAATGGATATTAATTTGTGGACATTTAAACTACATGGCTCAGTCAATGGATGGTGGGACGGGGGAAGGACTTGGGTAGAAAGCTATACTGGGCTATATGGGGGAGGGAAGTGGGGTCAGATCTATGCCACTTTTCATTCATTTTATTTGTGACAATTAAAATAAGTGGAAAGACAGGAAAGTAACATATCAACAACTCAGCACACTGCAATAAAATGGCAAAAACAAGAAAGACAAAATAACAAACATTTCATCACAACAGCAGTGCAGTAACTAGGAAAGGGAAAGTAAAAATTACCAATCAATTTTTTTCTTATGGCTTTACGCCTCGTTGACACTGAGGTCATTATAGGTGGAATGGGATGGGGGCAAAAAAAGGGAAGGAATTCGGTCATGGCCTTTTGAAGAAAGCATCCCAGCATTCACCTTGAGTGATTTGGGGAAACAATGGAAGAACCAAATCACCAAACAATAAACATTTACTGATGGACTATTGCTTCTGATCTCACACCCCTACTTTTGAAATTGCCCCTAATTCTGGCTTGTTGGCCCCACCATCACACATTGCATTTATACACTGCTACCAAAGTCAGTGGCAGCACTATGTACTTGCTATAACATTCAACTATCTGGGCAGAGGACAAATAGAGGATGTAGTTGGTCAATTTTTCAAACTGTAAAGCTGTATCAGTTGTGTTGCCTCTCATCAGGGCAACAATTTGCCATTATTCTCTCATTTTAAGTTATGAAAATACAAGTTTGTTGCTTTCCACATGAATAGTTTGAGCCATCAAAGTTGAATCAAAAGAATTGAGAATATTGGTCTAAATTTGCAAATTAATTTGTGACCAGCTCAAATATACAGTACTTTGGACTATATCCATCAAAAGTATATCACACAGTAAGCAATAGCAACAAGTAGCTGGACTGATAAATAGTTCCGGATTTTAAGTGATGAGAGATATATCATGAATGAGGAAGGAAGGAACCATCGGTCATTACAGATGACGACAGGGCAGGAAAGAGAAATGAAACTTTGTACTAAAAATTATTTATTATTGTAACATACAGTCAAAGCTCTTAATTCACATTTTTGTTACTGGTTTTTCTGCATTCACCGATAAAATAATTCTGACAATTTTTTGAATTTGTGGTTGAAAGTTTCATTATTCGCAGTTTCAAAACTAAACTTATTGTAATTTTTAAGAATTGTGTACCTATCTATTTTCTAGCAATCAGAACATAACTGCATACTCTCTTACTTGGATTTCGGCAAAACCTGTCTCATAACTCATGATGTTTTGTTGTATTACTATAACAATTTGATCACCTGTCAGTGAGCGCCTAAAACAAGAAGTCAGTTCTCACTCCTAAAAAGTAGTTTCACTAAAAAAAATAGATATGCATGACTGTTTAGGCCTTGGAAAGTTGTTTCTCTTAACATCAATTAATCAACTGTACAATCAACCAAGAAATCATAAGGCAAATTAAGAAATTCTATGGCTTGAACCTCAATGTCAGTAAAAATGGATTATGATCCAAAGATTGAAAAAATGGAAGCTGCATTAGCAATATGGACTGAAGACCACAATCAGAAGAGTGTGCCCTTAAGTGGTGCTATAATTCACGAGAAAGCTATTTTAAAGAACCTTATAGTGAAGACTTGAATATTTCAGTTTTCAGAAGGTTGGTTTAAGTTCAAAGTGCAACAAACACTGCATAACATCAAAGCTGTTTTTTAAACTTGGAACATATCAAATAAAATTCTATACAAATTACCTTTCCTTATTCACGGTTACTATATTTACAAAACATATCCACTACAAATAAGGAGCTATAACTGTAGGGTGCTACATGGAAGTCAGACAGTTTCTCTGTAGATCATTTCACTGACTGTTCATTTAAAACTCCCACCCCTTACAGGTTATTTTAAATCTGAAAACGCTATTGATCTAAAATTACTATGTTTTTCTGTATTTGCATCTTTCTGCCCACACCTGTGGTAAGCAGTAATTCTTTCCTGTCCTATTTATATATGATGATCAACAAAATCTCCCTCTCCCCCCTTCGCAGTCAACCCCACTGATGACATACATACATAAAGAGCAGTATAAATTTAAATTTCTGTAAGCTGTTGTATCGCCCAACTTTTCAACAGACTAGAGTAAACCAATGTTCAAATACATCTTGATTCAACAGGACTCATTTCAGGACTACACAATGCTCTTAGCACAAGCTATGCATATTTGTCTAATCACTAATATTGATAAACTTGATTTAAATGCTCACTATGGATTTCTTTCGTCTATTTTATATGAACTGGCAGGGACAAGCGGTGTAGATGGTGAATATCAGTGTTGTCATCAAACTCTGAAACTCACTTGTAACATGTTACGAAACTAAGTAACAAAATCTATGCAGACTGAATACTTGCTAATGGCAACTCAAATTCACTGATAAATAATATAAAAGACACTACCGGACAACAAAATTTCCATTTTTCCACATTGGTCAGTGTGAACTTAAACAAATGTCACAAAGAGCACACAGAAATTACACAAAACTAATTCAACACATAAAGGCTAAAGCACATCAGCAAATCACAAGCATCACTGATCCTTCGATTTAGTTCTTTCTTGCAACAATAATTAGTATTAGTGAATAATTACTATAAGACAAGAGAGGCATTAAAGACAAAAATGATTACCTCCTTGAAAAGTGAAAAACCTTCTGCTTAAGAAACTGGAAAATTAAGATAGATATTTAGAATATTTATAGTAAGCACTTGTTTAATGGCTTCAAATATGGAATATAAAAACTGTTACAAATATCTAAGCTCTGCACATAGGAAAATCATTTAACTTAACCTTGAAACATCAGTTTCCAATAATTTCTAAGTCATGACAGTCACAAAAAAAAGCAGCATATTTCACATTCTATGTAATAAACACTGATACACTAACAATTCATCAATGCGCACCCCAAAAATATGAATCAACTTCCATGATTTACAGTGCATTTAAACTGGCACTGAAGACCAAAAACTCACAGAAAATACTTGAATCATGCTGTAACCTTTGGTATGTGAACCCTCTTTTCCAAAATGGCCCGTTTCCCTCTGCATGAATAAGATTTTAAACTGGAATATTGTCACTGTGTTTGTCTTCTGTTTCAAGACCTCCAGCTTTCACCTTTGGTGAGCGATTGGTTATTTTTTCTATACTCTGTTATTTACATATTCAATCACGCACCTGGGGATTAAATAAAATGTGTATTACTTTGTTTACGTTAGTTACTGTTATCCTATTTTATTATACTTTGATCAACCTTAACTGGCAGTTGAAGGTCATGTTCCCTTTGCCCCACTCCTCGCCCTACCACCCTCAACCACTGTCTACCTCTCCAAGCAGACTGAGCAGGTGAAAGGCAAATTTGTCAGTGGGCACCCTTTCCCCTTCGTATGTAGGGATAAGGGCAATGAAGTGGCGACAGAGTGACCTTTGCCACCTCTTAATTGAACACACTATAGTTAAAATATTTTGTATCTGGTATTTACATAGAAGCTTCATGGAAACAGCATAATGAAAGGTAATTAGTTTCACGGTTCTACAACTTATCGACAATGAGGTCACAAGAGGCGCAAAAGGACTGGGGGCAAGAACAGGAAGGAATTCAACCATGACATTTGAAGGCACTATCTTGGCATTCACTTGGAGTGATTTTTGGAAACCATGGAAAACCAAAGCCTTGATGGCCAGATGGAAATTTGAACCAACTTCCTCCTAAATGCCAGGCCTGAGCATTACTGCTCACCTACCAGATTCAGTGAAACAATAAGCAAAACAGGTTTTCAATAGCCATCAATTCAAGTTAGATAATTGGGATGAAGAGGTTACATTAACAGCACAAAAGAAAGTAAAACCAAAGGACAGTGTTCGCTGAATGGTTTCAATTTGCTGAAAATTCTTGGTTTTCTGTGGCTTAATACACAATATTACTCCTACATGGTAAAGGAGACTTACAGTCTCAGGTGGAATCAGCCACAGAACACCCTAGTTTACATCACATGAGCAAAGCAAAGCTTTGGCAGCGAAGATCAGTGTAGGAGCAAGCAAAAAATCCAGTTGAGATGGACTGAAAGTAGGGAACCATCAATCCCCAAGCAGGCACATTAATCACTGAAGCACCAGACCACACACTTGCAGATGAAGTTGAAAGTAAAGCAGAAAAAAATCATATGAAAGACAGAAATGCATGGACGAGAATAGTTGTCTGGATATACAGTTTCATGAAGCAGTGAATGATAAGTACTGCAATGAACGGTTTTAAGGACACCACATTTACGTACAATGTGCACATGTGTGGACTGACAGCCAGGCACTGTTCTTGTGTTTCCATAGGCAAACAATATTATCTGAGGGCAGCTGCTTCCCAATGCGCATTCTAGCAAGACCCACATAAAAACAAAGACTCCTTAATAGCAATAAGCAAATAAAGGTGGGAGGTAAGGTTACTTTGGTTCTATGAAGAACAGCGACATTTAGATGGGACACACATGGAATGCAAATATTTTGTGTGCCTCACTGACAGCAGAATTGGAAAAGGCAGTAACCCAAAAGATTTAGCAGTTTACTTTTTGGTATGGCTACTGTGATTGGACTGTATACGCTTGCAGATGTTCAGGTATAGGAGTGTTGCTTTTTATTTGGCTAGATGCCTGGTTATTGTGCTCTTATGTGGAAAATGATAGAAAATGCTCTGCACCATCATGATTTCAATGTACTAAACACAATGCAGAGAACCACAGCTGCTGACATCAATCAACAACAACTGGAGCCATACTCACCGAAACAAACCACAGTTAGAGTGTGAGAAGACACCTGTATGTTAACTGCAACATAATTTTAATTTTTTTTTGTATGTCAACATCCTAAAAACATTTGATTCATTAAATATTATTTCATTTACTAGCAGCTATGTAATGAATGAAATAAATCTATTGTTTCATCAGTGATGTTTTCGGGCAACTTCGATTAGTAAAAAAAAAAAAAAAAAACTCCATTTATATCCATCGCGATAGTTGTTTCTGCTTTTGCAGATCATCCAGCAAATCCTCTTCCATGTCTGGTGGTCACTCCAAGATTTTCCCTCCACCACTTGTCTCCAAGTCAATCCCTTCACCTCTACATCTTTCTTCACTTGGTCCATCCAACTTACCTTTGGTCTTTCAATTGGTCTCCTTCCCTTACCACTGTTCAAGAATGCTAACTTCAGCATTCTCCTCTATCCTCATAACATGCCCTTGCCCACGTCCAGATTTCAGAACCACAGGTCAGTACTGGCTGGTAATATACATAATGGAGCAAAATTTTGTCTTTGTTCCTTATGTTACATCTCCAAATTACTTCCTTTGTCTGATGATACAATTGTCCACTCCTCCTTATTCTCTGTCTTAGTTCTTCCTCCATCTTTCCACCGATATTTACCTTCCTTCCCAAATACAACCCACTCTGCCCTTTCCAATTTCTTGCTGTTGAGTAACACATCCTTTGATAATTCAACATTTGGAGAAGGTATCATCCCCATTTTTTCATCGAATTACAACAGATGCAGAAGTAAATATGGCGGTAATACCGTAGTAGCAAAATTATGACAGTTTTAGAGTCCAATACACTAAAATTTGCCAAACCTTGTGGAGATCAAGTAATTAAGCTTCTGTACATATTTCAGCCAATGCAGTCAACTAATATTCTGATGTATGAATATCTGTTTCATGTTTGGTGTTGATTAGATTAGGTTAGTAATTTCTTTAACACCTGCAAAGTGATTCAGAGACATCTCAACATGATAATTCAGTGTCAGCATTTTTTTTATTTATTTAACTTTGAGAAAAGAATAATTTGTGCATTTATTATTTCATTGGTGAGATTCTGATGTAACTGAGGTTCAGACATATAGAAATAGTATCATACCACCAAAACAACCATTTGCAGGAGGTATAGTCCATCATGTTATCAGGACAAAAGTATCATTGATGATCAGAAGGGTACCAAGCTGAACTTAAATAGTGTGCAGCCAGAAGGAATGAAGTTGGATGATAAAGTAATGTAGGTAAGTAAAGTGCAAGGAAACATTTGAGGTTAACAGTGCTTTCTGTACTCAACAATGTATCCATTATTATACACCAAAATCCATACCAAAAGATCAAATGAATGAATGCAAAAACCAATGGAAAATTTGAAAGTCTGAGAACTGATATTGTGACTGTCAAATCAGAGATTAGGTTTGATGATAGTGACCTTATGAAGTAACACACAGAACTGCTCAAGAATAGCCTGTTGGGAGAGATATGTGGAATTACAAGTGTTACTCAAATATATCAGACGGAACCTGAATACACGGCTAATTCACAGTATCATAAGAATGATCAGCTGCAACATGAAGTGTTGGAGTTATGTCAGCAAACACAGGAACAGGTACACTAACTCAACTCAAATACTGACTCTCAGGCATCTGTAATTGAGAAGGTCTCACAAGATCCAAATGGATACTACTTCTAGACACTGGTGGTGATGTGATTGCTACTTCAGAACATTTTTTGCCTAGGCATCAGACAGAAGAGAAAACCCCAAGACTGAATCCAGTCACTGGAGTATCTCTCATTCCAGCATTTGAGTTAAGAAGCAGAACATGAACAAACCAGTCAGAAAACAGACAGAAGCTGTAGCACTTGTGATTGCTTTTTACCTGTTTTTGTTTATTTCTCCATAACACCTATATAGTGGTTGTTTGTCCACCTGGAGTCAAGAGTTTTGATTGTCTGTAACTTTTGCCTCTCCCATGAACACTACCCTAATGGAGGAAATGAAGTATCATCATCTGATTGTGAAATTTATAACGTATGTTCTATATGCTGAAAGTATATTTTGGTTGTGAAACATATAATCTATGAGGCAGAGCATTTGCCTAGTTGATTACAGGATTGTCAGTACCATGAGTCCAGGATTTAACCTGTTCCTTTGTTCCTCCCTAGTAACTGTGGCAATGCTTTAATGTAAATGGAAACACTGGTGGTTTTTATTGGCAGTGATACACAGGAACAATAGAAGATGGTGCGTGATTGCAGGATTAAAAAGAGTAAAAAAATAATATTCCCTTTAAGCCCTTTTATTATTATTATGGCTTTACATCTTGTAGACAAAGAGATTTTTTTAATGGTCACTTGGGGTGCTACATGGGCATGGTGTGCCATTACATATGCAACTGAAGCAACAGATGACCTAGACAAACAAAGTCCGATATCTCAATTGAGTTGAGAAGCAACAGTGCTGGATGGATGTCCCGGGGGGAAAAAATATATAAAAAAAGAAGGTTTGAAAATTCCTCTACAAACTTGCTAAACCAAACTATCAAGCTAAAGAGTGTAATCATGAAGAGTTTATCTACATATTCATGTCACCCCAAAAATGCAAAGGAAATAGTGTGCAGGTTCTTGTTAAAAAATCCTACACCCCTTAAAGCATCAACATACCTGAAGTCACATAAACACAAGAACGCACGAAAAACATTTGGTGCAGTGAAAAATGCAAGAGTTTGAATGGATTCAAGGATTCTGAATTCATGTTTGAAATATGATAGTGAATAACAGAATTAATTTGGTTAGACCATTCAACCATTCTCTTAAGTAATCACTCAAAGCTTTAACAAGACAGAAATCTGTTATGTAATGAGCACAATGAGTATACAACAAAAAAAATTGGCTGTACATGATATGAAGCAGTTGGAAGTGTATTTCTGTCTGCAGGTTGATGATAATCATGGTGAAGGCATTAGCTATCCATCAAAAATTGTCGACATTTAATTATGTAAGCAAACCACCAAAATGGGGGGATAGATAGTAAGAAAAATCAAAAGTTTAAGGTTGGTGACCTGATCCTGCTAAAGTTCATAAAACCATCCATTGCAGGTAAAAACAAATTTCAAAATGTTTCCAAAGTTTTCATGGACCTGTTAAAATTGCTTGAAGGAACTGATCATTGTCACTGAGAACTATTTTGCACAGTGTAAGTATTATTTACAACCTGTAATTGGTTTAGAAGATCATTCTTTGCACATACATGCTAATTAGATCTGGATTTCATTTGTTCAGTGGGATTCTGTGTGTACATGTACGTGATTAATTATGGCTAATAGCTGTGAACTGACACAAACAACTTGACAACTTGTACAATATGTCAAATCTCACAATAAGTGTATAACAGAAACAATAAAACTGTTGTTAAGCACTGAAAATAAGACAGGATAGGAAAAATAACCTGTCACTTAACACAGATGAAGGCAGGAGAGCCAAACACGTAAAGAACACAAACACAAGTCACAATATTTCAGTTTATGTAGGGGTGAGGCATATTGCAGGGAGAAAGTTGTGAGCACATCCAGACCTGCCATATGAGTGGACCAAAGATGAAATATGCCAGAGGGTGGGGATTGAACTGATGGTGGGGGGAGAAAGATGACCAAAGATTGTGAAACAGAATCTCTGTAACAATCAGTCGAGGAAGAATGAATGAAAAATTAAAATTTGTATCTGTTATATGAGAAAATAAGTGAATAAATAAATAAAAATACAAAGAACAATAAGCTAAAAATACACGCATATCTTAAAAATATATAAAAAAAACTGACGTATAATTGTAAAATAGTAAGTGACGGGTTTAGTCTGGTTTCTAGAATGTGCTGATAGACAAGTTCCCATCTATGGAATTCCGGAGGTGTCCAGAAAAATTTCACTAATAAGGCAGACTTGGTGCCATTCCAAAAATTATCTTGTTAACAGACCTATGCCAAAGCTTTATCTGCAATATTTTATGTTGGCGGGAGATACTCTATGGTATTAACGAATGACTGAATTAATGAGTCTTTTAACAGAGGCCATTAAATCATGCTGCTTGACACATTCCAAAGGCACTGAAATCCTTACAGTGATAACAAATGTACAATCCACATAACGGTACAAATCACCAGAAAATTATTTTCATCTTAAGAAACCAAAAACCTCTCACTATCAAACCAACAAGATCATTATTATTTCAACATCATCATATTCACTATGGCTATTCACAAAGAAAAGCCAACAGCTTGGTGTTTTAATTCTGGAAAGAATCCAACAATAAAACTGATTCATGACATGAAGTAATCCAAATCTTTCTTCAGTAGCAGTTAGAAAAGAGGTTACAATCTTTAACTCTTGTTCCCCAGTAAGCACCAGTCAAATATGGAAGAAGCAAGTTTTTTATTTCTCAACGCAAACCTATTATTGAACTACTGACTGTACCTTTCATGAGACACTTCAATTTTAAAAAGCTTCAGTAGAGTCCCTTTAGAGATATCACTGATGAATAAATTCCGCAGTTAGAACTAAATCCATATAATTATGAACAGTTCGTTAAAAATATATGAAAAGCTTAGTGTGAGTGCATACCAGAAAGGTTCTACGATAAACTACATATCTGGCCTACAGCCAGGTGATGCTGACTTGGATGCACAATGTTTACTGTTTGACGAAGACCCATTAACCAATGTAACCACAGAAAGCAGATAATTACTAATATAAAAAATTGGAACAAAAACTAGGAGTGAACTAATCAAAAACACTTATGCTAGTAGTAGAAATGCTTCGAAAAATCAAAAAAATTATCACATGACACTTGCCTTGCCATGCTATTACATAATAATACTTCTGATAGCACTGCCCACCAGCTGCTTCTTAAAAGTAAATCAGTCAGCAAAAGCAAAAAGTAGATCACTGAAACCAAGATCATCCACACAGCATGGAAATATTCACCGTTAGTATTGCAAATCTACAGAAGATGCCAAAGTTTGCCCTCTGATAGCACTCCTCAGTTACGTCTAGTAAACCATCGAGAAAATTCTCCTGTTATTGACGACACGCTGATAACTCAACAAGTGGGATCTGGAACAGTCCACTCCTGTACAGACCAAATCTTATACAACACACTTGTCAGAGAGGCCGGATGACTTTGGCGCGTGGGGATGGGTGCACCAACCTGCAGCGAATTGTTATCATCCTCTGCCGTTCCGGAATTCTTCTGCCGCTCCTTACCGCGTTCGGCTGTTGTTACTATAAATTTCCTGACACCACTGCGATTTAATCTACAGTCACAGAACTGGTTGGAATGCGGGGAAGTCTTGCGGAAAAGAATTTGCGCCGCGAACATTTAACTTATTTACTGGCCACAAAGCTACGCAAAATATGGCCGAGGAGCGGGTCCACTTTGCTTCCAATTAATAGTAATTTTCCCAGACGACAAAGTTAGTTGTCCCGTCTCAAAGTCATCTTTGTTGACCTGCCAGCTACCTATGTTACCTATCAGTGTAAAACTTCTTCCTAAAATATACAATGTGACATGGGATTTAAGGGGGTAGGTACACCTAACACATACAAATATTTGATAAAGTTGAGATGTCATTTTCTCCAAATCTATTTAAATTTGAGGGTTCAAATTTCATAGCTCCATAGAACTGTTATAGCTAGATATAAAAATTGATTTTTAAAATAAAAATATTGTTTAACAATAGGATAATGTACCATCCAAATTGACAGTGAAAAATATATTGTTGTAAAGGGTTTTAAAGATAAAAGGCATAGTATTTGAAATTTTTCAGAAATGTTCTTTTAATATTGTAAACTAATATCAAGACAACAAGTTGAACCTATAATATAACATATTTAACTTTATATTTTTTATTAATAAATTTTTTTGTCAAGAAATTAAAATTTTTGCTTTTTTTTGCTTAAATATAAAGGCATATTTTTTATTTGGGAAAAGCTGCATAAACAATAATGGTTCAGACTGTAGTACATAGTATGTAGAACATGTCCTGCAAATTTGAAAAAGATCTATGCATATGGAAGAAAGTTATCTTTAAAACCATTTGATGAATTTCTGTTTTGAGATATTTAAGGTTAAAGATTTTGATTACCTTCAAATGCAGTAGGATTTAAATGGCTATCAATCGTGCAGGGCATTGCTTAATCACACATAATTCCCACACTGTTAAAGATATTGAAATAATTTTTTCACTAAAATGAAGCCAAAACTATAAACTGTTTTTGTGAATAATAAAAAAAAAAAAATATTTTTTTGAAACCTGATAAGTGTACCTACCCCCTTAAACACTACAGAAGCAATTTATGATGTACTCGGCAATAGGCAATTCTTCGTCAACCTCTGGAATAACTAATACCATCCACGCATACCAAAGAATGTTTTTCCTCTGGGAAGCATTCTTGCCACAGCATTGTTTAATATTTACACTAACGATCAACCACTGGACAGCTACTGAGTCCTACACTTACAGTAATGATCTCACACTAGCTGCTCAAAATTAAACATTTTAAGTTTTCTAAGCAAATGACAGCTCTTAGAACTCTTCGAACTTATTATAAGCAGAAAGATTTTAAGCCAAAACTGACAAAAATGGAAGCCTGCACATTCAATCTGTGTAACAAATACACTAAAGGTATAGCGAACATTACCTAGAATGAAATGCCATTGCATCAAAGTCCTCATATTGGCTTCATTCTGATCACAATACACTGGTGATAAGAGATATGATTAAGTGGAACAGTTACAAAATACCTGAAGTGTACAAATAATCAGCAAAGACATGTTTAGGCCATCCATTTAGACGGGGACACAGATTAAAAGTTTATAATATGGTTTCTTTATAATCAATAAGTCAATTACCATAACACTTAAGAAAGTTATATTTAAACGTAATTATTTTCATTTTCTCACTTTTACTTTACATCCCTATTCACATGTATCAAAAATAATTAAGTCTTACTAATATTTATTAAATACAAGTTGTACTTACAAGTGTCATAATATCATTAGCCAGATCCCTGGACAAGTCAGCATTTATGAAACATGACAATGCCGACAAAGCAAGCCCAGCATCATACTGGTTTTGGCTGTTCAAGTCTTTACGGATCATATTCGTGGTTAACATTAAAATCTGAAACCAACATCAACAAAATATTTCTTTGAAATGCTTACACTATGGAGAAACAATACACATTAGTTAAGACATTTCAAATTAAAGCTTTATCTTTTGGTAAAATAACGTTACCTCAGTATCTGTATGGAAGCTCTGTGAAGACGCAAGATAACCAATTCTTTTATAAGTAAACTTTGATGAACTCATTACTTCTATAATATTAAATCCCGCCCAGCTAATGTCATAACCAAGCATTTGGAGCTGTAAAAATATGATACTTTTTACAATTTCAATAAACAATGCAAAAAGTAATGAAACATTTCAGAATATAACAATTCATTGTTAAAACGTATTGGTACAAAAACAATAATAAATCACTCAATACAAAAACAAATTCCTATTGCAACACTATTTTATATGAATTACTGAAACTTTAAAACACTCTGTAACCATTAGATATTAAAAATTAGTTTCAACAATCATTTTTGTACTCACGTAAGTAAGCTTTGCCACAGCATTTGCTTTTACAGCTATATTATCTTGCCGAAGTTCTTGTTTAATTTCCTCAATACATTGGGCTATATATTTTGCCTGAAACGAAAGTTTTTAACTGTTAACACAAATTTATAAAAGTACAGTCTTGTCGATAATGTGTATACTCATTTTCCTAATTAACACATTTTAAAATAAGAAATGTCTCCAAATACGGTGAAAAACACTAAGCGAAAATTTAATATAGTTTCAAATTGTAAGATGTGTTTTTTGTAAAGTCTAATGTGGAGGCACTAGAGTAGATATATTTGTAACTTGAAACTGAATTCTGCTGGATGAACTACTTAATTTTTCCTTCATAGTAACTGAGGTTGGGGGGGGGGGGAAGACGGGGGAGGGGGGAAGAAAAAAGATGAACACAAGAAAATGGGACTCTATGAAGAGAACAGGATTTATTTGAAGAAATAAATTTGTATTGCCTCTAATCATTAAATTTCAGTACAATTTACTCATGAATAAAACATCCAAATCAGTTAAAGATTATAGGCAAGTAAACTATACTAAATATAATTTTAACTTTGAGGCAAATGCACAATGGTTCCAGCATTTATGTATCTCTATGATGATTTGTAGAACAATTCTGGTATTTTATAATTCACTTAACCATTACCTACATTTTTAAAAATATATATATATATATATATATATATAGGGTGGTCAGAAATTCACTCATCGGCGGGTAAGGGCAGTGTTCGGAACGTTGCACTAACGAAATAAATACAAAAAAAAATCTAGTAAAAGTCGTACCGTTTTTGAGTTATTCGCAGCTAAAGTTGGCCAATAAGAGCGCTGCGTGGGGGAATTCAAACAGCCTTCCACCGGCGGTGTTGCCAAGCGTACTCGAGGCATGCGACCGCCACAGAAAACGAAAAGAAAAATCCTCTTCGGAAGGGGAGATCGAACCCGCAACCTTCAGGTTGAGTTTGCCGTCTTACCGACTACGCTCTCAAGGCACTAGAATTTCATTGTTTTTAGAAGCCACTAGGGCGGACTGTTTGTTCGTAATCGGAATTGATCGGTAATCCGCGACATTTTTCGGGAAGTCGGTGGTGGGGCTAGATGATTCTTTTTTATGGGAATTGTTTTTTAATTAGTTGATCTGCTTGCTGGATTTAATTTTTGTACAAAAATCGTTTAGTTACTCGCACAAAAAAAAAAATCTGTAAACTTAATTTATTCGTTGCAAAGAAGCTTCTTTTATTCCATGTAATCGTATTTCACTAGATTTCAATCAACATTTTTATTGATTAACGTGAATATCCTTGTTACTATTTTGCAACAATAAAACAAAAAAACAATAAACTTTTGGAAAAAAGAACATTAAACCCATTCTATCGTTTGTAACGTAACTTTCTCGGCTGCAAAAAGTCTGTTCTTATTCAAACAAGTTGTACATTTTGGTAACGTGTATCAACTCGCTAACGCGTGGCAAGCCGCAAAAGGTAAACAAGCTGTTACTCATTGAAAGCCCTTTTGTCACTGATACAAAACCAAATTACTGTACAGTAGTTTCATTCCAACTTGACGTTATCAGTCGCAACATTGAAAGCCAAGAGGGATTTACTTACAATAAACGTCAACCCGCAACAGTAACCGTAGTAAAAATGTATCCCAATAAACAACAATAACAAAAAAATACGGGTCCTTACATTTTACAGCAACTGCTCAAAATGTCCTCCCTCAACTGCAATACCGGCACGGCAACGCTGAGTTACTGAATTTGCGAGTCTTCCAAAATTGTAACTTTCTCTAATTTCATCAAAAGCTAAAATTATCCCAGCCAAAAGTTCTTCCTCTGTTTCTACTTCAGCCTCATAATCAATGGCCTTGACAGCTCCCCAGAGATAAAAATCCAATGGGTTGTTGTCTGGTGACCGAGCTGGCCAGTGAATTGGGCCTCCTCGACCAATCCACCTGTTAGGATACAATGCACCTAAGTGTTGACCTACCGGTACTGCAAAATGCGGCGGCGCGCAGTCATGTTGAAACCACATGTCATTACGAATTGCCAAAGGAACGTCTTCTAAGTACAACAGAAGGACGTTTTCATGAAATGCTAAATAAGAAGCGCCATTTAAACGTTGCGGAAGTAGAACACGGCCTAGTATAAACTCGCCCAAAATACCCGCCCAAATGTTAACACTAAATTTGTGTTGGTATGACTTGACAAAAATTGCATGCGGATTTTCGACATCCTAGATATGGCTGTTTCGGCTATTAAAACACTTCTCCCTGGTATAGCACGCCTCATCCGTCCACAGCACCTTCCTTTCAAAGTTTGGATAATCGTTACATTGCTGCAGGTACCACTGTGAAAACTGAACTCGAAGTGGAAAATCGTCTTCCTCCAAATCTTGAACCTTTTGAAAGTGAAAGGGATGTAACCCTTCGTCGTGAAGGACGTCCATGTGAGGCCTGGTAATTAAAAAACAACAAAAATGACCCTATTGAAAGGCTGCATTTAAACGGAGAATTTGAGGGATCACTTAGACTGGACGTATCTGCAATGCGTTGGCAATGACCCTAGAGCTTGTCCTCGGATTATCAGCAATCATTTCCAGGACATTGTCTTCAAATCCTACACTCCGCCTGAACCGATTTCGTCCGGCGTCGGGCCTGTGGACAACAATACTTCCCGTCTCCCTCAACCTTCTGTCAACCAACACAAAAGTGTTGGCCGATGGAATCACAGTTAGAAAATCGAGTCGTGTAAATCTTAACTGCTTCGGCCCTGTTTTGTCCAGCAGCGCCATACGCCAAATGTATATCGGCGTACTCTTCAAACGAAATTTGATGACGTTGCATGATGACAGTGTCTTTACCAGTAATTTGCGTTCGACTGAGAGACTTCTTCTGGCATGGTCCTTTAGCCCCACCACCGACTTCCCGCCCTAGTGGCTTCTAAAAACAAGGAAAATCTAGTGCCTTGGCAGCGTAGTCGGTAAGACGGCAAACTCTCAATCTGAAAGTTGCGGGTTCGATCCCCCCTTCCGAAGAGAATTTTTCTTTTCTTTTTCTGTGGCGGTCGCATGCCTCGAGTACGCTTGGCAACACCGCAGGTGGAAGGCTGTTTGAATTCGCCCGAGCAGCGCTCTTATTGGCCAACTTTAGCTGCGAATAACTCAAAAACGGTACGACTTTTACTAGATTTTTCTTTGTATTTATTTCGTTAGTGCAACGTCCCGAACACTGCCCTTATCCACCGATGAGTGAATTTCTGACAACCCTGTATACATGGGCGCCAGGAGGGGGGTGCACTTGCACCCCCCTGGCATCCCGGGTCGCCCGTAAATTTGGGCCGATAGGGGGTGGGGAGCACCATTTACGGCCCTGGTGCACCCCCCTACATCCCGCATCCCATCCCGGGTCGCCGTGTGGTCAGTAGTAGACCTAAAAAAAAAAAAAAAAAAAAAAAAAAAAAAAGAGGTCGCTTGGAAATTTTTGGGCCGAGGGCCGATAGGGGGGGGGCACCAACGCAGCCCTGGTGCACCCCCTTAGAAGCAATCCTGCCGGCGCCCATGCCTGTATATAAACTGGCTACTGATAGTTTTGGGGAGATCAGAAAATCTGGACATCAGAAAAAACTATGAATCATGGAAGTGGATGAAGCTACTCTGTAAATGACTATAAATGACGTTCAATAATTGAAATGTTGAAAGGTACTAGAAGGCAGGTAGCAGTTACATAAAATAGTGTGTAATTATAATCATAAGATCAGGATGGATACTGGGCCAGTTCTTGATTGATATTGGATTAAGAATTAGGAGTAGTATCTGGAAGAGGACCATAATCCTTAATTAGCTCAAGATTTCAGGTAGAATAAAGTAAGAATATTTTGATATGTATATAAGGTAGTCAGAGATTTTAATAAGTTATTGAAGCAGGTACTGATCAATATACATTAAACAGTGAAAGAATTTAAAAATACACATAAATCATAAGTAGACATATAGGATTGTAGGGGGACTTACTAGTAGTGCATAAGGTACATTGCAATTGATAATATTAATAGTAAATGCATTCTGTCCCCCTCCCCCCAAGCCTACCTATGGGTTAGAAGCTGCCACACTGACTAGAATGAACAATAACTCGATTCCTCAGGTCAAGTATCCAAAAGACCAGATAAGAAATGATCAGAAAAAAATCAGTCCGACGAACTTGGACTAAAAAAAAAAAAAAAGCATTCTAGACATCTTGGGAGAATCAAGGCTGAATAGGTTTGGTCATGTGATGAGAATGGTGCCAAACATAAAATATAAGGCAATGGTACCCAAACGCAGTATGACCATGGACACCTTCTCATAGCAAAAACTTTATCATGAACTCCCAACTGAAATAACTCCACATGGCTGCAAAATATAAATTTACAAATTTATCTTGGTGTCTAGAATGGTACATGGTGATGTAAAAATAAAATACAAATAGAACTTTGAAGTAGTATTTACTGAAATTATAAATTTTGTTTTAAAATATAAAATGCTTGGTTACAAAGCTATCAAATTATTAGCAGAGATGGCTTACTTTATGATCCACAGAGGAATTGATAAGGTTATAACACACCTAAACTATTATTCATTAAATATAATTTGCCACATATAAACTATAAACAATAGATTACTGTAGCTCCACTACTAAATAAGTCTTATTAACTACGTAAATTTGGCCATAATTTTATTCTTGATAGTTACAAGTATGGATCTAATTTGTTTTCTGTTGGCCTAACTAACCTAATAATAGTTTATTAGACCAAATTTTAGTTTACCTAATTCACAAATAAATTTAATTTTATGAAAGAAGTTTGTAGTTCCATCCTATCTTGTTTTGTTCCTAAGCCATTATTATTTCTTATTAGGAGAAGGTTTATTTTTAATTTTATCTATTAGTTAATTTGAGTTCCTTTCTTTAAAAAAATGATGGGGGCCAGGGAGCCCCTTTAATATGATACAAAAAAAGGAATCAACCTTTTTTTTTTAAGTTTGTGTGTACTTCAACAAAAAGGATGCATGGAAAAAATCCTGGTCAGATTTTGATGGGTTTTCTATGATATGAAGTCCATCATCTCATGGGCAAAATAAGGTATATTTCATTTTGATATGATGTAAAAAAAAAAAAAAAAAAAAAAAAAGAGAGACAAGAAAAGAATAATGTCAGTTTTTTGTATAACAAAATTTATGCAAAAACTACTAGTCAGATATTGATGGGATTTAGATTAATCAGTTGCCTGTGATCCCCTGTTAAAATAGGGTATGTTTCAGTTTGATGTGATGTCAAAATAATAATAATAATAATAATAATAGTAGTAAAGTAATGTTTCATTGAAAGCAATTCATTCAAATACTGTTGGTTGTATACTGATGGGATTTAAATTAATGTATAGCCATTAGTACCAGGGGCAAGGGCAAAATACAGTAGAACTCCAATTAATTAAGATGGAAACGTACTCCGATTCAAGATATAATGATTCTGCCTACACACCACAAGCAACTTCTCACTGTAAAGCGGATGCACGACTTTGCTGCCCGAAAACAGATGAATACAGTCAAACAGATTACTTTGACAGAGATGTTCGGCAAGCAATGACTTATTTACAGTACATATGTACAGCACTTTTAACTATGCTTAACATGTAAAAGTGTTGCCTTTTCATTTAATTAATTAAAAGCTCTTTCTTTAAAAATAATTTTTTTCTCCCATTTTCAACATAAATACAGTAATAAATTAAAATAGACCCTTTTTCGGAAAATATCCAGTTATCTGAATTTTTGATTATCTGAATGGGGTCTGGTCCCAATTGATTCGGATAATTGGAGTTCTACTGTATTGTACATTTCAATTTGATGTGACAATGTAAAGTTATAAATTTAAGATATTACTGGTCAGATTTTGATGGGGTTTCAAGTAATGGACAGTGTAAATTTAAGGCAATTAAAAACTGCTGGCTTGATTGAGTTTCCATTAATGTATAGGACTTGGCCTCATCGGTAAAACGGTATATTTCAAATTGATATAAGATAATTTTTCATTGTACACAATTCATGCAAAACAAACAGGTTGGATGTCTACAGTTTCGAGTAATTTAAAGGCCTTACTGATACTGACAAAATATATATATACATATATATTTTTTGTAACTGCTTTACGTCTCTCAACAGCGAGGTCTTGAGAGACGGTGACAAAATAAGGTACCTTTAATATTTACATGTTGTCAGAAAACTGGGAAAATTACCAAATTAGTATCATTTCTGGCTGGATGAGATTCAGAAGAAAATGCTGGTTCGATTTTGCTGAGCCCATCGTTGCGTGAGTGAAAGAGGGTATGCTTCATTTTGATGTGATGTTGAAAGAAATTAGAAATTTAGGGTAGTTTTTAATTGAATGTGATTCACCCCAATTACAGATTGGATTTTGATGGAGTTTAGATTTGTACTAGGTCTATGACAGACATGGGCAAAGTTTTTAAGGGGAGGGCCAAAAAAAAAAAAAAAAAAAAAAAAAAAAAAAAAAAAATAATTAACAAATAAATTTTTATAAGTGATAAACTTCATTTTTGATTTTTACATAAAACACAACTTAAGTGTTACAATGGTAAAAAAACTTTGAAAAAAGTTACAAATATTGATTATTCTTTAGAAGAGTATGAAGGCGCATGTGACAGATGAAACTGTGACTGAGCTTCTAAAAGTTTTTCATAATCTGGTAGAAACTGGAATGAACTGATTCGCAGTAGTGAAGCTAAATGGTGATCAGTCAATGAGTCTCTAACCCTGTTTTTGCGAAGCTTCATAGAAGAAAACGCCTGTTCACAGATGTAGGAAAATCCAAACATCGCAATTATCTTCCGAGCGTGAGATTTCAAATTTGGGAAACTTGATTTTGACAGGGTCTTGTAGAACTCAATTTTAGAAACATTGTGAAATAGTTGCTTCAATTCAGTGTTATATAGCAACTCAATCAGTTCGAGCTGCAATTCTGGTTTGACCGATTCACAATCTACTACGGCACTACGCACAGTCAGTTAATATTAGATGCGATAACACCACAATGAGAAGGAAACTGTTATCCTATTCTAGCTATGTGTTATATGTGTAATTGTAGGGGTTATTCAAAACGCACTACGCACAGTCAGTTAATATTAGATGCGATAACACCACAATGAGAAGGAAACTGTTATCCTATTCTAGCTATGTGTTATATGTGTAATTGTAGGGGTTATTCAAAACCATGTCGTGGGCCGGATTGACTAGCCCGAAGGGCCACACTTGGCCAGCAGGATAGACTTTGCCCATGACTGGTCTATGGCGATGGAGATCAAACAGGGTAAGTTTCATTTTGATGCGACATCAGAAAACTGAGAAATTTGTAAAATTATCATCATTTTTACCTGAACACATGTAACAAAAAATATAGGGTCAAATTTTGAGGGGATTTAGATTAATGTACAGCCCATGTTGAAGTGGGTGAAATGGGATATGTTTCATTTCAATGTGATTTCGGAAAGCTGTGAAATTTATCGTAACATCAATTTTTTTATTGAATGCTATTCATGCAAAAACTATTAGTCAGATTTTAACGAGGTTTCGATTAATGTGCAGCCCATGCTCCCGCAGGTAAAACAGGATGTTTCTTTTGGATCTGAGAATGAAAAATAAGAAATTTAGGGTAATTTTTTGCTGAATGTGATTTTTGGTCAGATTTTGATGGAGTTTCAATTAATGTATAGATTGTGATTACATCGCTAAAATACTGTATGTTTCATCTTGATGTGATGTTATAAAGCATATAAGATAATTTTTCTGTGAACACGATTTATAAAAACTATTGGTCGGATTTTGTTGGGCTTTGATCAATGAATGTTTCCGTTTGATGTATCATCGAAAAGCTGAAGAATTAAAACAGTAGTGATTTAAAGGTAAGGTATATCAATGTTGAAACGGTTATCATAATTTGAACGTAAGAGTGGCATCATATTATTTAAAGGAATAAACTTACAATTTGTCAAAAAGAGCACACACAAAAAAGATTGTGTGTTCAGTGAGCCACAGGGATGATGGATCATTTAGATCTTGATTTTGCTGGTTTAAGAGAGCAGTGTGTACAATAACATTCCATACAAAACAAGTTGTGGGCAACTGCTAGTTTTTTAATAAGATTTTAAATTCTAAACAAATATAAATTTGTTTTTCCACATCCACCTGTGCTTCCAATTAACATCCGCTTCCATAGAGGTTGATCATTGAACCTCTGCATCTACATTCGCATCTGCAAAGATGGCATCTGCTACCGCCCCAACATGTAGCGATGAGATTCCATTTCTGCGAACACCTGCATAGATAAATAGGTAAACATCCACGGTTGGCCCGACTCCCATCATGCGATGCTTGTCGTTACTTGTATTTTATGTACCAATCTATAATTATAATGAACTAGCTGATACCCGCGACTTCGTACGTGTGGATTAAGAATTTCTTTGCCAGAATTGAATATAGAAAGATGTTGGTAGTGAAGGGTTGGTCCCAAACAACACCGAGTCGGCATAACATGACCGGAAAGCCATCGCTATATAATTCTACCAACGAACCTCTCTCTTGAAGAGAATCAATTTCCAACATATTTGAAAACAGAAAAACAAACGAATGTGTGTGTGTGTGTGTGTGTGTGTGGGAGGGGGGGTGGGTAAATAAGGGCAGCTTTATTTCAGCTTGGACTTTTCTTCTTTCCTCAGCATGAGCATCTGATTCTTGGGTTCTAATAACTACAGTGGCTTGTGCTCTGCTATAGCTACAACTTATGCCAGTTTACACCCGCAAGGCATGTCAAAAAAGAAGGCAAAATAAACTGGTGCCAGAAACAAGTAAACACAAAGTGAAAGGACAGAGAAAATCATCATCTATACTAAATATTATGTTTTTTCTCTAAACTAAATTTACTAACAAATTACACACTAACATAATGCGTGAGAAGCATAGCTTGAGCAAGCGATGTAACATTACAGACTAACACACACATCCATCTCTCTGTCACCATTCGATAAGTTCTCAAAATTCCATGACTACGACTGTCATCACACAGAAAAATAATGTCTTATGCCCTCCCTACAGATTTTCTTGTCAAATTCCGTCAATATCGGTATAGGCATTTAGTTGTCAAAACATAACAAAAGACAGAGACTTACTTCCACATTTATAGTATATTATTATTGCAGATCACATACACTGACTGTGAATCACCCCTGAGGGATCAATAAAACATAAAAATGTGTACACCTACGGCATTGCGAGACTACCTACGATTTGCCTCGCACTGCACCCCTAACTTAACATTCAATCCGAATAACCGACGGCCCAGGCGTGACTCTTATGATCAAAAACAATTTTTAAAAATCTTAGAGTTGAACCGGAGACCATGACCCAAACATTAGTAAGCAAGCACTTTAACCACTGAGCTACCTGACCGCTACACGGAAAAACAGTACAGAGACCTCCATATCCAATTCGTTTATCGCCGTTCAGTAATTTTTCGAAATTATAAGACAACATGTACTATTTATACAGATAATTTTTCAACCAAATGTAGACAGTAATTTTCTCCTTGTTTCAAAGGATAAGTGTACAAAGTTTCATTGAGATCCAATGAAAACTGTGGATTTGTATGAAGAACAAACAAACAAACATACATCTTTATATATATAGATTCAGGACATAAAAATTGCTACCAATTTATTTATTGCTATCTATTTTAACATTAAAGATAATAAAAACGAGTCACAGTTATTTTATGTTAAGCCTTTCATGGACCTCCCTACGTTGTCTACACACCCCGAAATTAAATTTTTCACAGATCACCTTAGCTATTACAAGGACTCCTGAGGGTCTGCAGGAACCATTGATCTAAGGCATATTAAGAAAACAGACTGGAAAAGACAAAATGAGAGTTGGATGAAACAAGTAGAAAATGATGTGATTGGTCCACAGGAGTAGAAAATTTATGATTAATAAATGCATTCTGACATTTACTATGCAATTATTTATAAAAAGGTACAAAAATCACAATTCTAGAGCAATACATAAAAATATTTTCCTAAAAAAAATAACAGTGAGATAAAAATAGGTAGACATATGCAATGTAGGAGGAATGCTTCTTGCATCAGGGTGGCAATATTGCAATTTTAATACAGTTAAATTTTAACTATGATCATTTAAATTCTGACTTGTGCGGTACCTGCACTGAAGTTCACATATTGATTACATAGTGTAAGAGGTCATTTTGAAGACCATTACTATTTGGGGAATTATAGGAATATTCAGTCGTCGAGCTATCGGCAATCGGCGATCATTACCATGCAGAGCGTGCTCGAGCATTGACCAGACAGGAATCTGCATGCTTGCTGTCAGCACCTTAGAGTGCAGTCCCCTTCGTAATTGTAGGTCAGCCGAGGCGGCTTGGGCAGTACAAGCGATGAAGTCTTTACTGTCGGGCAGTCGGCAAGAGTAGTCAAGCATACTTCAATAGCCACCTGTTAGGAGCCTGCCACCCTCCCATGCACCTTGCATCCGGGTGATCATCCGCCTAACAATTAACTCTTACAGTTTGGGGCTTAGATAAGTTGGTGACGCTATAAACTGTACTACTCTGTGTCAGAGGCCAATAAACTGTTCCATTTCAAATCTCGCATTATTTCATGTAGCAAGAACTTACTCAGTTTGTAACCTACGGTCTGTGGCCGTCAATCCACAGTGGTGTCAATCACTAGCTCAAACAGCCCAATGGTAAGATTCTAGTAGAGCTGCCAGAAGAACAGAAGAGACGCTTCAAATAGAACTGTAATTCCCTAAGGTTAGTTTGTCAGCGGCTCTATCCACACACATGCCCACTAGCCTTGGCCAATCAGCCCCTGACAATGGTCACACACCAATGAAGATGATAAAAATGATCCCAGAAAGCAGCAAATGTGATATGAGTAAATTGATTGCTTTAACTACTGTAACAAGAATCAGACTTTGGGTGTACCCAAAATCTGCTTAACAAACAGGACAAAAAGTGGAAATGCAGAATAGAGTAATAAGTGAAACACTATACATAATGCCTGGTTGTATTTTTTTTTTTTTTTTTAAAAAAAGGAGTCTTGGAACTTTTCATCATGTATGAATATTTGTAGCCCTGTCTTATTCACTTTATTTTTTACGTGTACAGATCTGAAAAATTAAAAGGATTCTAGTTTTATTATTTAATATACACTACCTTCAAATATCAATGTGCAATGCTTTGTATTTCATTTTTAATGTTTGAAATAAACTGCAACAATTTTTTAATGATTATTCCACAGCTGTGTGCTCTCATACAACATTTTTGCCAATTTACTTGTACCACATTTCATGTACCATGTAAATTAAAATAGCAGGATAAATTTTAGCAACTGTTCAAATAGTAATCATTAATGTAACCGATAATGACAAAAATAACAAAACATGGAATAATGCAACATACAATATGAACCTGGACAAGGACACAAAGTAAATCCATCAGTTACCAGTGCTGAAAGGATACTAAGCAAAATCTTTTATACAACTCCTCAATCATGATTATTATTATTATTATTATTAACCCACATTTATACTTGACAAGCTTACTTTCCGTATCCTGCTTTCTTTTCAACAATCATAACATGATAATTTAATGCAGTAATTGCCTACCACTTAATTACCTTCCAAATATATATTATGTAATAAAATGGTATGGAAACATACTACCATGATGATGAAAAGTCAAATAGTGTTCAAAAGAATGAATGGTCAACCAGGTCTAAGAAACTTTTAATGTTCAGTAGTATCAACCATGACAGAACACACATTTGGATTGTACTATACTAATACTAGGAAATAAACACATGAAATAAAAAGCAATACAGAAAACGCCATCAAGAGTGAAAAGAAAATGCCCATTCAAATATGTCATAAAATGTGTTTGATATTTCATAATGCTTTATTTACCAGAAAGCCATTAAACTGATAATCTAGTTAATGGTAGAGTTTCCAAAAATTTGAGAGAACCTGTTTGCTGGGTCACTAAACATTTTATAGATAAAAAAAACTGTCAAATTGGCATATCTGGTAAAACCTGATGTAATATTTTATTAGAATTAATGTGTATTCAAATTACTCTTTGCCACATGCTTGCAATAGCCACAACAAGAACTTGGAAGTAGTGTGTAAATAGAGGCAGCCAGAAATATATTACCAAGAATACCAATTTGCAAAACGTTTTAAAATAACAACAAATTAAAACAGGTGGAGGGGGGGGGGGGAGGAGGGGTTAACTGTGGGACTACCTATTACAGTTACTACAGCAGACTTTGGTTTAAAATTATGTCAGTTTCTGGGGATATCTTATGTCAATACCATGTTGTACATAACAGTTTTGGTTTTGCTTACATTTGCAACCTTTGAATATTGGAAACCTGTGAGCTAGATACACAGCCCAAGGTGCCATTGCTACTTTCAGTGTCTGCTCTGGACTTATTTTAGTGGGAACAAAGCCTGAGTAACTTGTAACACACGCTATCCATCTGTCTGTCACCATTTCATGATAAAAAATGTTATTTATATTGTAAAAGTATCCTATGTCTTTCCTAATTATACATAGTATTTGTCACTATGCATCCAGATCAGTTTAGCCGTTTAGTCATAAAAATGTAACAAAGAAAGAGTGTTACATTCACATTTATAATATTAATGTAGATATACTTTATGATGAAATTCATTAATCAAAAAATTATGTCCCTCTTCTACATATCATTTTTATACATATAACATACATGTTCAATATGACAAGAACCCTTAAAGTGATAAACTGGAGTCACAATGCAGCAAGCATTATTATTTTTTTCTTCCCTGTGTCCTGTCCAGTATAAAATACATCAGCAATCATAACGTCACTACGAATGGTACCTTTTAGTTTTCAGCACCGTGATAACTGTTCCATCTACGTTATACAATGTCAGTCCAATTTTTTGTTACCTACTCCTTGGTATCCAGTTCTGCATTGTATAATGAGGTAAACGTTTGATATCTTTGACCATGCAACATATCACAGGTATACACTTTTTCTATATTTGATGGTGGTCAGTGGCCATCTTTTGCAGTTTGCTTTCTGCAATAATTGCTTAACAGTCACATGCTGTATCCAGAAAAGTGTCCATTCCCCAGCTTTCGAGTTTCAAGATGTTTTACAGAGGCCTCTTATAAATTCCAGGCTTCAACTCCACAATGATGGTAGACCAAACAATATTAAGTACAATAGTCCATTGCACACCAAGCCTGTTTAGTCTTCCAAGGGTAGATCCAACAAGATGAAAGCAAAGATATATAACTACTAAATAATTACTAAATAACTACTACATAATTACTAAATTCTGTGGGACTGGACAGACAGCACTGGCTGGAAATAAAGTATTTCCAATCATAAATGCCTCAGTATTTTTGAGATCCACAGAAATGACCTGGTCAATGAATCATATAAAAACCAACTGGAAAATTTCTATTGATTTAAAAGCTTTGTACCTAAATGCATTATTGCCCTGAAAGAAATCACCTCACAGAGAAACCATCAAGAAGCAATACTATCATCAGAAGTAATGTACTAGCAAGATGTTTCATTCAAAAGCAAATCTATGGCTAGCAGATAAAAACTATAACCTGAAAGTTCAATTACAACCTCCATACCAGACTTTGTAGCTTTGTCAATGGAGTCAAGTTTCCCTGAATTATCAAATGTTCCATCACCCTGTTATAAAACATGCTGGCGGTTCACTGGGAAGCCTACCCACACTGACTTATATTTGCTGTCACCATCCGGCACAACACTACCTTGGTATACAGAGCATGAAGGATTTGTGGTGACAGAGCTTTACAGGTGAATTGGATTATCTCCGGAGAATGTTCTTAAATAATGGTTATAATCAGAGGCAGATTAGTTGTGCGTTTAAATGGAAGGAAAACCGACAGAAAGATCATATTGATACTGAGGGCCTTGCCTTTCTGATATTTGTGGGTGCCCTAAGCTCCAAAATAGGTAGACTGTTGCCACAACATGGAGTCAAGACAAATTTCAGACCACCCACTAAAATTAAAAACTTTGTAGGCAGCATTAAAGATGACCTAGGTTTACAAACCCCTGGTATATATTATATACCATGTAAATGTGTTCGTGGTTACATCAGACAAACGCAGCGGTTTATTGTGCAGCGATGTGTTGATACGCAAGAAATGTTTGTCTTGGGCAAGAAGAAAAATCTGTGGTGGCCAAACACAGTGTGCAAGGCCATACATTTAACTTTGAAAAAACTACAGTTTTAGCCAAGGTCAAAGATTTTTGGGCCAGAGTTATTACAGAAGCTGTAGAAATAAGAACAACTGATTCATTAGTTAACAGGGGCACTGGTTCTCAACTCAGTGCAGCCTGGAAACCGGATGATAAAAAGCTTAAACAGTTTCGCCTCGGTAATGAGCAGAAGAGTGGATGACGTCATCAGACTGTGTTGGTTTTTGTCTTCCATCGTTTCCATGGCAGTGGGTAAACAAACAGTTTATCATTGACATTTGGTTGAAAATGAGGGCTGAAATGTCCCACAAGTGTGATCTTAATGTGGCTGGAAGCCTGAGAAGAGTTTATTTATATACAAAAAATTTTGCTTGTTGCTTGTCAGACCAAGAAACTTCTTTTTAGTCTTGGTGCTGTAACACAGTAGTTCTCCTTTCTTATTTTTATGAAGAACAATGAAATCTGGTATGGTGGCCAGCTGATGTTATGCAAATCAAAGGCCTATGTCCAACAGGTTAAAAAAGATAACAGCTCGACTCCTTGCTTACCAGACCAATCAATACATCTTCAAAACGAATCATCATCTTCCATAGCGGTACTGATTACCTAACAAGTATAGTTGTGTAAGGTAATCCAAAATTTTGTAAACTTCGTAGCAAAATTTATTTACAGAGCTACAAGTTCATTTGAATGTCAGTTTTAAAGTCATTTACTTAGACAGTCCAAGTCACAAATCAGGTTAAACAGTTAGAGAAAATCAGAACATAAACATTACCATATCTGGTATTTGGATTCGGAATATTTTGTAAAAAGCAAACATTGCCTTCATTTCTAGAGACATTTAGATTTATAACTAGTAAAAGGATGAAAGAAATCTTGCTCTATAAAATTCTACTAAAAAGTTTTAGTACATTAAAAGTTAAAAGCCGGTATGTAAAGTTAATACACAATTAAACATTTAAAATTCTAAGAGTCAAAATTTGAAAGATAGAAAGTCAGTTTACAGCCTGAAAGAAGGTGATCTCGTCTTACACAGCATATAAAAGTTTGAAAAGGTACTCTGAAGTTTAAAGACTGATTTTAGAGCAATTTGTAAACTCTTGCAACACATGGGGAAAGGTCAAAATAACTAGTTTAAAGGATATAAGTAAATACAGTTGAGAAAATTATATTTAAAATAAAGCACAATTCAATTCAAACAGTTTTCAGGAAGTTTCATTTAAATTCATGAAGTAGTTGGGTCAAGATAAGAGAAAGTAAATTTTTGTAAGACCTCGGTGGGATGACACAGTTGCAAGATGACCAATATAGATATCCTCCACATGAAGGATTTTACAAAATTCATAATAAATTGAGGAAATCAGATAGCAACTTCAAAACTTCACACCTTATAAATGAAACTACGTAGAATCGTTTAAAGTATGTTCAGAGCTGTCACTTAAATACTCAGAAAGATATCAGTTTTGAAATTAAATCTTTTGTAAGAATTTTGGGTCAATCTGTTAGAAAATAGTAAACACGAAGATTTTAGTACCAAACGAAAGAGCAGTAAATTAGAAGCAAGTTAAAAGTTATTTCAGCTTTGTAGCTTTAAAACTGTGGAAGTTAGAAACATTTTTAGATTAGCACAGAAAATAATTTTATATGGCCAAACTATTGAAGTTATGAAATTTTTTTATAAGGATTGAAATTAACATTTGTTAGTCAACCTAGCTACTGTCAAAATTTCAGACCGATAGGATTTTTTTAAATGGAGTGTCAAGATAGCTTATGGCGCAATACCTAAGCGCGCATGGATATTTTTTGAACACTTGGACTGGGACTATTTACTTGCCTATAAATACCACCTCTCTCCCCTCCCCCCCCCCTCCCCACCCCAAGCACGAGGCACACAGACGCTGGACATCATGGAGCGGAACGTGTCAATCGGGTTAGCACTAGGCAACCTGCTAGGCAGAAGACCTCATGGTTTAGTGAAATGTAGGAGCCATCTTGGAAATTCTGTAGAGTGGTGGGGAGAGCAAATCAAATTTCTTCATGTGACTATCTTTCAGTAATGGGGTTTGGTATGGTTTGAATTACTTATCACAACCTGCAGACAATTTATTTGGTGACTATTTCTTATTGCCGAAAAGACAGTTCGAACTTGTAAAATTATTTCTCAAGAATACAGTTATGATTTGAACTTTGAAATAGAAGCAGTGACTTTTATTGGATGAAACTACCTTTCCATTTTTGAGGTTTTTCAGAATGGTGGTGACCGAAGACTTAAGAACAATCTGATATCCAAGGCAAACAACACGGTTTCAATTGAGGCATAAACTGTTTAGTACAACCCCACTAAACGCTTCATCTTACAGTTGTTGGTATTTGTTGCACCATCCTCAATGCAGCCTTTAAACCTTTTAATACAGAACTCAAAAGAATTATATTAAAAAACATTTCAATCAGTGAATTTTATCTAATAACACATGGTACAATTGGTAACTCATAAATCCCTTTTTAAAAATGGTTTTAAATGTCACAAAGGCTACATGAGCTGATCTGGTACATGCCAATTGATACAAGATTTGATTAAACATTAGTATCCATGATACAGAGGAGGATAATAAATAATTATGAGAAATTCTTTTTTATTTGTGCGCACCAATAACAAAATTTTACCTTAAAAATATATTCTCATTAACAAACCAATTTAAAGTAAAGAAAGAATACCGAATTTCAGCTTACTAATGCAAGAAGAAATTTGAAACAAATTTTGAACTTCAAAGCGATCTGTTTTTAAGATTTTATTCATTATTAACACAATGGCAAAAGAAGATCGAAAGTTACTATCATAAACCTGTACTACTGAATAGTGAAATGAGCAATTTTGATTTAGTCAGAGAAAATTTAAAGAAATTTCAGTCAAAAATTTCTATGGGCCATTGCTAAAAAACAAATCTATGAATGGGAGCTATGCACTCTTGACCTGCCTAGCAATTATTTTCTGATTAATTGCCTTTCGGGTCATGCCGTGTTGTTTATTTCATTACCTGAGCTTTCGGCTGGTGTCCTCCAGCCTTCGTCAGCAGAAATTTTAAAAAATACCAACAACATCAACGAAGATAGTCGCCTTTTACTCTGCGATGCTTGGTGCTCGTTGCTATGTCAACATAAACAGTATCTCTGACGAAGGCTGGAGGACACCAGCCGAAAGCTCAGGTAATGAAATAAACAATGCGGCATAACCCGAAAGTCAATTAATCATGAACAAAGATGGCCGTGGAAGTCTGAGGAATTATTTTCTGGTTTCTGCTTTGTGGCTAGGTTGGGGAATTTCAGTGGTAGGTGTATATGTGCTGTTAGTGTTAAGCACAAACAACAATGTTATCTGCTAAATTTGTTATAATATACAACACAAAAGCATATTTTAGTGGCAGCTTTAGCTCTACACTAATTAATTTTCACTTTCAACACAACCTGCTAAATAAAGTTCATTTTGGTGCTTTATGTATCTGAGTTACAAGAGTATTCTGAGCAAAGGGGAAAGACCAAAGTCTTTTAAAAAGGAACCAATTCACATCTCCCAAGTGCCATGTTTAGTGAAAGCTAAATTAAAAATGGAATACTTTTCAAAAAATCAGTGAGATACAACACTGGCATCATAATTGCGATTTCTAGGCAGTTAGTTCAGAGAGGGTGAATTCGATTTTCACCAACTTTTTCATCAAATTTCTTGACAAGATTATTACTCAAAATAGAAGGCCTACAGCTATTCTTTTCATCGTGTATGTTTGTTATTCCTCTTTTAAAAATTGGACCCATTGCTGTACATCATTTCCACTCATGAAGATTGGGTGGTATACATTACACAATTGACAATGTCAGCTGATGAAACATTTGGGGCCCAAAGAAATCTTATTACAGCACACACCTCAAATTTGATGTAATTTTCTATTGCAATGGTCAAGTTTTGAGGTCATAACAAGAGAATGTGTGAAAGGACAAGGCTCACAATGCAACAGTTGGATACTTACCAAGTCAGAAAGAACTACTACCACTCTACAATGGCAGTTTTTAAAAAACCACTCTTGTATTTGTACAGAAGGGAATAGCCTAGCCAAGATGAGCAATTTGGTGTAGAAAGTCCCTGGGGATGATGGGTGCATTGACTAGGCTTACAAATGTGGGTTTTGTGGATGTCCTCCAGTGCCACAATCAGCCAAGGTTAAACACAGTTATAAGGCATATTAACATGGGTACCACTGACCGCCTTAAAATCTCATAAGCATACTGCCCTAGTAGGTGCAACTTGGAGATGAGATATTACTAGACATGTTCTACACCTGAACATGAGGGCAAAGGTCAGTTAGTTTAAGAAATAAGGGAATAATCAAGGGGCAACACCATCAACCATGACAGAATCCCTATTATTATTATTGGTGTCTGAGCTGCGACTTTTTTTTTTTAGATTAAGTTTGAAATGTAACCTGCCAGTAATAACAAAAGTAAATTTAAATCAAAGATTTGGGCCCAAATCCTCCAAAATTATAAAGCAAATTGATTGTCTAAACATTGTATGTGAACAGAAAAATGGGCATTTTACACGAACTGAATGGAAACAAATGACTTGTAGAAAAGGGATAAACTGGGGCACTGTTTTCCAGTAAATCGTCAAGCGTACTATAACATGAAGAATGACGTCTTCCCTTCAGTCTTTGATCATCTCTCAACTTCTGCAAAGTAAAAACTATTATTATTTTATTTTCAAAAAGGTTTTTACACGGTGTACACATCTGATCTACATGGTGGTCACAAGATTTCTTTTTAATGGAATTCATTGAGTTGTATGCTAGTTACCTTTGCCTATGGCAAGTCAAGTTAATGTACTACAGTGACCGAGGCAAGAAAAATCAAGCATATGCTGTTTTGGTTGACAAATGTCAGGAACTGTATCATGGAGCTACAGAAGAAATGGTTACCAAAAAAATCAGTTTTTCATAAAGTTAAGAAACCAGCATGTTTTGGTGCTGGTTCCCACGACATTTAAAAACCTTATCTGCGGAAATTCGATCTTCTTTCATTCTTAAATGATTAAGAAAAATCCAAGAGAAACAATCAGCACTATACAGGATGATTTAGAAATTAAATTATCTACTGCAAATTAATAGAACTGTACAAAAAATGTACATATAGAAAAATAGATTTATTTGTTAGGTAATAGTAGTGCTAAATACAAAACAGATAAGTAATTATTCACTTCAAAATTATTTTATCAAAATCTCCCCAAAAGGTAGTGGCGTCCTGCCACAGTAGTTATCCTTGGGTATTAAAGTATATCTTGAATGTAATAATAATAGACAAAATTGCGATGGAGCACCCCCTCCAGTGGTAATCTCCCTACACCCCCTCCCTTTCCTCTCCCAACCTACTTTTGCCCTCTACTAATTTTTGCTTTAAATTCTTTCAGTGTTTCCAGTAAGTTATTCATCACTTCTCTTGGCAATTTATTCCAGTCCTTCACTCCCTTTCCTATGAAAGAAAATTTTCCCACATCCTTATGCCTGAAATCAAGTGCCAGCTTGTGGTCATGGTCAACCTTACCCTTCCAAGCACCTCTCTTTAATTTTCCCACCAATATCTTTCCACGCTTCATCACCAGTATAGGCTTTGTACACTCCCGTGAATCTCTTCACCTTCCTTCTATCCTCCAATGAATCCCATTCCAGCTCCTTTATCATATTAGTTACTGATTGTGTTCTGTGGTAATTTCCAGAGACAAACCTGGCAGCCCTCCTCTGCACCCCCTCCAACTCCTGTATTTGATAGCCAAAATGTAGAGCCCAAACTTCACCACCATATTCCATCAGTGGTCTGTTCAAGGTTTTGTACCCCAATTCCCTTACTTCTCTAGTGTATCCCCTCATCACTTTTCAACAAGTGAAGGATTTTGAACCCTTTCCCTACCACTTGTCCAATGTGTCCTGCCCAGTTAAGTTTGCTATCAAATCTAATACCAAGGTATTTACATTTTGAGTCTGCAATAAGTAGCTCCTTCCCCACTTTATAATTGTAATCAACCTTTAGCTTTTAATCTGTAACTAATAAGCTGACTTTTCTTTGCATTTATCTTCATCCCATGTTGACTCACCCAACTAGTTATCCTATCTAGATCACCCTGCAGCTGTTTACAGTCTTCTATTGTTTTGATCCTTTTATATAACATTATGTCATCTGCAAACAATCTAATCTCTGGCAGTAAACCATTAACACAATCATTCATTAGAATAATGAATAACAATGGTCCCAATACACTACCCTGTGGAACTTCCATGTTCACTTCTACTTCTTTTGATATTGCATTTCCTACCCCAACTTTTTGCTTTCTACCTTTTAGGAATTCTTCTACCCAGCAAATCACCTTTTTATCAACACCAATAGTTTTTACCTTATTTAGCACCATTTTATGGCTCACTCTATCAAAGGCCTTTGAAAGATCTAGTGCCACACTATCAACTTGACCACCCATGTCCATTTTATCAGAAATATCCTGCATATATCCCACTAACTGAGATTCACACGAATATCCTTGTCTAAAGCCATGTTGTCGATTTTCCTCACAGACACTCCCTTACACATTTTGCATCTTCCAGAACAAGCTCACCTATTCGTAGTTGAAGTTGGAGACATGATACGTCTCAAAAGTAACGAGACTGATTTTTTTGTTTTCAACTCAATGCACCTAAGCTCATGCTCACCAGGTTAGATTGGTGGTGGTGAGTCTTAGGAATAGATTGAGACCTGGATCAGTCAGCTCTGGGAAGGACAGGAATGCGAACAAGCCAAAGGCTGTTTTTGTATCACGTCACGATTCAAGATGTAGTGAAGTTTTGGGCAATGTTACGCCATCCAGTTTTGCATCAAACTTGACTAATCTGCTACAGACAAATTCAAAGTGTTGACAGATGCTTATGGAGACTATACTCAGTGCCTTAAGTTTTAGGTGGTACAAGGCATTCAAAGATAGCCGGGAACAAGTAGAAGGTGAGGTATGCTTTGGAAGGCTATGAAAATAAAAAAACTGGCAAAAATGTGATTCATGTAAAGGCTGTTCTACACAGTGACAGAAAGCAAAGTGTGAGAGTAATTACCGATAAGGTAGGACTTCCAAAAAGTGATGTGCAGTCGGCGAAAAGAATCTCATTAAGCCCGTCCAGAAATTGTCGATCATGTCTGGCTTGATCAAGACAATGCTCCAGCTCACACGGTGCTGTTGGAGAGGGACTTCCTGGCAAAGATAAATCTGAAAATACTGCTGCAGCCATCGTACAGCCCTGATAGGTCACCGCTGGCCTACTTTTTGCTTTTAAACATCAAGAGTGTTCTGAAAGGTCCACATTTTGAGTACATTCCTGAGATTCAATCAACTGTGACAAGTCTTAAACGACATTCCATAGGAGGACTTCAAGACAGTGGCAGAAACACTGGAAGCAGTGTACTGGCACTGAAGGAGCCTATTTTGAAGACTATTAAGTGTATTTGTAAAAATGTTCAATAAATCTATTTTAATCGAACCACTCAAATTACTTTTGGGTCACCTCGTGTTTCCTGGTTTCAATACATCTTGTATTGCTTGACATGTTTCTGGTATAAGACCCCTAAGAGATTGTTTCACATTATAATTATGAACTTATGATCTTTGTACCATCTACCTGTTGCTAGAAATCCTAGAATAGCAATCAGTCTCTCATCGGGTGAGATAATTCTTATCATAGCAGTGTTACGTTTTTGTATTTTTGGAGTTACTAACGATAGCAACTTTAAGTTTCTGTATCCATTCATAAATAACCACACCAATGTTCCTCTTTAGCAACCATCTAGACCACCACGAGCGATAAACAACATTTTTGGTTTTCACTATAAACAATGAAATAGTCACTAAAAGTAATGTTTCATCCATGGTTTTAATAAAACTGAGCCAAAGATGGAAGTCAACAATATAAGTGTGTGAACATGAGTTTTACCTGACATCTTGCCTGATCAAGTAAAATGTCCACCAAGACATTATGTGTAGACCAGCCTATATGTAAAGGAAGGAATTCCAGAAAATATGTTCTTTCATGAGGGTTACAGAGTATACTGCAGAGACAGAGGAGGAACTAGTGGAGGGGTAATTAAATTGGTTAGTGATGACTATTATATTTCATATATATTCAGAATTAATGAATATGAATTGTTGGTGGAATAGAGTTTTGGGGGATATAGAAAGGAAAAGGCAAGAGTTACAGGGTGGGAGAAAAAACAAAATAAGACCATGGTGGAGATGACGATTTCATGTTCAGAGTTCAGATGTGGTAATAAAGTGATCATAATAGATGGCGGAGATGAGTAGGTCCAGGCTGATACATTTCCTCAGACCTGTATCAATTGGGCTAGTGATGGATGAAAATTCGAGTCTAAGTGAGACATTTATCCGGAATGACACGCATGCGAGTGAGCAAACATAACGTGCACCATGGATTGCGAATGGACGATGTTGAAAATGCAGAGGATTTGGAGCTGTTCACACATCACATGCTTTTTGTTTCCTTTCATTCAAACATTAATTACCACTCCAAACATTTGAAACTGTTTTTGGAAGGGTGTAATGTAATTAACAGTATGATTGCATTATAGTTCTGTTTAAAGAAAAGACTATTACTGAGAAATTATTTCTTAATCGCTAAGTACTAGTAGATAGTTACCATAGCTATTAAATGTGTAAAGGTAGTTAAAATCTGTTGGTACTCTAATTAGTCTGGTTCCTGGTGTAGTTTATGGAATGGTTTTAAGGTCTGGAGCACTTTATGTGATAAATAAGAATGGACTTACAATATTATTGGGAATTTTAATATGTATTAGCATTATTAAACTTTCATAACTGTAAGATGCCAAGTAAGTATCACTCCCCTCTAGGGTTTTTAACTTTCTCAATTATGATGTAGGGTAGCTTTAAATGAGAAAGTAGATAATACATCTAATTTCACTTTTATATCAGACACGTACTTAAAATGAACATCACACTCTTCTCTGCGGATTTTCAAGGCATATAATACAGAAAATAATTTATATAGATTCCTGCTAGCATTATACTGAGCGACTCTGGAAGCCATTGTCAGAGAAATATTTTATAAGCCACATAGAAAATTCTCAATGTAGGAAAAAGGTTTTTTTTCTTATGGCTTTACGCCTCATCGACATCATTAGAGTAAGAAAGGACTGGGGACAAGGAACGGGATGTAATTCGGCCATGCCTTTTGAAGGAAGCATCCTGGAGTGATTTGGGTAAACTATGGAAAATCCAAATCTGGATGTCCAGACAGAGATTTGGCGCCCTCCCGAATGCGGGGCCAGAGCGTTAATCGCTGATTCACCACGCTCGGTCAGAACATAACGCGATGACTTATAAAAGTCAATTACTATTACAAACAAATAAATAATACTTGTAACTAAATGTAAATAATCAGAAACAAAATTATAAATAATTAGCTGTTAACTGCGACTTCATACATGTAGACTTAGAATTTCATTGCCAGAATTGGATATAGAAAGCTTTAAGTAATGTAAGATTTGTCCCAAACAACACCGAATTGGCATAATATGACGGGAAAGCAATCACTATATCATTCTACTGCCGAACCTGTCTCATGAAGAGAATCTATTTCCAACGTATTTAAAAACAGAAAAACAAACAAAGGTGTGAGGATGTGGGAAAGGGGGGGGGGAGAGGGTTTAACTGAGGGCAGCTTTATTTCAGCTTGGTCTATTCTTTCTTCAGCATGAGCATCAGATTCTTGGGTTCTAATAACTTTAGCTGCTCGTGCTCTTCTAGAGCTACACTTTAGGTCAGGTTTACACTTGCAAGGCATGTCAAAAAAAGAAGACAAAATAAACTGATGCCAGAAGCACAGCTTGAGCAACCGATGTAACATTACAGAATAACACATGCATACATCTGTCTGTCACCATACAATAAGTTCTCAAAATTTCATGACAAACTGTTATTCATACCAAAAAAAAAAGTCCTGTGTCCACCCTACAAAGTAGTGCCTTGTCAAACTCCATCAATATCAGCACAGTCATTTAGTTGTCAAAATGTAACAAAAAGACAGAGCCTTACATGCACATTTATTTATTATTAATGCAGATCACACACAGATTGACTGCGAGAGAAACAAAGCCTAAGGGATCAATATAGCCTTAAAAAAGTGTACATGTACGGCTTTTTAAATGGCCTATGATTTGCCATGCACTGCACTCCTAAATTTGTGGGATCTACAGTTTAACATGGAATCCAAACAACTGACTGTCCAGGTGTCACTCATTTGATCAAAAACAATTATCAAAAATCTTTTCTTCCCCCGGGATTTGAACCAGAGACTATGCTCCAAACATTAGTAAGCAAGCACATTAACCACTGAGCTACCAGACAGCTGCACCAGCTATACACAGCAATATGTATTTTTTATACAGAAAAAAATATCCTATGTCCTTCCTAATGGCAAATAGCATCTCCTTGTCAAATTTCACCTGATTGGTTTAGCCATTTAGCCCTGGAAACGTAAGAGACAGAATTTCTTAAACATTTATAATATTAGTATAGGTTTACAAGCCTCTGATATTGCACTGAATAAAATAAAATACAATTAAATACAGTTGCTGGCATAACATAAAATAATACTCTTGGTTAAAATATCAAGTATCACAATCAATTTAGCACTCTTAAGTTTGACACGCCATTCAAGACAGTCACAATATACAGAAAAAAATACCAGTTGTCTGAATACAATATAACGCATATTGCAGTCCTCCTCAGCAAGATTCATTTCCATCTTAAGGTAGGCACACACCTGGTGGCATTAGACTGACCACAGGAATCAGACAGATAATGCTTTTTTTTTTTTTGGTCACTGGACATACCAGATTTAGAGCGACAGCAATTCTGATGGACAGTCTAGCCTTCCAAGACTTACCAGTTCCTATTTCAATTGGGTTCATCATTCTAGACAGGTTTTTAAACATTTATTATTATTTACAGTGAACAGTTATAGACATTGAGGATGAAGTATTAGTAAGCAGTTGTTTGCAGGTAGAAGATGAACAGAAATGGGGATGCTAACACAAAATCTGGATTCACAAAATTAATATGAAGAGATTGAATTAAGTGTATAGTTCCATAAACTGCATCAACATTTTAAAAGGTTGTGCCATATACCTGGAAAAAAAAAAAAAAATCAATGATCAGTTGGTGGGATTGTTGTGGGCGATTTCAATTGCTTTGACTTCAGATAATTGTCCAGAAGAAACGCTGCAGTTTTTTGAAGGAAGCATCCCAGCATTTTCCTAGAGTGATTTGGGGAAACCATGGAAAATCCAAATCTGGATGCCTGGTTGTGGTGTAGATTTCCCAGAAACTTTTTCAGACTATTGTAATTTATTGAAATTAGAAATACTTTTCTTTTTGTTTAGGCTTTACACCTCATCAACATCAAGGTCATTAGATGTGGGATAGGACTGAGGGCTAGGAAAAAGGAAGGAATTCCACCTGAATCATTTTGAAGGAAGCATCCTGGCATTTGTCTGGAGTGATTTGGGGAAACCATGGAAAAATCGAACTTTGATGGCCAGATGGGGATTTCAACCTGCATACTTCCGAATGTGAAGCCAGAACATTACTTCTCACCCACCACACTTGCTCTGGGGAATACTAAATTCTGTTTGTCACTTGTTGCAGAAATATCTCCTGGATCACTTGCATTCTCTTCTTCTTCTTCATTCAAATTACTCGACTCGTAATGAATTAAAGAGGTCAGGTTTGTCACTCGATCTTCATAGTTATTTGGATATAAATCGAAGTACTGCAGTTCTTTATTAAATTTGGATGGTGAAATTGCACTTACTTTTTGAGTGTAGCTCTGGCTGGCTTCATTTTCGCAGTGTCACAAATTGTCTAACTCTTCATACTCTTGCACAATTACAATCAACTGTACTAAATCCATGATTAACAACTTGGAAACTTACCAGTTGTTGATTGACTGAATGAGGATGAAAAGGAGTTGTTAATGCCAAGGGAGGTGAGCATGCTAACTTGTTGGAAAATTCTGCTGGCACATCAATAACATGAGTGGGATTGAATGCCCCCTTCGACCATGCCTGTTGGAAATGCTGACCTATGATACTTTCAATGCGGGTAGGAGTTTGAATGCTCATTGCACACAATACTTCAGCAAAAACCAAAACTCTCTGATACCTGCAATTTTTTTGTTGTTTGCCTAACTTTACACTCTGACTGTAGAGTAGGTCCCATACCAAAAAGGCAGATACAGGACCTGGATGAATATCCAGGCCAAATTCTTTCGTCCTACCCTTCTCTAATATGTGGTGATCTAAATATATCAAGTTCAACTGGAAATGGAGTGGAATTAGCAACACAAGGGAGTACAGATTTGCAAACATTTTAGTGAGAAAATAAGAGTTTATGTAAGAGGACACAATATGCTACATGGTTTCTTAATAAAGCCTGGTGAAAATTATGTGGGGTCTTAGGTAATGGAGGGAATGAGTGATCATGAGGCACTTGTGATGGACATTAGAAGGTTCAGGAAATTAGTAACCAAGGAAGAAGGAGGCTATTTGTTATAATTATAAGGTTTTTTTTCAGGAGGTATTTTAGGGAGATGTTCAATATGGAAGGAAGGCACTAGGACACTAAAGAAAACAAACAAACAGTTGAAAAAATAATAATAAGGATAGAGGAAGAAATTTTGGTCCCAAAACAAAAATGAAAAGAAGCACAGAACTTCCGCATTACAATAGTGATGTAAGGAAGTTGAAGAGGTTAGTGGGAAGTGGTCAAATAGATTAAACATGCAGCTGGGTAATAGAGAACTAAACAGGGAAACAATAGCAACAAAGAAGGATGCTAAGGATAAATTTACAAAAAATATTATGAACACTGATTGAAGGAAGTACAAATATCTGTAGCTATGTAAGAAAAATAAGATGGAAGGCAGGTATTCAGACAATTATAAACGAGGATGGAAAAGAGGTTACAGAGAATATGAAGTTGTCAGATACTGAGAAACTAGTTTTCCGAGACAGGGACAGAAGGAGAATTAACTGAGGAGAATTATCCCAATGTTAAAGTGAGCATTCTGGGAAATTAGAAATACCTGCAGGAGTTATATAGTAAAAAAAACATTATGTGATGAACGAAGTTAGCAAAGACATAGTACCATACCTGGAACTATTGTTTACGATAAATCTACAAACTTGCTGTACTCCACACGACTTGAAATGTGCCAGAACAGTACCAATTCTTAAGGGAGGGGAGACAAATAGGGCTGAGAACTATAAAACCATGTTCGACTTCAGGGGTGGGCAAGCTGAATGAGTGTCCTATAGCCAGCCACATTAAGAAAATCTGTGAAGAAAAGTGGTTTGTAGTCACCAGTGCAGATTTAGAAAAGATCACTCATCTGAATGAACGTTAATAGGTTATGTACAAGATATTACAGATGAAACAGACAAGTGAGGCCAGATAAATATTGTAACAATGGATCATTCCAAGGCATCTGACGGAGTTAGCCATATAATAGTTGTGAATAGGATTAAGACTATTGAGATAACCAAGCTGTTTCTTGGTGGGTCGAGGAATTCTAAAGAAGTAGGAAGCAAAGCATCATAGAGAGTAATGTAATATCAGGGAAGACGGAAGTGAAAACAGGTGTGCCACATTAGTGTAGTCAGACCAAAACTGTTCATTTCTAATGAATGAATGCGCAGATTACGATGCTGTATAATGGGATTAAATCGAGAGAGGATTGTGAGAAAATGCACAGGGATCTACACCAGTGGTTCCCAACGTTGACTGTACCGCCCCCCAGTGGGCGTTAGGGAGCTTGAAGGGGGCTTTTGTGAACAAAAGCAAATTTGGGGGGCGTTGATGCCCAACCAGCGCGCCCCTACCCAACACTGGCAAGGACTTGTCGATAAGATTAATTAATAACAAAAACCATTGAACAAATGTTTCAGCAAGTAATTCCAAATGTCCTTTAAGCAAGATCAGTGGGGATTAAAAGTTGGTATTAGTACATTATATCATTGTTCCTAACACCTGCTTCAATGGTTGATGAATGAGTCGCAGCAAGCGCTGTGCACCACAGGGATCACCATTATTAGTATGCTTATGTTTCGGCTCGATCAACAATGCTTATACGTTTACAATGGTCAGTGTTCGATTGTTCGGTAGTGCCTTCTGACGGAGCAACTGCGAACCTGTGCAGTATCTACAGCTTACGTGGACCTACTTACTGAAGATTATTTATTTTGGAATATCTATCTGCCACAGAAGTTAGTACATATTCATCATTATTATTTGTTTAGTATTCTATTTACTGATCGATATTACGTGAGCAATGTGCTGTGAAATTTCAACTATGTTTTAATCTTTTATTTAATTTTTGTATCATGTGCTAACTGCACTCGATCCTGTACTGATCACTGCTACTATTCCTATTATTATCAACATCATTTTTTACATTTAGAGATTTTTACAAAGGGTAAGAATAGCTATGGTTGACATGAAGTTGTATGAAATTCAAATTTAAGAAAATACTGTGATCCAGAAAACCAGCAACACTGTCAGGTTAACTGAACGTGTCCACGGGTTTGGTGATAGTCTCTTCTGTCGATGGTGAACAGTTTCTGCAGTGCATGTGGTTACTATATACGGAAACACGTATCTTGTTAGCGAAATAGCAGCTTCGGGAAGTACTTTAATTCTCAGTTAATGCAAGTTTGCTTTACTTTGTACTGAACGTGAATATGGAAATGTTATCACAATGAAATAAACAAGTGTATGCATTCGTAGTTTAAACGGGAATAATATTTCTAGTATGGTTAGCCTCTTTGTCAAAGGTAGGTGTTCCTTAAATCGAGAGGGGTGTCAAATTTATGTTCATCAATAATAAATGGGCTTTAATTTCAAATTGAACAAATCATCATACCGTTTACAACATATACTATGGGAGGCGCTAAGGCACCTAAAATCGATATGTGGCGTCTGTTTCCAGTACAAACAATGTCATATTTGAGAGCCTAAAGCTCTTATATTGCATCATGGGTAAATATTGAAATCCCTCACTTGATAAGTACTTCGTGTAAGGCCGGCATATATTGAAACGGGATATTGTTAGGCAGTTTTCACACCGGCAAAACCGGCGCCGGATACAATGTAATCAAATGAGAGCTTTAACACATAAGACCCATTCACACTAGCGGTCAGCTAGGCTCAGGTAAAAAATTGCTATACTCGTAATCCAATGGGACCATTCACACTACGCGGTTCGCTCAGGTCAGGGCAAGACAGCTCAAACTGAAGATCGCGTCACCACCGATCAACAACGGTCAGGTCAGTATGCTCGTAAGCAATAAAAGAAGAGTAAAAAATAAAAATGTTTTAATGGTATTTTATTTCTGTTTATTATTAAGTCGGCAAACTTTAATATAAATTCAAATATTATTACCCATTTTAGTACTGTGAAGATACAGATCCTGTTTCCGAATTTAAAAAAAAAATATTGTGAATATATTTTTAGAATCAAATGCTTCTGTACCAGCTTTAGCAAATAAACAAAGAATAGTTGTAAAGTAGGATTTCTCATCCTGAAATTCACTTTGTACATGGCATGAAATTTTATCCTTCCGCAAATAATTGTGCAAAATACACGTTGCTAAAATTATGTTATCAATTAATCCTGGAGCAGAATTAATTTTTCTAAAATAAATTCGAAATCTTTGAGCCCTAAAATATCAAAATCATTTCCCACCACTCGTCTCGCATGGCATAGCAGGTTGTTAGCATTCATTTTTCTCTTGATCTGTTAGCACTTGAATCTCTGGATGCACCCAGAACCATCCTCTTTTTGATCTTGACGTATTTTTAGGCTCTTGATCCAAAATCATTGCGATTTAATTGACGTTGGGGTGGAAAACGGCATTGTGCACTATGAGCAACAGAAATGAAATGGCCTCGTCTACTACTTGATCTGGCCTGACCTGAGCTGACCGCTAGTGTGAATAGGTGTTACACCTAGTCCGGTCTGGCAGATCACTGGCCCTTTGATTTAATTGTTTCTTATGCACACTTGTCCACACTGGTGCAGGTGGCGGAGAGGATCTAATCTCCGTCCCGACAATTTTCTGTAGTTTTGTAATAAGTAATTACTCGCGCGATACTATGACATTAATTGAATTAGTTGATATTAAACCTTATTTGTGGGATAAAACAGCCAACTATTTCAAAGTTAGAACAGAATGCGTGCAAAGAGATTTACACATTTTTGAAAGAAGATTTTGAAGTGAAAGAAAAAAATAACTGAAAGTTGATCAGCTATACATTTATTATTAGTTATAACAATACAGAACAGGTTACACAATTTATTTTGTTAATTTGCCATGGCAACGCGCCTTCGATACTGACAAAGTATCTTTGTGTTGTTACCACAAATAATAGAACAACCAGATTTACAATTTTAAGTAAATAGTAAGTTAATTATAATGTTTGTTAGTACTAATGATAAATATGTAATTTATCATTTTTCAGTTTGTTTCATTTTCTTTTCATTTTGAAATATTCTTTCAGAAATATATACATCTCTTTCCACGCATTCGTTTTACTTTACTTGTGCTTATTCCCAATCTGTAGGTCTCATGTAAGTCAGTAAAGTTTGCTCCTTTAACGAGATCCTTAAAAATCAATAGAAGAAATTTATAGATTTCAATCGCAGCCGTAGATATTGTATAATATTTAAAAAAAGAGTTCATTTCGTAATTGGTCAAAAATTTTCAATGAAACAAAAATATACCAGAATATTTGTGTACCTAATTTATTTCACTTTTTCTTGGCCTCTTTTTGTATTTGAGTCAACACAGGATGTATCCAGTACTGTATGTTAATGAAATATTTACTATACTTTGTTCTACGATATAATAAACTATTAAAGTAACGTTTTTTGAATGGTGGATGCCGATTTCTTCCGCCAAAGCAAAAAAAAAACTGATTTCAGGATATTCTTAACATGACCATTCCAGATTGGTATTAGAACCTTTCTCAAACCTACAACAGATTTATCGCTACAGGAAGAGTTGATAGAACTGTCAAAAAATGAAGAATTAAAATTGAAATTGATATCAAGAATTTTTCCTACAGAGGCAAATTCCAGATTTATATCCCGCTTTGTGGGCTGCAACAAAAAAGTTTTTTATTACATTCCCTGAAAATCCAAAATATCTGGGTGTAACTCTTAATAGAGGTCTCACTTTTAAAAGCCACTGTCGCAATGTCAAGATGAAAGTATCAGCACGCAACAAGATCTTAAGCAAGTTGACCGGATCTATCTGGGGAGCTAATCTAAGCAGCATCCACACCTCTGCCTTAGCATTATGCTACTCCACGGCAGAGTATGCATGTCCTGTGTGGCAAAAATCCAGCCATGGTAAGACAGGAGACGTTGCGCACCACAGAAGATGCTGGGTCATCATAGGTTGCCTCAGACCATCGCCTGTGAGCAAGATGGAGATACTAGCTGGCATCGCCCCTGGAGATATACACCAGGAAGTTGCCACCAGCGTGGCAAGGCTTAAAGTGATTGAAGTCATCCGACACCCCCTACATGGCTATAGACCAGTGCCATCGAGACTATAGTCCCGTTCAAGCTTGTGGAGCTCCAAGCAATGAAAGAATACTGGCTTGGGAGAAGAGATTACAAAAAAGGGTTTGAGTGGATCAAGCCAAAAGAGGGTCCACCACCTGGGTCTGAAAACCATGGCCCATATGGAAGTTGCTAAACAGGCTTCGAGTTAGAGTTGGCCGCTGCAAAGATACACTTGCCACTTGGGGATACCTGGGAGAACAGCCAGATACCACATGTTCGTGCGGCGAGAGAGAAACCATGGTACATTTTCTGTCCACAACTTGGAATAAATATATCTCAATTTGACCTCCAATCAGCTAGTGACAAAGCCATCACATTGGCAGAAAAACTACCACATATCTGATGCTGTCATCGACACGAGAAGTAGAAGAAGATTGCATTCTCGTCGTCATATTTAGCTGAAAGGGGATTTAGTGTAGTAAGCAATTTGCTAACAAAGAAAAGAAACAGATTGTCAGTAGTGGAACGTGGCGATTTAAGACTCCTGCTGACCAATATAGCACCAAATGTAGAAAAATTAGTATGATTACATCAATCTTGGACCTCTCACTGATAATTTTACGATAATTTTCAATATATGTTTTTAATCAAATTTTGTACAAGGCACCAATAATGTTAATATTCTTTAATAAAGTAATTAAAAAAAATTGTCCTCGTTTTTAAATATTTAATATAGTCCAATTCACCTAAAGCCTCGTATCCACTTGAGCACACTCAGGCGAATGAGCCGCTCATTCATTTGAGCGCGCTCGTTCGAGTGTGCTCAAGGAAAACTAAATTTTGGTCGAAAGAGCCTGGTTTCAGTGCTCAGAAAACGCTCGGCTATTGACCTGTCGTCACGCATAGCTGCGGCCTTTATTATTATCCATACAATGTCAAAACAGAGTAGAAAATTACCAAGTTGATGGATTAGAGAAAGTCATCGTCAGCGAAGAAATTATCTTAATAATTTAATTCGCGAATTGACTTTAGAAGAAGACAATGAGCTATTTCAAAACTTTACGAGATCGATTTAGAACGTTTGCTGTCATTAGTTGGACCTCATATTAAAATGCACGATACGCCTATGCGTGAGGCGATCCCACCAGAAGATAAAATTTATAATAACTTTAAGATTCCTAGCCTCAGGAAGTCCCTACAAAAGCCTGCCGTATATGTTCAAAGTATATAAACAAAGCATCATCCGTTTAGTACGGGTAGTCTGTGATAGCACTTTTAAGTCACTCCAAAATTACGTTTTTAATTTGTGTTTACAAGTATAGATTTAAAGGTTATTTTTTTTTTTTTTTTTTTTAAAATTATGGCATTGATTTCAAGTTTTTAATAAAAATTGGTAAAACAATTATATTGCCTGGCACAAAATCAATATGATTTTAGGCACTTAGGATCTGAATTTCGTAACACCATATTCAATCAAATTCCGTTTAGCTGTGAGAAATACTATTAAAAAAGACTTATCACTTCCCGTTATAGAAGTTCTCGCCTGAATGACCCTAGCTGGGTTGTTATTTTTTTCTTTACATCATCAATACTAAAGTTTCATATCTCGCTTATTTCACGCCATGCACCTTATTTTTTAGTTCGATTATAATACTGGAGCTATCCCATAACACCCTCTTTGATTCATACGCATCAATTAGAGTTAAGCAAGTTTCATAGTCCCACGTGCTCGCCCTCATTGTAGAAACCGCCAAATACCGTCCACACTGAGCGCCGAACAAACACTGGCTCGCCTTTGAGCATTCCAAAATACCGACAACCGATTGGCTCGCCCCGAGAGCACTCGCTGTCGTTCGTTGCGAACGTGCTCAGGCGTCCACGCCTGAGCCGCTCGCTTCACTGAGCGGCTCATTCGCCTGAGCGTGCTCAAGTGGATACGAGGCCTAAGAGGGGTGCCATCAAATCACTGTTTGAAGAAGTGGGTAACAAGCCAATTACATTGAAGCACTATTGATTACACAATGTTGATTACAACAACAAAAGAAGCCGGTGCTGTTTTTTTTCCCCCGAAAAGGGGGTGGTAGGTCAAAAAAGGTTGGGAACCTATGATCTAGACAGTATACTTAGATGGATAAGCATGGAATGAAGAGACATGCCAAAAAGAGTCAATATATTAAAAATACAGATAGGAAAATAAAGGTTTTGTATGATTATTCAGAGGAATTGCTCATTGAAGGAATATCAGCTGATACTAAGCTAAACTGGGCAGAGCACACTATAGCGGTTGTAAAAAAAGGATTCAGAGTAGGCATCTGTTGGAGAGGATAGTGACAGGATGTACCAGGGAAGTGAGAGAGATTGTTTACAAAACTTTGGTCAAGTCCTTGCTAGTATTGCAGGTTGATATGGGACACACATGGGTATCAAATACTGGCACTGGAAGGAGTGCACAGGAGCTAGATTAGCCTTTGGAAATAACCAAATGATGCATTGAGTAACTGAAATGGTAAAGAGTTGGGTTGGGCATCATTGCAAGACAGAAGACAGCCGAAGAGAATTGTGGGCATGTACAAGGCATATAGTGGTGATGAGGCCTAGATAAATATTAGTGGAAGATTTTGAAGCAGCATGTGAAAGAGAAGAAAGGAACATGAAAGTAAATTAGCAACTGATTGCAGGCATAAGAGAACAGGGAATAGTTGGGGATTGATGTACTGCAACCAATTTACCTAAGGAGCTTATAACAATATCAATCGGAATGAAGGACTTTAAGGTAAAAATATGTATGAATCTTAAACATGTAGGGAAATTGCCATCAACATATGAATTTCATAGCATTTAATAATAATAAAAAAAACTTGAACTTTATTTTCATCAGGCTGTTGGGCACTAGCTGTAAGAGCCTGTGAAAATTATTTATTTAACTAAACTTAATGGTACAACTTATTTTAATTTCTTGGCACGGATCTCACAACAGTATACTCTGCTTGTATTTCCTTTGCCACTAAATTCTCTAGTATTACATCTAATTTTGTTATTTGCATTTAATTATCTGAAACAACATATTGGTTATTAGACCGATTCAATCATGAATGGAATGTCATTTTCATTTCTCAGTTCAATGGAAAAAAGAAGTCCAAGTGTATCCAATTCCGTACCTTACTATTTTCTCGAATAACACCAAGATCCGTCTCTTTGTATCATTCTATGAACATATACTACTGAAATCACACATTAGTATTTTTCAGGTAATCAATTGTTGAGTAAAAATTCTAATTCTGACTACTGAGATTATTCAATTGTGTTCTCTTAGGTCTTTCCAATATGATGCCATTTTCCCAGTTTTGCAGCGACACCTAAATTGTCCAAGACTGCTGATCTATTCCCAATAACATCTCCTGGCATCATATAATATGCTATCTGTACATATCTCAATGGATGGTCTAGTTGTAGTTTCAATTAAATATCCACATCCATGTGATCCTATTATTTTCACTTCAGGATTGTCAGTTTCTCTAAGTCAATATCAAAACCAACCGTGAAAAATGTCCTCTCAGGATATCGACTAATCAGTAAATCCCGCAACCTGTCCAATTTTTCCAATAACTTGTAGAGTGTCTCAACTGAATTATCTGTATATGCTTATCATAATTCCAATGAGTCATCTTGTTCTCAGAGGGTTGTTTTAGAAGGGTTAAGACCTCATATTCAATGCCACAGTTTAGAAGAATTAGAAAACAGCTTTCTAACTTATTTGTTACACAAAACATATGTACAACTGAGTATGCTAATATGGCTTACATTACATCTAGATCAAAATATAGACTGAATGGAAGTAGTTGGACCCAGTCTTCAAATAGGTATGTAATGATAGTACATATGTTCAATAACAATAACAAAAATGCTATAATACACAAGTACATAAACTATGAACAAAATAAAATAAGAACCAAGTATTATGTTAAAAAAACTTATATTTTTGCATCTACATCCATACTCTGCAATTCACGAACGTTGTGGGTGGCAGAGAGTGCTAAGAACCAATCTTAATCAAGCCTTTGCAATACGGATCCAAACTCCACAAAAGTAATCCAGATGCGGATGCACAAATCTTTTATATGCTATTTCCTTTGTATGAGCATTACAATTCCTGAAAATACGAGCTATGAATCATAATTTAGAATTAGCTTTGCCTAAGATGGAAGTTATGTGCAAGTCCCATTTAATGTTTCTTTGTACTGTTACCCCTAGATATTTCAGCGAATCAATCATGTCAACTGAATTGTTTACTTTATGCTCGTGAGCAAACTGATCCCTTCTGTTACTTATTCGTATTGCCTTGCACATTTTGCAATTAAGTGTAAGCTGCTATTTACGGAACCATTCGGAAATAAGGGACTGTGCACAAACTACGTGGCATGGTCCAGGGGAGCGGTTGGCTGGAAGGCTAAGCTGGACTATGTAGGGAGAGGGGGGGGGGGGATTCCAAGCCAGGTCATGCAGCTTTCCTTTCATAACATTTTTCACAGTTAAAATGAGGAACAGAACTCACAACAGCATGTGAATATTTATTTCCCCTCAGTTAATTATCTCAGTATGTAATTTACAATAGTCTGACAAGAGAAAACAGTACACAATGTCTTCTGGAATCAAAAGGGAAAAAACTGTGCTACATGGGGGGGGGGGGGTGTTCACAGGAGGCCAAAATGGAGCTACGTGGTTTATGGACGCTCCCTAACATCAAAATCACGTTGAATTTCTAAGCAATCGTCAGAGCACCTAATTTCCCTATAGACAATTGCATTGTTGGCAAACAATCGCAACCAGCATTTAACTTTGTCACCTAAATCATTTATAAAAATTAAGAAAAGAAGTGGTTTTATTACACTTCCTTGAGAAATGCCTGAAGTAACATCTAGCTTAGTGAGGCTTCCCCGTCAACAGTGACATACTGTGGTCGACCATCTATAAAATCACGTATCCATTTGCAAATTTGATCCGATTACCATATGCTTGAATCTTCACTAAAAGTCGGTTGTGTGGCACAGAATCAAAACCTTTCAGAAAATCCAAGAAAATTGCATCAACTTGTGAACCTGTATCGATAACTTTGATTAAATCATGGGAAAATAAGGCCAATTGTGTTTCATACTATCCCTTCTTCCGAAATCCGTGTTGACACGGTGTAAGTAACTCATTCTCACCTAGAAACTTCATAATTTTAGAGCATATGACATGCTCCAGAACTCTACTGCAAACAGATGTTAGAGATGTGGGTCGATAATTCCTAGGATCACTCGAATCTAATTTCTTTAAAACAGGAAATACGTGGGCTAATTTCCAGTCAGAAGGTACTTTTCTCTCTTCTAAAGATTTTCGGAATATATCTGACAGAAATGGTTCAGTTTCCTCCGTGTAGTCTGAAAATACTCTTACCAGTACACCATCGGGAGCGGGCACTTTACCCCACTTCAGGAGCTTTAATGCTTTACAATATCTACACTATCAATTTCTACCGGATCCATCTCTAATTCTACATGATGTGGTAAAGTGGAATGATTCTATGTTTACGTGAGTAAATGAATTTTTAAATTCAGTGTTAAATACGGTAGTCTTGTGGTGGCTGTTGTCAACTTCCTGTCTGTCTTGTATTAGAACTGGCTTATTGTTGCCACTATAACTTTTTTAAATATGACAAAAATTTCTTAGGGTTTTTGGTGAGGCTCCTGGAGGGAGAGATCCAACGAAAGTCATTAAAGACCTCATGCCCACATTCTTAACATGTCCCCTTATCTCATCTAATTTATCTAAATCAGTCCAATGCATCGTCCTTCTTGATCGTAAATGTCATCCTTTGATTTTTGAGTAACCCTTTAACGTCACGTGTATAACATGGAGGATCAATCCCTTCCCTGATTGTCCGTTTCAGTATATGCAAGCCCATACCTTCCCCGACTATGAATCAATACCGCAACTCTTCAACGGTGCCACTTGCTACTACGAAGGTAAGGTAATTATGCCTCAAGAATGTTCTAAAACACTCTTTTGATGCCTTTTTGAATCTTTAAACGATCATTTTTTTTTGCACATGGTTGTTAAAATTACTATAGCAATTACAACTTTGTGATCACTTATTTCTGTGGTGGCAGAAATGTCTGTGAATAATTCAGGCCTATTTGTAACGAGAATATCTAAAATATTACATTACCATTGAGGCATCACATTGGTTATGTTCCAATCTGCTCAAGAATGTGATCTGAGAAATGCTCTACAATGATTTCGCAAGCTGCTTTATCCCTGACACCAGTAACATGAACGTATTTAGTCCAGTCGATATATGGCAAGTTGAAGTAACCACCTAACATTATTGTGTGGTCCGGAAATTGATGATCTATATTATTTACATTATTCCTTAAGGCCTTGGCAATAGTTATGCTTGCATCTGGTGGATGATAGAGGGAGCCATCACAAGTTTTGTCCTAGCTATGCTGAGCGTAATCCATAAGATTTCACAGACAGTATCGACATCTATTTCATACATGGGAGGTACTTACTAACAGTTATAAATACACCACCTCCATGGGAATGCAACCTATCCTTACAGAAAATGTTCATGATGCTATCAAAGATTTCAGCAGAACTTATATCCGGTTTTAACCAACTTTCTGTGCCTATTACAATATCAGCATGTGTACTAAGAATAATGTTTTCGAGTTCAGGCTGTTTATTACAAACACTTCTGCAGTTAACTACAAGAACATTTAATGTTCAAGGTTCTTTTAAGCTACCCCTAACATGCTGTGTTGAATTTATCTGGGCTGTACATGTGAACCACAAGCATTTAATTGCATTTTCATTATTGACCTGACAAATGTATCACTAATCATGATGGTATAACTCTTATGATGCTGATCTTTTAAGTTTTTGCCAAAGCAGTTTGAATATTATATACTAGAAGGAGCAACAGCACTAGTGTTCCTTCACAAATTGAACGATGTGCATGCCACCATATTGAGGGCAACAGGTAGCTTTTGTACAGCTGAAATATATCAAAGTGATCGAGTGCTTTTTCTGTTTTACACGTGTTTTCTACGATGGTCAAGTCTTGTGCTGCATATAACTGCAGCAACCATACTACAAGAGGCACAAATTTATCGTTTCACACGCAAGTATGCATTTAAATAAGTTCTAAATTTTCTGCTGTCTTAACCCTTGGATGTGATCTGACAGTGTTGATCACATGTTTAATATTTTCTTTCAATGTAGATTTCCACCCCGAGATTTGAATAAATTCAGGCAGTGGTTGGGTAAAATATGCCCGGACAATTTTACTCCCTCAGAACATAGTGTTGTATGTTTCCAGCATTTCCAGAAAGAATGTTTCTGGAAAAATGGAAATAAAAAAGATCCTGAAACCTTCAGCGCTACCAACAATTTTCTGCTTTCCAGATAATATATCGAAGGTAAGGACTACAAGTTTTGCAATATGGTATATACAAAATACAGTAATATTATTAGCATCTAACCTTTATTAATTTAGCAACTACATATGTAGAAATGCTACACTATCTGTGAACAAATATTTAAGGAAATTGTTCCTTCTTTTCTAAATTACTACCATGCTGTATAAAATGTACATTATGTAATATTTTTCAGAAGACTGTTGCTTGACCTCCTCCAAAGGAAAGAAATATGCCAGTTCTTTCTTAAAATATTTATAAGGAAATCAGAAAGCAAGAAGACTGTGCAGCACGGCCATGCTACAAAAAAGTATAATAAAAATCAGAAAGCGTCAGACAGAAATTAAACAAAACTGTGCTGTTTTATAATCATAAAAAAGTTGATTTCTTGTATTTACTTTGCTTATATTCCAATATGAATGGTGTAATTGTTATTAATTTTGTAATTTTACTGCCCAGATGTTGAACATTGGCATCTTGCCAACTAAACTGGTGGTAGTTGCTGGTATATACAAAAAGTGGGATTACTGGAGACTGCGATTCCGCCAGAAGTTGGCATCATAATACTGTAGTGGTCAAACGTAAGACTCCGCTAGAAATTATTTCCGAAGTGCATTTAACAGTTTCATGTTGGTCCAGGCTGTATTACAACCTAATTTTTGGTTGAAAATAATGGTCCAGGTTGTATTACAACTGGATTACTGCTTGGTAAATAATACTAATTATGACTGACTACAGCAGTATTACAACAATATTAGTTAATGTTGTTGTAGCGGAATCGCAATCTCCAATAGACGCCAAAAAGTGAAAAAAAAAGAGAATGGGGCTTTACAAGGTTATACTTTCAAACCAGGGGGTGGACTTCCATTCAAGTAATATGTAACTTGAAAAATGTATTTAATACATTTTGTTGGCCATGGCCAGACATAGTAAAATCTGATTAACAAGGAGTCAATCATGCTAAGAATTCCTAGATCCATGTGTGTGTGTGTGTTTTTTTTTTTTATCTGCTTAATGTCTCTCTAACAGCGAGGTCTTTAGAGACGGGAAAGAATGGTGGGCAAAGAATGGGAAGGAATTCGGCCATGGCCTTTTGAAGGAAGCATCCCGGCATTTGCCTGGAGTGATTTGGGAAACCATGGAAAACCCAAATCTGGATGCCCAGACGGGGACTCGAACCGCCGTCCTCCCGAATGCGAGGCCAGAATGCTAGCCGTTACACCACCACCCTTGGTCTAGAGCCATGTGCTAAATTTTTAAGTCTTTAGAAGGAAAAGACCTTAAAAAAAATGTTCACAATAGAAAAGGCAAACCTTTCCTTCTTCGGCTGCCTTAAAACTGAACTGCTGGATCACATTCTTAATTTCAATGTGATGAATGTCAGATTCTGTCTTTGAATGTAAAATTGAACAGAAAATGATTGCTCAACTTCAGAAGAAAACTTAGTCTGGGCTCAGAACTCCTAAATTTGTGTACCGGTACCTCATCAGTTTTCCTTCACTATATTTATTACTATTATTAAAACGTTAACTTCTTTCCAGATCAGTTAAATTAACCTGCTTGAAGAGGGAGAAAAACTTAATTTCTCAGAATGAAGAAAACGAGTCTGAAAGTTAATATAGTCAGCAGAAATTCACAAATTACCTTGTAATTAATGTAATTTGAGCCTAATGGGTAATTGAATACCATTAACATTATAAAAATTTCTATTCTGCAGTGGTTTGTTATAGAATTTTGAAGATCCCACAATTACTTGCCCTTAACATTGCACAGCCAACAGTCTTCAATTTGCTAAGAACTCTGGTCACCTTTCACGCACGACAGGATTAGCTCAGTTTTTGCCACAATCACAGCTAGGATGATCCATTATTATGTTTAATAACAATAAAATAGCATTTATGTCATAGGAAACATCTGTTTGGAAAGTAGCTTTCATCAAATATTCATGAAATTTCATGTATCACAGTTTGCTGATAGCATCAAGAACTTTAGATAATGCTTAGATTTTTTCAGACTACCCTCATATTTTCCAGAAATGTATAATTGTGCTTACATTGAGGTAGGTACAAAACCAACTAATATGTATACAACTAATTACACCAAAAATATATCTTCATTCCACACATGTTAATACCAAATAACAAGCATATGGTCCTGCTGACGGGTTTATTGGAGATCGCGACTCTGCTACAACAACATTCTCTAATGATGTCATAATACTGCTGTAGTCAGTAGCAAGACATATTTTCAAGCAGGAATTCCATTGTAATACAACCTCAATCATTATTTTTAAGCAGAAATTATGTTGTAATATCCAATGGACGAGCACGACACCATTACATGTACTTCGGAAAGTAATTCTAGCGGTGTCTTGCATTTGACAACTGCCGCATTATGACGCCAATTCCTTGCGGAATCGTGATCTGCAGTAACCCCCAGCTAACCATATGCAACTATAAGCCAACTCGCTTTACCGAGCACAAGTAATTGTGGTTGGTGTAATACATAAGATATGCAATAGTTTTTTGATAATTTCATGGAATAAATCCATAACAAGTAAAATCAACTACATGACTGCACACCTATAAATGCAAGAATCATGTGAGGAAGAAATCTGAGGATTCTTTTTTTTTTTTTGGTGGGGGTGGAGTTCCTATTTGCACATTCTGTGAACACAACAGTGAACTTTAATGTGCATCAATTTGAGTGACCATACCATCCACAGAAAAAAGTTGTCAAATCTCCACAAACACACATTAAACAGAAGGTATGATTTCATCAGTTGAAGCAACTGTTATTTTAGGTGCTGGGATCACATCTGAATCCTACACACCTATAGTGAATGAGATAATCTCTCACTTAAATTACATTTTAATTGATGTGTATAGGGTATTTTCTATATTTCCACTGGTAACACACACTTCTCTATTCTTACAATTGATAATTTCATATAACAATCATTCATATTTCATGCATTTCCCCATGGTTAGATGGCATTAATCTATCAATTTGTATGAACTTACTGACAATTGGAAAAAACTATTTATCCACACTGTTCACAACAAAACAATTAGAAATAATTATGTGAGAAACACAATATACATCAAGAAACATTCTCCCAGATAACAGGAGCAGAAACTTAAAAGCAACCACTCGCTTAAATAGAAAACATGTATATATTCTTATGAATATTCGGTTTATTAGAGGCAATCTGTCAATACACTAATCATAACGGTGTAAATAAAACAAATATTACTGTGAAAACAGTCATCATAATCATTCCACGAGTTTCGAAATGTGAAATTCATTTTTTTTTAACTAGCAAATTCAAAATATTGCAGTGATAACACCAAGCAACAAACAGCACTCATCACATGGGAGAAACAGAGAAACGTTTACTCTGACATTTTAAGATTCAAAACAGCTCAAGAGGAAACATTGTTTTAAAACTTACCTCATTGTCTTTATTGTTTCTTATGCCGCGAACTAAATCTGTCAAATTTTTATCAAACATTCTCTCCAAATTTCCCTTAACCTTTTTCAATGCCATGTCAACATAATAACAAAAATAACGAACGTTACATCTAAACAAAAATTCAATTCAACGAAATGAAAAGGCCCAAATTTTCATACGCCGTGCTATAACCAGTCATTTTCAAACATTTACAATAAAAACACGTTAGATCGCAATCACATGACAAGAGCCGCGCATGCAAACTTCTTGTGCTGTCAACCAAAGCATTTCAGGAAAGTGATCGTGTACACTTGTATCAATCAGAGATATAATAACATAAGCAATAAATTCCTCACAGGTAATGAATACATTATTTAGTTTTAGAAATATGAATTATATGATATGTAGCCTAGTTTCTAAGACTTTGCGAAAACTCAAATACCTCTACTCAACAAAATGACACAACAGAATACATTCATTAATTCATATTATGTTTGAGATCACATTAAGACATGAATAACATTTGGCTAAATTACGTGATTACACAGTTCTGTCACATGAAATTGAACTAATACACACATTGTATTGGATAATTTCATTCATCTGATGGATTCGTTCACTAAAAAGTTAAGCGTTGTTCTCGACCCGAAAGATGGACGGACCCTTCCGAAGGAGGCATATTAAGTCTGATATTACAGGTAGGACGGCAAGTTCGTTTCATCGTTACCTATGCTATCTCGGTAATCCTATCGGATAAAGTGTACCTACAGTTTAACGTGGAATCCGAACCACTGAAGCAGGTATACTTCAAATTACACAGTAAGCTGTGCAAGAACTGAAGGTCGGGATAGGGACCTTTGAAAATCCCCGCCGAGATAGCTATTCCAACCCTAAGACCTTTCGATCTAAAGTCAGACGCATTAATGACTGAGCCACAAGACTGCTCATTTAAACTACGAGGGGGTACCAAAAAAAAAAGGATTTATTTTTTGAAAGCTACATATTTTCAATTTTTTTACGATACAACCTTATCCCCTTCAAAATACTCTCCATTACAACTAACATATTTGTCCCACCGGTGCTTCCACTGTTAGAAACATTTTCTGTAGTGATCTTTCGAAATGGCTGACAGCTCCTCCTAGTTCTTCCCTTGATCTCTTCAATGTTGTCAAATCGGTGTCCTTTCATGCCCCTTTTCATGCGCGGATGTAAGAAAATGTCGCACGGAGCCAGGTCAAGCGAGTAAGGTGCGTGGGACTGCGGAACAATGCCATTTTTTTAGCCTAAACGTTCCTAACAGAGACGGCTGTGTGTGCAGGTGCATTGTCGTGGTGGGAGAACCAGTCTCCTGTCTGCCACAAATCGGGTCGTTTTTGACTAACACGGGTGCGTAATCTTCTTAAAACTTCCAAATAAAAGGTTTGACTGACGGCCTGATTTGGGGGAACAAACTCTGAATAAACTACGTTCAGAACAAGGTTTGTCATCAGTCGACATGTCGCCTTTTTTAAACCAAGCGAACCACTCGAACATTAGAGTTTTTCCCGTAGTATCATCTTTGTAAGCTGTTTTAAACATTAAAACAGTTTCAGCAGCACCATGCCGGCATTCGCCTGGAATGATTTGGGGATACCATGGAAAACCCAAATCTGGATGGCCGGACGGGGATTCGAGTGTTCTATCGAATGCGACGGCACAGCGTTCCCGCTCACCCACCACACTCGGTTAAATGAATCAGTTCACACACAAATCATTACATAACAAAACAGATTCAGGCATAAAAAAGCAAAGACATAGATTAATATGTGCATTAATTATAAAAATTGTATTCATACAAGATACTGGCAATTACACTGAAATGCCAAAAGACATGGGATACCTATTAATGGGGTGTAAGCGTTTGGGAGAGACTTAGTTAGCCTCCTAAACAAATGTCAACCTCTCCTTCACGTGATGCACCCCGTTTGCACGGACGAGGATCTGGCGACTGAATTGATTCCTGGCTTATGGAGTCACCCACTGCTTGCCAACGGTCTCCTAAAAGAGAGCGGGAGATCGAGGAGTGATCCAGGGCACCCTCTTGCTCTTGGTGTTGGAAAAGGTCCCTACATGCTGATGAATCAGAAATGATCAACGGTATGGGGATGCAGAAGGCCACGAAAGACATTGCATTAAAGACCCTAAGCGTATTCCGAGGACATGTAATCCTCTAAAGTTACGCCTAGAATTATGGCTTTTCCTGGGTAAAATATTCGGGAAGTAAAATTATTCCCAATCTTATCTCCGGGTGGGGAATGCTCAGGGAGAAGTCATCAGAATGGATTGGAGCCTTCTACGAGTCGGAGTGTGGAATATTAGAAGTCTGAATATGGCAGGTAGATTAGAAAACTTAAAAAGGGAGATGGAACGACGTAAGTTGGGTATAGTGAGATTAAGTGGAAGGATGCCCAAGATTTCTGGTCTGGGGAACACAGAATAGTTGACAAAAAAGCTGTCGGGGAGTTACTGGTGTAGGATTTGTAATGAACAATGGGAAAATGGGTGATTCATTATGAATAGTTTAGTGGCAGGATTATGATGAGGGTAGAAACTAAGCCCGTTCCAACCACATTAGTACAAGTGGATATGCCAGCGTCACAGGAAGATGATGAAGAAATAGGTCAAATATACGCTAAAATTGAAGAATTAATCCAATATGTGAAGGGGGAGGAAAATCTAATTATCATGGGTGATTGGAATGCGGTTGTGGGACAAGGGAAAGAAGTCAATAAAGTAGGAAGTTTTCGTCTCGAAAAAGAAATGATTGAGGAAGCAGGTTGTTAGACTTTTGTGAAAAATATAAGCTGGTCGTTGCGAACAAACTATTTAAGAACCATGCACGAAGGATATACAGCTGAAAACGTCCAGGGGATACACGTAGATATCAGCTACATTATTCATTATCAAACAAAGATTCATGAATCAGGTTCTAGACCGTAAAGCATAGCCAGGGAATTACATAGGTAGATAGATAGATATGTTCACTTTGATCCCATGTGAGAATAATCTCGGGGATGTGGAACAGTACATACACTTATTAGTAATGTCAATATTACTATATAATTGATAATATTATTATATATTGACAACAAGTTAGCAACAACCCATTAGTATAACCAATATCTCCTGTAATCTACAAATACAATCCCGAGTTAATCAATACTTATTATGTGGAACAGTGTATACACTTGCTACCAGCATCTAATAACCAGTTATTTTCTTACCAACCAGTTACCATGATATGTTTCACTGTAATTTGTGACTACGTATTATATTATGTTAGTTGCTATTTATGAGGAACAGTACACACACCTATTAGCAATATCAATTATATTACCAACAACTCATAAGCAGTCAATTACCTAAAAATCTGTTAATATGATAATTTTTCACAGCAGTTTTTGAGTGCATGCTATCCCATGTTAGTTACTATATATGAGTGAAATTTTGTAAACAGTGTAATTAGTTCATTTGTCAAAAGTTTCAACAGAAAGAAAAACCATATATCATTTTAGTAATTGTGGAAAACTTTGTCACCTTACCCTTCCATACACCATACATAATATTTTATCAGTCATTCTTAGTTACCAAATTCCAAGAAGAAAATTCTTTCACAGAGTAAAATGGGTTCTGAAGCAGAAACTCTTTCAGTTTGGACTTAAAGTAGTTGGGTTTTTGTAGATAACATTTAATTTCTGTTAGTAATACATTGAATAAGGAATCTCCAGTAAATGTTAACCCTTTCTGTACAATTGACAGTGATTTGTAATCCTTGTGAATATTATATTTATTCCTAGTATTATGGCTATGTATGTCAGCATTAAGATTGAAGTGTTCAGGATTTTCTACTACAAATGTTAGTACACCCAGGTTTTTAAATAGATTTCTGCACGACGTCTGTGGGCTTGCTCCACAAATAGTTCTTATAGCACTCTTTTGCAATTTAAATACCCTCTGTGCTTGTGACGAGTTACCCCAGAATGAGATGCCATAAGTGAGCAGGGAATGAAAATATGCAAACATATACTCTGACCACAATCTGTCAGGCTGAAATTTAAAATAATAAAGAAGCAACCCAGGCAGAACAGACTGGAAGTGAACAAATTGAAACAATCTAACTCGAGAGAAAACTTTGAATAGATGGTAGACGTAGTAGAGAAATAACTCTGAAAGGAGTTCAACTGAGGAGAAATGAAATGCACTGAATAGAGAAACAAACAAAGCTGATAAGGAAACATTAGGTTTATGGGAAGAAGTTCTCCGAAAACCTTGGATCACTGAAGAAATTTTGTAGTTGATGGATCATAGGAGGAGGCACAAAAAATGCTCAGGATAAAGGAGGAAGAGTGCAACAGAGACAAAGTAGAAATCAAATAAGCAGGAAATGCAAAAAAAAATCAAAAGAAAAATGGCTTCAAGAAAAATGCGAAGTAGAAAAGGAAATGGTTATAGGCAAAGTAGGTGTGGCATATAGGAAAATCAAACAGAAATTTGGAGAAACGAATTAAAGATGTACAAACATTAAAGCTGCAGATGGGAAACTTCTTTTAAGCCCAGAAGATAGAGCTAACCAATGGAAGCGATACATAGAGAACCACAGTGCACTGGAAGAAGAAGTTGGCGCTGACATTGATGACTTAGGAGATCCTGTTTTGAGGGCAGAATTTCATCGCGCTTTGAATGATTTGAAATCTAACAAGGCAGTTGGAATCGATGAGATTCCTGCAGAACTTCTGAAATCCCTATGATCAGAAGGAATATAAAGATTATTCAAAATGATGTCAATAAGTTTTGAAACAAGGGAGATTCCAACTTATATTGAAGAAAGTATAATTTCCACACTTCCAAAGAAAGTACAAGCTGACAAATGTGGAAATTTTCTCACTATAATATCACGTGCTTCAAAGTACTGGCTAGAATAATATACAGAAGAATGGAAAGAGTAGTAGAAGAGATAGTAGGTGAAGTTCAGTTTTGAGCTTAAGAAAAACAGCGGTACAAGGGAAGCGTTTCTGGTCTTAAGATTAATACTTGAAGGGTGGATCAAGAAAAACAAAGGAATGGACTAACGAGAAAGTCTTTGCATTAATAGAGCTTTACCACGCTCGATATGTTTTATGGAATTGTAGATTGAAATAATACAAGGATTGTAATAAACGACACATGATGCGCTTATGGGAATAGCTATTAGTTTTGGTATTGACATGGAGGAAATTTACAGAGAAATAAAGAATCTGGTTGGACATGATTGGTATCTATTATATATTTGAGACATTACAATTTATAAAACATTTTTACGAGTTAATTTAATAATGTAGTTCAGTTTTTAGTATTGGTCTCGTTGAAAATATACCAAACCATCTGGGGAACTAAAAAACTCGGCAACTTCATCGCTAATCGCCTGTGCATCAACTGTATGTCTTCTTGGTATCCAGGGAAAGTTCATGAACCCATGTGTTGGAGGTTCTTGTTCCATATTCCTGGACGAGTTTTTTCTGTTTTCGAACATTTGGTATAGAACGTCCTATTAGGATTGTATATTGCTGTAGATACGCTTTTATTTAGAAAATTGTGGAAATAAAGTATATTTAACGTTACTTTTTTAGCCGTGTTTGGTCCCATTAACATTGGCTTTCCAAATACGCGAATAACTGAAGATATTGTGCTGAATATACTATTCGACACTCTGCGTGCTCTGGTTAAGCGTTAATTAAGAATCCATTATACTGAGCCATTTTCTTGTATTACCATTAGACGAGAGAGGAAATGCATTATCAGCAACAAAAACAAATGGTGTACTAATACTTCTTCTGGAATTACGCTCGGACTGGGAAGACTCATAGTGTTATCTTCTATACATTTCGTGAATTTTGTTTCAGTTCATACACCGCCTTCCGATGTTTTTCCTTGGCACCCCACATTTGCATATAAGAAAGTGTAGTTTGCGTCAATAACTGCAAACAAGACGATTTTAAAGAAGTGCTTATAATTGAAACATTCAGTGCCACTGTCAGTTGGTGCTTGCAAGGCTATGTGCTTCCAGTCACAGTCACCGACACAGTTGCGGAAATTCCATTTATCATACCATTTTTTGCGATCAGTTACTATTGAGATTCAGTTTTGGGGATCAACATTTCGTTTAATCGACGTAATTCTATAATTTTGTTTATCAAGGAGTCCATAAGATTTGAGGGAGATGAAACTCAGTCAGACATTCCAGGAAATGATGAACAAATGGTGGAGCCATTGGAAGCATCTCCCCATATCCAATCAACACCGAAGGCTGGGGAAAGTAAGCAATAGTTAAAGTCACCAAATAATACTTCAGGCTCAAGATTTCGGCAATAGAATTCGGCAACAGAAGAAGCTTTCGCCATAATGAAAGAAATTCGAGCAGGGAAAGCAGTGAGAGATCAATTTACTGTATATGGAAAACAAGTTGGCATGCAAATACGGGAACTCCAATCACCATATGTTAGAAAAGTTGTGAAACAAGTTATCAGCACGATTTTATTTGAAACAGAAATGGGTAAATATGATAATCCATCCAACACCCCTTATTCACAGCCATTCTCAGCACGTATGCAGTGACAGGCACACTCAGCATCCATGCCGTCACTGCCGCTCTTGTTCGTTTTCCCTTCCTTGCATGGGTTTATTCGTGACAATTCAACTCCTCAAGTGCCCGACCTTCGAGTGCCTATGCCCAAACCTCAGTTCCAGTAATTACTGACGAATCCAGCTTCAATCGCAAATTCCTCTGAGCCAGCAAATATGGACATGATCCCGTTGCTACTATTATGATAGGCCTTTAAAATGAATATGAAATAATATTTATGCTTAATTTTTATTATTATTTGAATAAATATTTTTAAATAGTTTTTTTGTTAATTTTTACCTTAATGTAATCCTGTAAAACGTTGACTAAAGCATCACAAACATCTGGAATGCTTCTGGAAAATGCTTACTTGAAAATCTTAAACATATACATTAAAGAGTAGTAGTTGCCAAAAACCGCAGTGTAACCGCAAAACGTTCATTGGCTGGGATTGCTTGCGAGCTGCTCTGGGCAATCCTTGTACAATCACGGCGTGTAATTTTGAGGTCGGCCCACATTATCCTCTTTTTTACACTTGTAAGCCTTAGCACGGAAACTGCAGTATATAGGCCTATATTATATTTAACTAAAAGAACTTCTGCTTGATATATTGTTGCTTTCAATTTGACACCACTATTACATTTTCATACAAGCTGCTTCGGCTTGTGTACAGAGTCTGTAGTGGCAGCATACAGCCGTCTTCTCCCAACACCGCACCGACTCTGACTGACCCAACCCTTACGCCTTTATATATATATATACGGTGAAACTTGGTGAGTTGTCGAGAGCGTTTCGGAGGTGGTTCCTAAGAAATGAAATTTCAAAAAAACCACCCCCTCTTCCCATAACACCCTATAATTTAAACAACCCAACAGATTATGTCCGATTTCCATAAAAATTTGCACGCGTATACTTAAAAACAAATTGAAAAATACTGCTTACATTTGGTTTCCAAAACCGCATCCCTATACCCATTCTCACTCCTTAATTTTTACACAATTCCACACTAATTATCAGATTTCGATGCAACTTTGCACAAGTATACTTTTTAAAAAATAGAAAAATACTGTAGACATTAGTTTTTTTAAAAAAAAACCAATCCCTCTCCCCTTTTCCACCCCAAAACCACTCCCTTCTTCCCTTTTACACCCCATAATTTAAAAACCCACATATTTTATCCTATTTTGATGGAAATTTGCACACATATACTTTAAAACAAGCAGAAAAATACTGCCTAAATATGGTTTCCAAAAGCACAACCCCCTCTCTCCCTTCCCACCAACTTAATTTTTACACAAACCCACACTTTTTATACGATTTCGGTGGAACTTTGCAAATATATAAATTAAAGCAAAGAGAAAAAATGCTGTCTATCTTTGGTTTAGAAAACCCACCCACTTTTACCATCAACCTAATTAAGAAAATTTTACACTTGGAACCATTCAGTTTTTTGGAATTATCTCGAAAACGCTGGGGAAATTAGACAAAGTGAGATAGAAACATTATTAAAGTACACATTATTTCCTGTCAAACGACACTGGGTAGATTAAGATTGGACAATTGCTGACCAAGAAATTATTTTAAAGTTTTTGTGATAATACACAAATCTACAGTTTTTATTTGATGTTGAAGGAAGTTTGCACACATATGCTTTAAAATAAGTGAAAATTGTGTTTTGTTCATATTTAGTTTATTTACAAAACTGCACCCGCTATCCCGTTTCCCCCCTCTTAAGACTGATTAACACACGCAACTTTTCTCTGTTTAGTGTATATCTCCAAAACAAACTCAGATTTTTTTTGTATATATGCTGATCGGAATCACCAGAAACATTGCACGTCCAAGACCATTGCAATAAACTTGAAATTGAATGAAACAGTAATTAAAATTTATACATAAATATCTAATTTTTACTAAATACAAACTTTCAAATGCACTAGTTTAATGTGAACTCATGTCTAGCAATAGCGAAGCCTTGCCAGGTCAGCTAGTCTGAAAAAAATCTGTCCTTAATTAACCCCCTACCTCCCCCCTCCCCCACATCCCCGAACCTTCGTTTGTTTTTATGTTTGTAAGTATGTTGGAAACTGATTCTCATTATCAGACAGGTTCGAAGGTAGAGTGATATTGTTATGGCTTTCATGTCATATTATGCCGACTTGGTGTTGTTTGGGACCAATCCTAAGTTACTAACAGCTTTCTGTATTCAATTCTGGCAATTAAATTCTAAGTCTACACCGGGCGAGTAAACACAAAATCGGACAGGATAAGGCACTCCGGCCATCCTGATCTGGGTTTCCCATGGTTTCCCTAGATCGCTCCAGGCGAATACTGGGATGGTTCCTCACAATAGCCCATGGGCGCCACCTGCCATATCCCGTATATCCCTTCTAAACCATTACCTTTCCTGATAGGTGCAATGCACCCTCCGCCACACACTTTTAGTGAATCGCGGAGTAATAGTAATAGTACAAAGTTGCGGGTATCGGCTAGTAATTTAATATTAATAACAATAACAAAATGATTGTAGGGTTAGTGATAATGTCACGAGCTGTTCTAAATTATGTGTTCCTCTTGCTGATTTTCGACCATATCAAATTGAGAAGAGTCTTAAAAACACTTCTCAACATTCGGAAACAGTTCCGAAAACCAACATCACTTCTGTACTCGAGATTGAAATAATTTGCATCGTTCAAGTCAAAGCAACAATATCTGGATCTACCTCGGAGAGTGGGACGTATCCAAAGCAGTGGTTCACTGCGCGATTCACTTTTAATTACTATTTCTGCAGCGGCGGCAACAAGCAGACCCTCGTCGGTAAATGCCATTTCCTATGTGCACGCAATGAATTTTCAGTGGATTTACATGGCTTTAGGAGCTGAGTTAGCCATATGGGCTTGCCTTGCCTGCCATATGGCATAGTCTGAACGCGCCTTTACGAACCTGTAAGAAGAGGGCGTTTAAAGAAAACACTTGGTTGATCACTGTAAAGCCTTAAGAACAGAAGTACCAAATATCATTCTCAAAACAAAAGGGAGCAAAGGGATGAATGCACACGCAAACACATTAAAACAGTTTTTAATTGTAGCCGAAGACTGTTTACAGATCGAGCTAACAATAAGTTCAGTATGGACTAGTTTAATATAGAGAGGATTAGTTCATCACCAAAGCTATACTATGATAACTTGGGTAAAGCAATACTTTACAGCACAACATGAGAGGTAGTAAGTTACTGGAAATAATGAAAAAATTTCCACAAGCAGAAAGTTATGATTAGTTATTACTAGAAGACGTGTGAATATTCAGTCACAGAAAAAGTTTTTCCTTTTAGATCAGGATAAAAGGCACTGTGCTAACCTAGGTTATGATCTTTTAGAGAATAAGATATTATATCAAAGTAACAGACTTTGTAACGAAACGTTCATTCTGCTGTCCCCTTATGGCCACGGAGAATGTGAGGCGAAATTATTACAACCAGTACAGAAATTGTCCGTCGACTGCGAAAAGAAGGCAGTTTTTTTTTTTTTTTTTTTTTTTTTTTTTTTTTTTTAAATCAGAGCCTGTAGTCGCATCTCGGGATTAATAAATGCCTGAGCGAAACTTAAGTAAAAAAAGAAGGTATGATGATTCTGTGTGGAAGGTTTGCCGTCACAGATAATGCTTTGAAGGTTTTAGGAAAGAAAAAGTTCTGTATCCACCACTGTAAATGGTATAAAACAAGATTTTTTATTCAGTCTGAAAACGTAATAAAAGACAATGTAATTAACAAGGACATTATACCGAATATAAAGAAATCGTTGTATTGTTAACGATAAAAGGTATAGTGTGTCACAGATATTGCAAGCAAAGCCAACGAAACTCGTAGCAATACAATTCGATGATCTTCAATTAATTAGCAATTTTGCTTTTGTTGTGTACGTTGAAGATGTTGCAGGGAATGTTTTAAATACACAAATAAGTTTGTGGATGAGGAATGTTGTAGTAAAGTCTGTATCAAGAGTACCATTTTGAAAAACTATAGAGAATCATGTGTATAATGCGGTTAAAGGTTAATATCAGATGCGAAAGATGAAGGATCATTTTTACTAGAGACAGTATAATACATTTTAGGTATCAAATACCGCAGTTGGAGAGGGTGGAAAGAATTTCTGGTGGATTTGTCTTTGGAAATTACTGCAGATCGCAGTGAGTAATTGATATGATAGAGAAACTGGAAGGGGATTCATTGGAGAATAGAAGGAGGGTGAAGAGAGTCATGAGAGTGTGGAAGGCGTATATTGGTGATGAGGTATGGAAAGATTTTGTTGGAAAATTAATAGAGATGCGTGGAAGGGAAGAGATGACCATGACCACAAGATGGCAATTGTTTGTGAAGGGGTCCGGGATTGGAGTAAATTTCCAAGGGAAATGATGAATAATTTACCAAAAACATTTACAGAATTTAGAGTTCAAACTACTAGAAGGCAAAAGTAGGCAGGAAGGGGCAAAATGGGTGTGTAGGGAAATTTCCACCTGGAGCGTGCGCTCCATTGCAATTAAACTAATATTATAGTCATGTAAAACATTGCAATAGCGACTATTCCAAAGACATAAAGCAGTAACTAAAGGAGATGACAAGAGATAAGCTCTAATTCAATTAGAACTGCGGTAATAAGATACATAAATAAGATTAGTTAGTTAAGACTGAACTATTCGAAGAGAATATTCTTTAATAAAAATATATTACAAAGTCGATTCCACGGGTAAGGGATAATTTATTGTTATAATATTATTAATAAAATAATTAATTGAGGATATTTCATTTTAAGAGGTAATGCAAATATGAAATTGGCAAGAATCTCGACGCTATTGAAGTATTGGAAAATTGCCACAACATGACATTTATTTAGCTTCAAATAGAAATTACATTTCTAGGCGAATTTACCTTCAATATGAGTAGATGATTGCACAAAATAACAATGCAACTCCAAAAGGTACAATTAGCTGTTGAGAAAACAAACAAACAAATAAAATTTACTTTGAAATTAAGCTCAAATAATTAATACATATGCAAAAACGATATACATAACAAATGATGATATCATATATCGTCATCAATGATGCAGTGACTTTAAACAATGTAAAGGATCTTAGGCGCCATGAATGGGAGAACATACCATTCAAAATTGCACAAGAACAGACCAAAAGAGTATTCAAAAGTAATGTTCTTTCCTAATAACTCGTACTGTCTTGGCAAACTATACCGTTAGCTCAGTAGGATTTTATATTGAAAGTTAGAGAGAGCAGAAATTTCTCATTCCAGGGAAGATTATGGGCGGTTATCTAGTTTCATGGAATGCACATACGCTGGACTTAGTGGTATAACACTTTACCATAGCAGCTGAACTCTGTAAGCTGGCAATGATTGAAAATGGACCCACGGAATGTAGGAGCCTGTGCCTCACAAGGCAGATGACATCAAGTTAAGTCTGTGTAAAGCTAACATCAGCATTATGGGTTCTTCCGCTGTGCGGATATCGGACCAGCATGCAAGGCGTCATGAGCAGCAGCCTCCGACCAGAATCAGACTCCAGAATTCGAATCTCATCCGAATCAGAATCCAGCACCTGAATGAGCTAGTCGCCTCATCTATTTCTCATATAAACATTAGCTCCACCTTCTTGGTGTTGGAGGTACATATTGAACAAAAAAAAAAAAAACAGAATTTTAGTCAAGTGTTCATTTTGATAGGCTGGTGTTCAGGCGTCACGTGATACATTTCTGTCACTTTATTCGCGGTCGCACATACTGCGTGTGAGCTACGATAATCGGCTCCGTTCGGAAGCATTTTGTGGGGACGCTATGGGCCAATGGACTCGTGTTTTCCCACAAGGTGCAGTGAACTACCGTCAACCACAGTCCATAAGGACCAATTCAAGTCTCCAGGAAGCAGACTTTCAGGCAAAACCACCCCACTCCCCTCATTTTGTTGCGAGGCTCTAGCGGCGGCAGACTGTCCCTGCTGAGTAACGGTATCTACAGACCACTGTCTTCCTGAGTACACGCTCTAGCCAAGTCCGTACAAAACTCAATATTCGTCGTATAAAATGCTTTTTGTCTATTGCATACTCTCATTAAAATAAGATGAATATTTACATTGGCGTCACTGCGTTTCTAACAGCCTTACGAATTTTATAAAATTATCCAAAGAGAAAAGATGATCGCCCAAGATTTTGTGTATAATTAATCTAATAAACGTACCTTGATATAATAAAATACGGCATGGAATGTGGCGCCAAGTGTCACATTACAATACCCAATATTACGGTGCTAGTAAAATTATTGTATGATATATACAATTCTACAAGCAAGCAGAACATCGCGAGCGAGCCATGAGGGTACTTGTTTGAGTAACTTTCGGGCATTTTTATGGGCTGATAGAGCTAATAGGTACAAGGTACATGCAACAAGTTCACCATTATATTAGGAGTCCATTAGTGGGTATGCAGCGTGCGGAATAAATAGCTCCCATGTTAACTATGAGTTGTGGCCACATATATCCACGTCCGTAAACACACCCAACACGTCTTGTTTAGTGATCACAAGGTATTACTGTGAAGCGGGCTAGTAGCCATTATTTTATTATTTGCGGATAAGCCCATTAGGACTACGCAAAGTACTCAGAAGCGTTTGTTCGCTTTCCTTTGTGCCCATATTTCCTTCATACGCTTAGTAGCCATTATTATCATACATTTCTTGTTATACTGGCAAAGTTGTATTATAAAATAGTTTATGATTAAACCTTGCGATGTGAGACTTCGAATATGCAAGCTCTGATGTCAGTTCTTTTTGACTGACCGAATTCCATCGATACTGTGGCTGTAGTCGCTCCTTGCCTTAGCTTCGAGACCGCGTCCACTAGTGTCGTGCAAAACGCCGTCTACTCACGCTTGAACTCGCTCGGTTATTCCTATGACCGGTCCTTTCTACTCGGGCGAGCTGTGACCGCTGGAGCTTCCCCAACATTGGCAGGCAAATGTAGGCTTTGTTGACAACGAAGGCTCCGTAATACAAAAATGGCGCACAGTGTCTTCCTCGCGCGTGTATCTCAACTGAAGGCCTGGTTACACAGTGCGAGCTAGCATGCGAGCTGGCCTAGTCAGTTACTGCAGTGCAGCTACTCGCACCGTGTGACCGCTTCGTACGAGTTACTGTCAAGTGCGAGTCGGTCAGTAGCTCGCATGCGAGTTACTACAACATTTTTTGATTTTACTCGCCACTCGCCTTCCTCCCACCACGCCACCAGCAGCAGCTCGTCAACTTGCACGATTTTTGCGAAATGACAGTAGCTCGTAAGCCCGGGACCACGCCAGGTGCATTATTCGTTGCTGCATGTGTTTTTATTTTTCCTGTAGTGCTTAAAAACAGAAAATGGCGGATAGATGGACTTCCGAACAAAATATAAAGTTTGTGGAGCTTTACAAGGATCAAACCAACTTATGGAATTGTTTGGATCCTAATTATAAGAATAGAGATTTGCGTAAAGCCTCGCTTGAACACATTCGCGTGGAATTAGGTTTACAAGACACGAATGAAGTAACAAAAAAGATAAAAAAAATTACGTTCTATGTATAACCAGGAGTTATTGAAAATTGAGAGAAGCAAAAAAAGTGGATGTGGCACTGATGAGATCTATAAACCATCCATCAAATGGTTCGATGCTATGGATTACATTATGAAAATAATTAATCTAAAAGAAAAACAAACAACAACTAATCTGGTAAGTATTTTATTAATATATAGTAATTCTTTTGTAATCACACAATCATATTATTTTGCCAAGTAACCGCTCCCTCTGCACTGAAGTAATTTTTATATTTTTCTCGCATTTTCTCTGCTATTGCTTTCGATCTATTATTGATCCGCGAGCAATGGATGCTTTGTAATTCATGAATTTCTGACCTCCACTGCCCAAAATTAATTTGAAAGTTCATGATGTCTTCATAATCTGTCGTTCCTGGTGGTGTATAGGTTCTTAATGCAGTGATACGTAACCAGTTGTGTAACGTACATGCACATAAGACGATTTTTATAGCAGTGTCCTCTTTAACTTGAACTGGTTTTCCCAATACGCGAAAACGAGATGCTAGGATGCCAAATCCATTCTCAACTATTCTTCTTGCTCTGCTTAATCTATAATTATAAATCTTTTCTCTGTTAGTTGGTGTATGTTTGTAGGGCTTTAGTAAGTATGGTTTTAAAGGGAAGGCATCATCTCCAACCAGAACGCCATTTTCAGGCAACAATAAGTTGTTTTCTAGATAAGGATACAAAGAGCAGTTTTGGAATACTCCACCATCTGCATTACGACCATATGAGCCTATATCTACATATCTAAAACAGTAATCGTGATCCACGACGGCCATAAGCACTATACTATTTGTTCCTTTGTAATTATAGTATTCACTACCACAATTTGGTGGCGCTTGAATTGTTATATGTTTCCCATCAATAGCCCCACAGCAATTTGGGAAATTCCACCTTGAATGAAATCCTACTTGTATATCTTGCCATTCCTCCATATTCGGTATCTGAAAAATGAAGTGGTATTGTTAATTGTGATTTAACTTAAAATAGTATTGTTAAATTCCAAAATTAAATAGTATTAAATTTCAGGAACCACATCATGCATCAACGTCAGGGAACGAGTTGCCTGAAGAATCTTTAGAAACTAATAACGAGGGCCTTGATAGTAGTGGCAATAGCAGCAACATGATTGAAAAACCACCAATGAAGCTTTATAAAAGACAAAGATCAAAGATGAGATTATCAACAGAACGGTCTGAAATTCAAGCAGCTGTGAATGAACTTAAAGAACTAAATAACACTTTAACAATGTCTGCCCCGAGTCCAAGAGAATCAGAAGATGAATGTGACATGTAGCACTGCAGCTCAGGTACCGCCAATTGATAGAATTGATGCGACGGATGAAATACAAGCAACACTGTCTAGATATCGTAAGAAAGCCCTCTGTGCTACAAATGTGTATTCACCTAATTACAGTTCCGAATCTATCCCATCACCACAATTGGAACAATCCTCGCAAACAATAATCGCAAGCGATGTACTTGGTTCAGCAATGACATTGTCTCATATAATAGACTAAGCTATGTAGTACTGAATTAGTATGTAAAGGTTAATTTCTAATACATAAAAAAGTTAACAAATCAGCTGTGAATTTGATTAGAATAATAAAAATTACTTACTTTGATATAATCTTTTAGACTTTCATTTATAGCATCACACACTTCTGGTATTATTTTAATTATAGATACTTTTGAAATTCTGAAAAATATCGACAGCAATCTGTACGATATTCCAGAAGAGAGGTACACCAAGGTTATCTCCAACTTCATTCTTGCAGGTATAGCATCCCGCATGTGTGTATCTTGACGTTGAATTTTTGGAGCAATTAAATTTAAGAGTATTTCTACTTGTGTAGGTGTCACTCTCATAACTGCTTTATATTCTCGGGGATCTTCATTATAAAGTTCTTTAAATATTGTCTGCGTTACCTCTTTCCTTTGCATCCAATTCCTGACCCATATCATTCTGTTTTTACTTCTTTTTTTGCACAGCACTTTCAGCTCGAAGTATTTCACCACAAAGTATTTTTGTAACTGCTTTAATTACTGTATGAACTGTGATCAGTCGTGTATTTTGCGACAACATTGCACGAGACCTATGAATAGCTACTGAAAAGATGCGAGTACACACGTGCAGTAGCTGTTTAGTTTCACGCCAGCAGCTCGCACTTGTGTGACCGGGCGAGACGAGTCGAGCTACTGTCGTGCGAGTACACAGGGGCAGTAGCTGTCCACTGCTAGGTCAGCAACTCGTACTGTGTAACCTCGCCCTAAGGTGGAGATCAGAGAAAACGGGACAAGACAGTACGGCAGGGGCACTCTCGAAACTACAGTACATCAATGACTACTATCAATATTTTGGGGATATTCAATCAACTGAGCCACCGTAGGTATGTAACATGTATGTGTTTGGTAAATATATGTAACGAAAATATTGCAAACCGTGAAATCAGAGCACAACATAATGAAAACCATAATGTAAATAAGTATACTACAGTTACTGACATACCCTGAACCCATATTTAGTGCATTATGATTTATATTGCCGCATGAACGCCAGTGTACCGTCTGCCAGCATGGCGCAGCGGGTAGCGTCACGAATTGCGGTACCGAAGGTCGCCGGTTCAATCCCGCCCACTGACAAAAATTATTTAATTCTGTTTATTATTTCCAGAAGATTCTACATGTTTCCTAAGGTCACTTGTAACTTCTACACATTTCACTTGTTAACTACTCTTGTAATCTCTAGTACGTTCTATCTGTGTATAAATAGAAGAGCATTCTGCCCAAGGGGCAGTCAGTGCTGCGTGTATGTTTGAGTTCTCAATAAACCTGTTCTCAGTTTAAGTGCTGTGTTCATTGACAAGTAACCTTCGAATTCACACCTGCCCCGGTTCCAACGTGACATAGTTTGGTGGAGACGCCGGGTACCCTGTGCAACAGCTGCATCGTCGTGGCTCCGATTAGGCAACGTAAAAGTCGCCGCCTACACGGACTGGAACCGGACTACAAAGGATATACTCAGTACGTCCTTCCGAAAGTCCGCGTCATTAGGAAACCCATGGCGGCAAGCCAGCTGCACATTCGACACCCATCGGTGTTCTCTGGAGACGCTGGACAGGATCCTAACAAATGGCTAAAAGGGTTCGACCGAGTCGCCAAGTACAACAGGTGGGATCATACCATGTGCTTGGCAAATGTTTATTTCTATCTGGACGGAACCGCCCAGCAGTGGTTCGAGAACAACGAAGAGAAGCTGAATAACTGGGAAATGTTCCAGACGGAACTTAAGAAAACGTTTGGGGACCACCAGCGACAAATCCGCTCGGCGGAAGAACAACTGAAGAACCGGGCCCAACGACAGGGGGAGCCGACGCAATCTTACATACAGGATGTTTTGGCCCTATGCAACGTAGTCAACCCGAATATGACTGAAGCCGACAAAATCACGCACCTAATGAAAGGTATTGCAGAAGACATGTACCAAGCTCTTCTGATAAAAGACGTCGCTACGACAGAAGAGTTCATCAAGTGGTGCCAGCGGACTGAGGAGATGCAACAAAGGAGGGTTGGGCGAAAGAAGTATGACAGACTTCCCAACGTAGTCCCTATGGCAGTTGTGGAAGACCAGCACGACTTTGCGTCTCTCATACGACAAATTGTGAGAGAAGAATTACAACAGTTCATGGCAGCTGGGACTCTTGAACCGAGTGAGCATCAGATCATGGCCATGGATGTAAGCCTAGTGGGTCATGAAGGAGCCGACGCGGCGGAAAAAGAGGTATTTCAGACAATAGCTCCTGTCTGCCGAGCCAATCGCACTCGACGTGAAGAATGGCCTCGCCCTGATATGACGTATGCTGCAGCTGCCAAACGGCAGCCTAGGAACCGGCCGACACGGCCACAACCAAATCCTCCGGCACCTATGACGTCCCGCAGACGAACGGACGTCTGGAGGACAGAAGACAACGCGCCAGTATGTTTCCACTGTGGGCGCCCTGGACATGTCGTACGATACTGCAGAGAGAGAAGACGAGTATTTGACGATTATTTTGCCGCAAGACGTCCGCCATCAGAACAGTTCTACCCCAGGCAGCCACCCGCTGACGAGTTCGGTCGACCTACGGGAAGAAGCCCATCGCCGTACCCTAGACGAGGTCGATCCCCGACGCGCCGCTGCCGTTCATCGTCGCCGGACAGAGCTACCAGCCGCTCCCCTAGCCGCCGCACGCAGGAAAACTAAGCAAGGCGACCATCTACGGAGGTGAGGCCGCCGCAGATGAAAATCCTCCATGGATGACAGTCACTAAGATGTCGGGAAATCTCATCAACGTTATAATCGACGGCCAACCTGTCCGGGCGCTGGTTGATTCAGGAGCTTCTTTCTCCGTATTGTCGGACAATTATCGTCGCACACTAAAGAAGACAATGTTCCGTGATACGGGGGCAACTGTGCTAAAGGTCGCAAATGGAAAGTACGTCCAGCCAGCTGGAGCTTGTGTCGCGAGAATAACCATCAACAACAGGACCCAGCCAGTTGAATTTGTCATTTTAACAGAATGTAGTCATAATGTCATCCTTGGGTGGGACTTCCTTAAGGCATCCCAAGCTGTCATTGACTGTGGAACATCTGAGCTGCAAATTGAAGAAGTCGTTGCGACGGGTACACGTAACACAGAATCTTCTGGGAAGTTATTCGCCGTTGACAACGTGACAATCCCGCCGTTCGCAATGAGAAGAGTCTCAGTCAAAAACACGGACGACCGCAACCTTGAAGTGCTTGTCGATAGTAGAAAGTTTATTAGGCTCACGAAAGAAATCTACATACCAGCGGCTATCATAAGCATTATCGGTGGTCGAGGAGACATTTGGATCACCAACTGTCACGGGCAGTCACAAATTATCCCCAAGGGAATGTGCATAGGGACAGCTGAACCAGTCCAGGAGGGCGAGCTCAATGTCATTAACGAAGATCCATGCTCTGTTACTAGTACCGACAACACGCTGGAGGAAACAACTATGGAGCTGCCAATACGGTCCGGCCTGACCAAGGAACAACACCACCGGTGTTAGCTATACTACGCCAATTCTCTGGTGTATTCACACCCCAGCAAAAAAAAGGTCAGACGAAACGGCCCACGATAAAGCATCGTATCAATACTGGGGATCATCCGCCCATTAGCCAGCGCTCGTACCGATTGTCACCAGTCGAAAGGCGAATAATTCGAGAGGAAGTGGAGAAGATGTTGCATAATGACATTATTCAACCTTCGGAGAGTCCTTGGTCATCTCCGGTGGTCCTCGTAAAGAAGAAGGATGGTACGTGGCGATTCTGTGTCGACTATCGGCGGCTGAACAAAATCACAAAGAAAGATGTCTACCCACTGCCGCGCATCGACGACGCCTTAGACTGCTTGAAAGGAGCTACATACTTCTCAACCATGGACATGCAGACAGGCCACTGGCAAATCGAGGTTGACGAAGCTGACAGAGAAAAGACGGCTTTTATTACACCTGATGGCCTCTATGAATTCAAAGTAATGCCATTCGGATTATGCAACGCTCCGGCCACATTCGAACGCATGATGGACAACTTACTTCGACACCTTAAGTGGACGACTTGTCTTTGTTATTTAGATGACATTGTTGTTTTCTCGAAAACATTTGAAGAACATCTGAGTTGCCTGTCAACGGTGCTGAAGTGTGTTCAGACTGCAGGACTCCGCCTCAATCCGAAGAAGTGCCTCTTCGTCGCCAAAGAGATAAAAATCCTGGGGCACCTGGTCAACAGAGATGGCGTCCGCGCTGATCCAGATAAAGTAAGGGCAGTCATGGAATTTCCAACTCCTCAGCACATTCGTGATGTGAGAAGCTTTCTTGGGCTGTGCTCATACTTCCGGCGTTTCATAAAAGGATTCTGTAACATGGCACGTCCACTGCAAGAACTTTTGCAGGGAGACGCCAAGTTTTACTGGGATGAAACTAAAGAAAGATCTTTCCAGGCACTTAAGGAGGCTCTAACTTCCGCACCAGTTCTAGCCTTATACGACGAGAATGCAGAAACTGAACTTCACACTGACGCCAGCGGTTATGGGATCGGTGCAGTGCTTGTGCAAATTCAGGAAGGTGCTGAGAAGGTGATAGCCTATGCATCAAGAGTATTCTCTAAGCCCGAGATAAACTACTCTACAACCGAGAAAGAATGCCTCGCAGTTGTCTGGGCTATCAACAAGTTTCGTCCGTATTTATTCGGCAAGCCTTTCACCGTCGTGACAGACCACCATTCTTTATGTTGGCTAACCAGCTTGAAGGATCCATCAGGTCGACTAGCAAGATGGGCACTTAGACTTCAAGAGTACGACGTCACGGTGGTATTCAAAAACGGACGCAAACACAAGGATGCCGACAGCCTTTCAAGGAATCCTTTAATAGAACACAACAGCATGAATGGAATTTCAGCCCTCGCTGAATTAGGTGACGTTGCAGCTGAACAGAGGGAAGATTCAGAGTTATTAAGAACCATAGACGCCTTGGAGAAAGGAGAACCGGCCAAAGGAGAGTTTCAATTGATAGATGGGACATTGTATAAGAACAACTACGATCCACTAGGCCCCAAGTGGCTTCTGGTCGTTCCAGCTCATCTCCAGCCAGCTATTCTCAAGTATTTCCACGACGCTCCAATATCCGGTCATCTGGGATTTGTGAAGACCCTGGACCGAATCAGACGCAGGTATTACTGGAAGGGTCTCTACCGATCTGTCAAGCATTATGTGAGTCACTGTAAAGAGTGCCAGCGACGGAAACATGTGCCTCAATTACCTCCAGGTCATCTAGTACCAATTCCACCTGCAGCAGCTCCATTCCACCGAATTGGGATCGACCTTTTAGGGAGGTTCCCGAAGTCGACAACCGGTAACCGATGGATAATAGTCTGCACCGACTACCTCACGCGCTACGCTGTCACCAAACCTGTGCCGACTGCAGAAGCTCCAGAGGTTGCAAAATTTCTAGTAGAAGACATTATTTTGAAGCATGGAGCACCACGTGTGATGATATCCGATCGTGGAAAGGTATTCCAGTCAAGACTAGTATCAGAGGTCATGTCAAGATGCGACGTTGTCCACAGGATGACAACTGCATACCACCCTCAGACAAACGGTCTCACAGAACGCTTCAACAAGACATTAGCCGATATGCTGTCGATGTATGTGGATGTTGAGCAGAAGGATTGGGATACAATACTGCCAGTGGTCACATTTGCTTATAATACAGCAAGGCAAGATACGACAGGCTTCACTCCGTTTTTTCTGCTCCATGGCCGTGAAGCTGAGACCACAATGGATACGCTGTTCCCATTCCAGCCGGACGACACTCAGGATGACTATATAAAACAGCTCATTACCAGGGTCGAAGAAGCAAGACAGCTGGCTCGCATACGAACACTGGCCACCCAGGAGAAGGACCGTCAGCGGTATGACGGCAAGCACCGACCTGTTGCGTACAACCCAGGAGATCTCGTATGGATTTTTACCCCTGTCCGGAAGGTTGGGCTATCAGAAAAGTTACTGAAGCGGTACTTTGGTCCGTATCGTGTCATACGCCGCCGGTCAGACGTCACATACGAAGTCGAGGATTATGAGCCGTCTTCGAAACGACGAAAGCGAAGGGACATTGTTCACGTCCTCCGCATGAAGCCTTACTACAATCCTGACGAGCAGCTAGGCACAACCAGCTTCTTGTTCAAGGACTCTGAGGACGGTTTGGATACTGAGGAAGTCGGACAGGAAGATAATAGTACAAACAGGAGGGGCCCTCCAGAACTGCCATACAGAGGACCCACGACAAGATCAAGATCCAGGACACCTCAGCGTGCCCCAGAAGAAATCTAACAGCGGGACGCTGTTTTCCTCAGGAGAGGGAGCAATGCCGCATGAACGCCAGTGTACCGTCTGCCAGCATGGCGCAGCGGGTAGCGTCACGAATTGCGGTACCGAAGGTCGCCGGTTCAATCCCGCCCACTGACAAAAATTATTTAATTCTGTTTATTATTTCCAGAAGATTCTACATGTTTCCTAAGGTCACTTGTAACTTCTACACATTTCACTTGTTAACTACTCTTGTAATCTCTAGTACGTTCTATCTGTGTATAAATAGAAGAGCATTCTGCCCAAGGGGCAGTCAGTGCTGCGTGTATGTTTGAGTTCTCAATAAACCTGTTCTCAGTTTAAGTGCTGTGTTCATTGACAAGTAACCTTCGAATTCACACCTGCCCCGGTTCCAACGTGACAATATGGAGGCATCAAATATATATTACGTCCTGTAAGGATTTATATCGATGTACGACACTGAACAAACTTAGGTGTCATAACTGATATTAATCTCATACGTGACTGTAAATAACGAAAAGATCAACTATATGAACTGTTCCGCTTTTCTGAAATGTTTAAAACAGTTCTGCTCAATAGCCGCTCGCTTGTAGCGCTTGTATGGAAGTAGTTTTAAACAACTAAGGGTTCTTTTTATGCTCTAAATATCCACCTAGTAAGTAATATAGATTGTCTCATTCATCGTCATCGTTAGAGGATAAATAATCTATGTAGCGTTGAACTTCGCCGGTCTCTTCTCTAGCAACACTAGCTCTCCTGTACTTAAGAAATTCAAGTTTCCTTTTTAGGTTTGAAAGACAAGAGACCAAGCGTGATGGGTGAATGGTTAACGTTCTGACTTCGCATTCGGGAGGACGCCGTTTTAAATCCCTGTCCGGGCATCCAGATTTGGGTTTTACATGGTTTCTCCAAATTACTCCAGGCTAATGCCGGGATGCTTCCTTCAAACGGCCATGGCCAAATTCCTTCCCACTCGTTGTCATCAGTCCCATTCTGCCTCTAATGACCTCGACGTCGACGAGGCGTAAAGCCCCCGGAAGACAAGAGGCGTTTACTTGAGGTTTATTTGATTTTGAGGCCACAAAATACATAGTTAAATATGCGTGAGAAGGATAATATACATCTCCCATATCAGTAAACATCGTTCTAACGTCGTAAATGCAGCTGTTATTTCTTCTACAAAGAGCATGTTTGGATAACTGAACAATCACCACAGATATGTTGGAATATGGTGCAATCAACGGATTTATACTTTTTCATTAACATAGCATAGTGATCGGATAGAAACTATAGCTTCGTATAGAGAACATGACAAAATGGGGGGGGGGGGGTGGAAAGGGGAAGAGAGGTTAGCAGAATTTTTTTGTTTGTTTTAAAGTATACGTGTGCAAAATTGGTTAAAAATGTGGATTTGTATTAAAATTAATGGGTATAAAGTGGGAGAGGGGGTGATTTTTTTTATTTTATTTTTGGTTAGAAACCTTCGTTATGAAAAAATCCATATATATGTCAACTTTCATAGAGATTGGTCAAACAGTGTTAACAGTAGCTTTGTATGAAGAACGTTGACAAAAGTTAAGGGAGTATAAAGGGGAAGAGGCACTGGATTTTTGTAAACCAAATATTGACAGTATTTTCCTCTTTGTTTTAAAGTAAGCTTCATTGAAATCTTTTAAAAAATGTAGGTTTGTATAAAAATTAAAAGGAGTAAAAGGGGCGGGGAATGGTTTTTAGATTTTTGGTCAGAAACCTTCTCCATGAAAAAATGAGTGTATGGGCCAACTTTCATGGTGAGGGTCAATCAGTGTTGACTGTATCTTTGTATAAAAAAAAACATTGTTAAGTTGTATAACCGGTGGTTTTTGGATTTTTTTTTGGTCAGAAACCTTCTCCATAAAAAAATAAAAATACATATACGTGCTAACTTAAATGGTGATTGGTCAAATTCTGTCAATGACTATCTCGGATATTAATATATACCAACATCTATTTTTATATATGATTGGAGAACTGCCTATCAACGTATTTGTTATATAATATCTACCAACATCCATGTATGCTTTTATGGCTTACAATTTTCTTAGACCAAAATAAGCCAAAGGTGAGACAAATACAGAATAAATGGACATAGTTGGACCTAATCTTGAACTAGGATAAGTAGGCTATTTCTTACAGATTGGGAAGTGGAGGTAGTATTAAATGAAGCACAAGTTAAATGGAGTCTTTCTCTTCAGTGGTGAATAATAGGTTTGTACAGATATGACAATGAGCTCAATAACAATACACAAATAGATTACAAAAACATATAAGTATATATGCCATGGATAAAAGAAAATATGAACCAAATATAAGGTTAAAAAATAACTTATATTTTCGTATACATCATTGGGGGCCCTCTCCAGTTTCCCGGGTGTGGTTTATGAGCCTTGGTTGTTGTAGATTATAGTATTCCACTGTCTCCTATCCAGAAAGGTTTCTCTGTCCATGATATAATTCCAGTTCCAGCCTCTTCTCTCTATGTCCTCCTTCAGTTGGTCTGTCCATCTTCTTCTTGTACTTCCCACTGGTCTTTTGCCTGCTACGCTTTTTTCCAAATAAGTTTTTGGCAGTCTTGTACTAGTCATTCGCTTGAAATTCCCAAACCACCTAGGTCTTGATGGCCTAAGTCTCCCTTCCATGGATTCCCTTAGCTTTAAGTTTGATCTAATCTCATAATTCTTTATGTGGTCAAGTCTAGTTTTCTGGAGGGCCATTCTAAGAAACTTCATTTCACATGCTTAGATAATAGATAGATATGTTCACTTTGGTCCCATGTGAGAATAATCTCGGGGATTAGTAATGTCAATATTACTATATAATTGATAATATTATATATTGACAAGAAGTTAGTTATGACCCATTAGTATAACCAATATTTCCTGTAATCTACAAATACAATCCCGAGTTAGTTAATACTTATTATGTGGAACAGTGTATAAACTTGTTACCAGCATCTAACAACCAGTTATTTTCTTACCAACCAGTTACCACAACTCATAAGCAGTCAATTACTTAAAAACCTGTTAGTATCATAATTTTTTACAGCAGTTTTTGAGTGCATGCTATCCCATGTTAGTTACTATATATGAGTGAAATTTTGTAAACAGTGTAATTACTTCATTTGTCAAAAGTTTTAACAGAAAGAAAAACCATATATCATTTTAGTAATTGTGAATAATTTTGTCACGTTCCCCTTCCATACACCATATATACTATTTTATCAGTCATTCTTAGTTACCAAATTCCAAGAAGAAAATTCTTTTACAAAGTAAAATTGATTCTGAAGCAGAAACTCTTTCAGTTTGGACTTAAAGTAGTTGGGTTTTTGTAGATAACATTTAATTTCTGTTGGTAATACATTGAATAAGGAAGCTTCTGTACAATTGACAGTGATTTGTAATACTTGTGAATATTATATTTATTGCAATGTAGTCTTCACGGGTGTACCGCCGGATAGTGTTGTGGAAACACAATATTTCGACGCCTTGTCTAAAACCAAACTGTACTTTACTGAGTAGGTCATTATTTTGTAGATGTGCATACACCCTTCTGTACATTGCTTTCCAAAGATTTTTGAAAATGCTGGTAGAAGTGAAATGGGTCTGTAATTCTCAATTTTTGAGGTATCACCCTTTTTTACATCCTGCTAAGGTCCCTTGATGTTAGTGTGCATGTTTCCAAAAGCATATGTGAGAATAGGAATAAGATATGATTTATTACAAGATAATTTTTGTTCTTCTGGGAACCTTCATGTCCCATAATAAGCCCCACACAGTATTGTACATGTTGGCTCCTTTCGTTACTGTATTCATTATTTCTAGATCACTTCTATCATTACCAACAATTATGCTCCCCAGGTAGCTGAATTGGTCAACAACTTCAACTTGGTGGTCTTGTAATTTTATGTGACAGTTTGTATTCTTTCGGCTTATTTTTAGTGCTACGGATTTTTTTAAATTCAATTTCATTCCATATTCTTCAAACTTATTATTCCGCATTTTCAGTTTGTATTGTATTCCATCTTCGGTTTCATTCAATACTGTCACATCATCCGCAAACACCAATGCCTGTAGATCTCTATTGATTGCTGTCTTTAGATCTTTTAAGATGTCATCCATCACCGCTATGAACAGAAGAGGTGAAAGGGCACTTCCTTGTTGTACTACTTTAGTTGTACTAAACCATTCAGAGTAACCATCCCCAACATTGACACAGTTCTGGCAGTTATTGTATAGTATCTGGATTTTCTAATGGGGTACTCTGGTATTTTAAGTTTTCTTAGACTTTTCCAGATAGTTGATCTAGAAACATTATTGTATGCCTTTTCTAGGTCCATAAACACAATAATTAGGGTTTTCCGACTTTCCCAATATTTTTCTACCAGCAATCTCAAAGCAAATATTAGATCTGTTGTGCTTCTTCCAGCCCTAAACCCACGTTGTTCCTCTTCTAAGACAGGCTCTAATATTGCTCGTACTCTGGCTTCAACTATCTTTTCCAAAATTTTGAGGCCATGGGATAGGAGGGTAATACCTCTGTAGTTTTCACTTTTCCTTCTGTTCCCGTTCTTGAAGATAGGAATTATGACCCCTTTTATCCAGTCTTCTGGTACTTGGTTATCATTTCATATTGCTCTGAGGACTCTTTATAGCCATTGTATCCTTGGTGGACTGGCAGCTTTAATCATGTCGGCTGTAACTTAGTTTGCTGATGGCATCAGGATATTTAGAAGATGCTCAGAGTTTTTTTAGACCACCACGGCTAATGGCAATGTGAATCCTTTCCACTGCTATGCACCTAACTGATTATATCAAGAATTATACCAGCATTCCACACATTTTAATACCAAACAACAAAAATATAGCCTAGTTAAAAATAGACCGTTATAAAACCAACTCATCTCACCTAGCATAAGTAGTTACAGATGATTGAAATGACTAATTTTATGATAAAACCATGAAAGGAACAATTTTACACATTATGCACAAACTTTTCACTGAAACAGTTAAATGTCATGGCAAACTACACAGCTTGTAACAGTTCTTTTGTTTAGACAAGATTAACTTACCCATAACAGGAAAAAATGCTTGTATGTATATACATCTATGAAAGCAAGAATTTTGTGGACAAAAATTCAGAGGATTTCTTTTGGGAGGAGGGGGATGGGGTGGGGATTTTCTCATCTTTACAGTTATCTGCACAACAATAAACTATAATTGTGCAACAATTCCAGTTACCATATAATCCACAAAAACTTGAAGAAATGCTACACAAGACATGTAAACGATATTCATTCATTCATTTTATTTGGTCCCACGTATCATTTGCATACAATAAATTGCATAATGACTTATGACAAGTCAAAGGAACATTGGGTTCTATAGTACTAAGTAAATTCTGACTTGCTTAACAATTTAATGCCTTAAGTTAACGATAACTATAAAACTATTCATTCTCCGATACATTTTTAATTTATGCCAGTTGTCCACTCTTTATACAACTGTACTAGAAATTTACTTAATTTTTTACCTGATTATACATATCATTGACATAAATGTGTTAAGATATCATATGTAATTATACACCATTAATACAAACAATTTTTTATTCATATCATTCTTTTCTATGGTCCATCATTTAAATACTCTTTGATTGGGTAGAAGGCTTTATCGTATACAAGTTAGTACTCTTTAAGTTTATTCTTGAATTGTTCTCTCATGTATAGGAAACTTACTGAACAACTGGGCTCCAGAATAGGAAGGACATTTTTCAAATTTTTGTGTTGTGCACTTGTAAATTCCCTAGTTCAGATTCCACATTAAACTGTATACGCCAGTGTAAAGTAACTAGCTGTCCTACCTCTGACCAATGGCTTAGCATTCCTCCTTTCAGAGGATCCAACCAACCATCAGGTTGTGAACAAAGCTACTACTTGTAAACAGAAATCAATTAATTACATGTTTCGTGCTTGTAAACATGTTCATTCTTTTTAACAACATTCTTAGTGAGTGAAAGCAGTATAGTCTTATATATGTATATATAAATAAATATCAGAATCTTAAAATCGACAAAATATTTTTTAGATGCAACCATTATTTTTTCTCTTAGTATGGTTGCAATTATATGTTTCTGTATCTTTAATATTCTCATCATATTATTCTTTGCGGATCTTCCTCATGCTGATATACCATATCTTAATTTCCTTTCAAAAGGAGAGAATTAGATTGCCATCAGAATATCCCTAGTGCAAACTTCTGTGAGGTAGCTAACCATAAATACAATAGGGGTTAGTTTCTTACAGCATCGATCCACCTGATTTTTTTTTATCAATTCATGTAGTTTTTAATTTGTAAGTTAGCTGATTTGTACCACATGTTTGCTCACTGTTTATGTAAAAATTTACTTAGTACCTTCTTATTTTTGTTTGAAATGATTGAGCTATATTTAGGCTAATTACATTTCAATCATGTTGCTAGTTTCTGAAAGTACAGATTATTGTTTGTCTCTAGATTTCATAGTTTGATGTTTGACATCCTCACAATTGTATCATCTATATAAAGAACTATTGCGCCATTCTCTCCTTTTGGTCTTGGGATTTCATTTATATATAGAATAAACAACAGAGGCCCCAGCACCAAGCCTGGTGTTGCTTTTTATAACCATAAATTGTTTTCTATTTGACAGATTTGACCTTATCCAATCATAAGTCTTAATCCTTATTCCCCATTTTACAAATTTTCTCAGTAGCTTTCGATCATTGATACTGTCAAAAGCTTTTGATACATCTACAAGTACTGCTGTTATGTACTCTCCACCTTCCAAGGATTTTTTTACTGAATCTGCAAATGTTGTAACTGCTGTTTCTTTATAACTTTACTTCTTAAATCCATGTTAAGCATCTGTATTTATGTTGTGTTTATTAAGGAAGTCAACAAGATTCTGCTCCATTGCTTTCTCAATTTTTTTTGATATACTAGAGATTAGTAACAAAGGTCTATAACTGTTTATATCTGACCTTTCCCCTTTCTTGAATACAGGTATAACTTTAGAAATCTTTAGAGAACATTCCACTTGTAAATGAGTGGTTTATTACGTGTACCATAGGTTGTAAGAGATAACTATTACATTCTTTTATAATCATATTCTATATTTCATCAGTTCCCGTAAATGTTTTTGTTTTTAATGACTTCATAATTTTTCCGGTTTCTTTTTCTGTAGCTGGACGTAGGAATACTGAATTTGTGTTCAACTTGATGCCTGAGCATTCATTGCCTTTTGACTTGTTGTTGTGACTGTGTCAGTTTTTCTGCTATATTTATATAATGTTCATTTAACAGGCATGTGATTTGTCTAGAATGATCTACAATATCCTCATTATACACAACCTGCTCAATGATTTGATCCTCTTTCATAATCTGATTTTTTCCCCTCTTCTTATTAATAATTTTCCTTAATGATCTTTGTTTGTCACTTCTGTGTAGTATAATTTTCATAATAGAATTTCGTCTGATTTTACCTTATTAATCTTACTTTTTTAAACAATTCTTACAATTTAGAAGATATTTCTTAAGTGACATGTACCCATCCCTACACAATCTACTAACCCATTTTATATATCCCTTGCATAATATCTTCTGTTTTCCATTTATCCTGTATTGTTTAGTGTAATAATTTTTTTTTTATTGGAAAAGCTATGTCTTTGTAATAATTAACTACAATTACAAATGGGTCATATTTTTCATCTATTGTGTAGGAATGAAATGTTTCTCTGCTTAAAAGTTTCTTAAATAATTTAATATTTTGTTCAGTTTAGGGCCTATATTTTTAAAGTAGCCAAGTTTCCTGATATTCTTCTTCATTTTTAATTCTAATTTCTTGTTTTAGTGATCTGACATTGATGTATCTTTGCTGTATATTCATCCTCTTGGTAGTTAATTATTATATTATCTATTGCTGTTATTGAAGTGCCAGTTTCCCTTGTAGGGCTGTTTATGTATATCTTAAGTTCAAAGGAACTACAATTATCTCCTAGTTCTTTTAAAATATTATTGCTCTTTAATACATTAATGTTCAAATTGTCCATTAGAATTACATAATCATAACTATTGCATAGTATTTATTTATTTATTTTTATTTATTTAACAATCTTGTTCCATGGATCCCTGCTGAGGAAGTACCTCTGGGATGTGAAACATGTCATTGTTGATACATATACACATAATATGAGTCATATCATAGTAAATATATATATATATATACATATTTTACAAATACAAGAAATAATAATAAACATACATTTTTGCAACTGAGTTTTGCTAACGTCATAATGAGTACAATTAATTATTTTCTTCAAATTCTTGAATGGAGTAGAAGGAGTTGCCAATAAGATAATCTCTAAGTTTTTGTTTGAATACATCTTTATTATCTGAAAGCTGTTTTATACGATTAGGTAGTTTATTAAACAGATGTATCCCAGAATAATTAACTCCTCTTTGTACTAATGACAGAGATATTTGTGTTTTATGCAAGTTATTTCTGTTTCTTGTATTGAAACTGTGTACCTGTGAATTAGGTGTAAACAGGTTAAAATTTTCTATGACAAAGCTCATGAGAGAATATATATACTGAGAATACATTGTAAGAATATTGAGTTTCTTAAAGAGTTGTCTGCAAGAAGTTCTTGGTTTTACCCTACACAGAAACCTAATAGCTCTTTTCTGTGCTATGAAAACTTTTTTACTTTGTGAAGAGTTTCCCCAAAAAATTATGCCATATGACATTACTGAATGAAAATATGAGGAGTACACCTGTTTCATTAATTCTAGATCTGCTGTTAGAGAAAGTGTTCGTATTGCGAAGGTGGCACTACTTAACTTTGCCAGTAGTGTAGTGACATGATCATGCCAACAGAGTTTATGATCTATTTTAATACCAAGAAATTTTATACTCTCTGTTTCTAAGATTTTGTTGTTTTTATAGTTTATACATATATCTGGCTGTGCATAGTTTTTTGTTTTAAACCTAATATAATGTGTTTTTTCAAAATTTAATTTTAATGAATTTGCCTTAAACCAATTTGCTACTACTCTAAGTACTTCATTTACATTAAATTCTATAGTACTGTTTGGTGTTTTACGCACAGTCAGGTTAGTGTCATCTGCAAATAAAACACTCTTAACTTTGTCGGATAAATTTCCAGGAAGGTCATTGATGTATAACAGAAAGAGGAGGGGACCTAAGACAGAGCCTTGTGGAATTCCATGTTTTATTTTCTCCCAGTCTGATGAAGCATCTTTACTTATTTTAGAATCAAAAATTGAAACTTTTTGCATTCGACTTTCAATGTATGATTTAAACCATTTACCTGCGGTCCCAAAAATACCATAGTATTCCATTTTTTTCAAAAGTAATTCATGATTTACACAGTCAAATGCTTTTGCAAGATCACAAAATATTCCTACAGGATTCATTTTATTATTCAGTTCCTCAAATGTGTTATTTAAAAATGAATATATAGCCATTTCTATGGATGATCCTTTTTTGAACCCAAATTGTGAATTAGTTAGGATATTATAGTGTGTAACATGTTTTGTTACTCTACTATACATGACTTTTTCAAAAACCTTTGAGAATGTTGAAAGTAATGAAATGGGACGATAGTTGTCTACACATGTTACGTCTCCTTTTTTAAATAATGGTTTTACAACAGCATATTTTAGTCTATCGGGAAAAACACCTTGTATTAAGGATTCATTACAAATGTGAGCAAGTACATGACTGATACAGTCTGAACATCTTTTCAGTAATTTACTTGAAATATTGTCATAGCTGGAAGAATTTTTAGGTTTTAATTGTTTAATGAGTTTATTTATTTCTGAGACTGTTACTGGTGGCAATTTCATCTCCACAAAGCTATTTGGGAAAGCAGTCTCAAGAAGCCTTAGAGCACTATGTGGGGATTGCTTTTCTATGCCTAATTTATCTACTACTGACATAAAATGTTTGTTAAATATTTCACAAACCTCCCCTACTTCGCTATACACATGTCCATTTTGTTCTATTTTTATGTCTTTAGAGTGATTTACAGTTTTTCCTGTTTCAGTCTTTATTATATTCCATATTGTTCTCATTTTATTGTCTGAATTTTCTATTTTCGCCGATATGTACTTGTTCTTGGCCTTCCTTATTACATTTCTTAGTATTTTAGAATAAAGTTTATAGTGAACTTTCAGCGCATAGTTATCTGATTCTCTCATTTTTAAATAAAGGCCCTCTTTGTTTTACTAGAGATTCTAATACCCTTTGTTATCCATCCCATGCCCAGTTCATTGTTTGGAGTGTTGAGAATTTTCCTTTTTTTGAAACTACCTTCAAAAAGTGTTAGAAATATATTCAGAAAGGAATCAAATTTCGCATTAACACCCTGCGCATTATATACTTCTAACCAGTTTTCATTGTTTAAGGTATCTATGAAGTGTTTTATATTATTTTCACTAATATTTCTTCTATAAACCCAGCTTTTCTTTATCTGTTTAACAGTGTTCCTGGACTCGATACATAATAGCTGGGCATCATGATCTGAGATACCATTTATTACTGGATGTATGCTGTAATTACTGCACTGAGAAATATCCATAAAAAAATTATCAATTGCAGTCCTGCTATTATTTTGTATTCTCGTAGGAAAATTTACAAGTGCTGTTAAGTTAAAAGACAACATCAAGGCTTCCATATCTAATCTATCATTGCTGTGATTTAGAAAGTCAACATTGAAATCTCCACATAATACTATTTGTTTGCTATTTGTAAAACTTAGTAGCAAAGACTCTAAATGAGATAAAAACAGTCTGAAATTACCTGAGGGGGCCCTGTAAATTGCTATCACTATCAGCTCTTCCTTATCATATTCTAGTTTAGTAACACAACATTCAAAGTGTTGTTCTATACAATACTTAGTTACAACTACACTACTGCATTCAATATTATTTTTAACAAAAATGGCAACTCCCCCTTTCTCCATTTTACATCTGCAGAAATGAGAGCTTAATTTATAATTTGGGATGGACAGCTGAGATATTCCTGTATCAGACAAATGATGCTCAGATATACACAAAACGTCTACATTAAAATTTCTGGAATTTTGAATCTCTTCTAGGCTTAAGGTAATGTCATCAGTTTTACTAAATATTCCTCTTATATTTTGGTGGAAAATACTGGTCTGAACACTTTGACGCAATGACTTTGAATTGTTTATTTTATTATTACATACTGGTATATCAGTTGGAATTTTTAATTTCAACAAATTATGATCATCAGAGACATTAATTTCCTTAAGACATCTTAATAAATCTATTTTATTTACCCTAAAAAAGGCCGCGACTTAACACCATTTATCACAGGAATACCTCTTTCCCTCACCTGGCATCCTCTGACCTCATCAGCAATAAGAAGCGAAAGCTTCCTCTTACCTCTGACATTCAGATGGAGTCCATGGCGAGTATAACTGTCCCTACCAATGCAGGCCACATCAATCAAACCAATGTGTGAATTAGCCGGCTGCCAGAGAACCCTTTCCAAGGATGCATTTGTACGCCTGATGTTATGCCACATCCAGGGTTTATCGTAACGCTCAAGCAAACCAACAAATCTCACACTTGTCTGACGTGTGTTCTTGGAAATGTGGGCAATGTCTCCCTCAATTGAATAATTGAGGTCTTTATCAAGGCTATTTCCTGGTCCCCCAACAATTACAACACAATCCTCATCTGAAAAATCTTTAACTAGGTCTTTCACATTTGCTACCACACTTCCAAGATCTGCATTTGGTTTGAAAATACTGCAGACTTCATAATCTGGCCCCAAGTCAGACTGAACCATCTCACTGATTCCCCTCCCATGACTGCTCCCAAGTAACAGTACCTTCCTGCGTTTACTTTTAGATACACCCTGAAAACTTTTCCCTTTTACTTTGCAAGAACCCAGATCGTTCAGTCCAACCTGACGGTCTTCAGAGTCATCATCTAGATCCTCCAATGGCCGAAACACATTGGATGTCTCCAGCTGGAAACCATCAGACAGACAGCGTCTCCTACCTCTCCTGCCAGAGCTGACTTCCTTCCATTCACTGTTCCGCCTATGCCTAAGAACAGAGTTTTCTGCCTTCAGGGCCTTTAAATCCCTCTCTGCAGATGCCAAATCTGACTGGAGTTTCAGAATCCGCTGCTCCTGATCACTAATTCTGCAGGAGTGACAGTTCCAGGAAATACTGACACAAGAGTCACTGTTAGATACATCGCTGCACCCCCAGTGAAACCAGCGCCCGCAGTCCCGGCATGTCACTCCTTGTGATTCTAGGTATAGGTTTTCATAGAATACTTCAAAGCTACATAAGAATGAAGTTTTTCTCGGCATTGAGAATTGATATATTCTTAGGAGACTAGCCAAGTAATCAAGGTGTTTCCACACGATATTTCGGCGATCTGAAACTCCGTCGCCATCTTCTGGTGAATTTCAGATCGTCGAAATATCGTGTGAAAACACCTTGATTACTCAGCTAGTCTCCCGAGAAGACTATATCAATCTACTTCAAAGTTTCCTACAGATGCTCTGTACATTCCCATTACAGCCACTACTTTGCCTCGATTACGGATTGAAATCGCACGCATTTCTAAAAAAAATTAGACGATAATGGCGATTTTATTTTTACTATTTTAAAATGTAATCTATATTGTGCCAAAATTAAAATTCCATCTCCTCTCTACTTTTTCCTGCCATAACTATTTCCCACACTATATCCTTCATTGTGCTGACCTGGTATTAATTCATTTTCTAATCCATGTTCAGCAAGCATTATTATGTTAGGACTTGTTTCATCTATCGATAATTCTAGCTGTTTTTTTGCTTCTGATATACTGGGCATTCTGATGTTTCATTTTATAAGTCTATTTTCGCTATCCGTAATCTTAAATTTTCTCCTAGAAATACTTTTGGTATTTAATCTCATTTCTTTGGTTCTCTACTGTAAAACTGTTTGAGACTCAGTTACATTGCTTAAAAAATACTTTAGTTAATTTGATTAGTTGAAACAACCATTATTTTTGGTGCAGGGATCAACTTAAGCTTTTAAGACCATCTGGATCTTACACACCTATAATAAACGAGTTAATCCACCACTTATCTCACATTCCAATCCTTTCATGCATTCTCTAGATTTCCATCGGTAACAATATAACCTTCTACATAGTTCTAGTTCTACAGTATCCTTCTAACTGTTAATTTCATGTAATTACAATTCATATTTCACACGTTTAAATACAATTAGAGGGCATTAATCCATCAATTACTTATATGAAGCTGTTGATAAATGGATACTGTTTAAATAATTTCGAATGAAAACAATTTACCCACACTGCTCACTTCAAAACTGTTAGAAATTATTCTTTTAGAAAGGCTCTAACATACCTCAAGAAACCTTCTCTCAGATAACAGGAGCAGAAAACTCGAAGGTAGTACTTGCTTACATATACGACAAACGAGTATATATCAGTTATTATAATCTGGTTTATTAGAGGCAAGTTGTCAATGTACTTTGCAAGATTACATAATACTATCTATACAAAACTGTCTAAATAAAAACACATATTGCTGAGAAATCAGTATTTAGAGTTACTCCAAAAGATTCCAAATGTGAAATTCAGTTTTCTTGTACTATTAATTCAAAATATAACACTGACTACACCAAGCTACAAACAGCATGTGTTATATAGGAAATGTTTACTTAGGTATTTTAAAATTACAAACAGCTCGAGATACAGCGCTAGATTAAAACTTACATCATTGCCTTTATTGTTTCTAAGCCACGCACTAAATCAGTCAAATTTTCGTCAAAAATCCTCTCTACATCTCCCATAATCTTTTTCAAGGCCATATCTATGACGAACGTTATATCCAAATTAAAACTGATTTCAATAGAACCAAAACTTTCAAATTTTCATACACTGTCGTACAATAACGAGACATTTTTTAGTATTACAGTACACTCCTAATCACACTCACATGAAGTGAGTCAGAGATAATAGTGAGCCGAATGGCAAAGCTTCCTGTGCTCTTAACCAAAGCATTTCAGTAAAAGTACATCTACTTTGGTATGAATCAGAGACATTATACCATAACTATAAAATTCTTTGCATGAAATGAATAGAACGATAATCCAGGATAGAAATTACGATAAGACCTACATTATTTAGTTTTCTGATATGTACCTTTCAGATTTGATATCCAGATCTTTAACTGACACTACTGCCTCACATGACGCTTCCTGAAGTTAATGATATTAAGCCAGCCCTTTGTTTAGATTAGTGTCAAGTGGCAGAGAGTCCCAACAAAAGTTAAAACAATATTCAGTTTTGAGACCCAAAAATTGTGTAGTGATTAATACCTGTATAATACATCAAAATATCACAAACCAAGCATGGTGGGTGAACGGTTGACGTTCTGGCCTCGCATTCGGGAGGACGCCAGTTCGAATCTCCGTCTGGGCAACAAGAATTATGTTTTCCATGGTTTTCCCAAATCACTCCAGGCAAATGCCGGGATGATTCCTGCAAAAGGCCATGGCCAAATTCCTTGTCCCCAGTCGCATCCCACCTCTAATGAACTCGATGTCGACGAGGTGTAAACCCATAAGTAAAACAAATAAAAAAAATCAGAGGGTTAAGGAACAAAGTGGATGAATTTATGAATCATATAAATAAATTGAATGCTGCCGTGCCCAATCAGCTTATGGAGGGTTTAGTTCTGAACTGAGTAGGAGCTAACTATCACCCTGCATAAGACACTGGGGTGGGGGACCTGAACCCCGGCACGCGTCACAAATGGCTGATAGGGGAAGTTCTTGTAGATATACAGGACAGGTGTGAATAAGGCTTTGTCAAATAAGCACCCGCGCATCAACTGAGGTCAAGAGGCAAATGGTCAACGGTCTCAAAGGCGGAAGATGATTCTCATTTCTCAACGACTAAGAGGGCGTAAATCCTTTCGGGATAACAATCCGATAGTACTCTGGAATCTAATTCCTGCCCTTAAAACTTAAAATTTCAATTGCAGAATGGAAAAGCCGCTGAAAGAAAGCACTACCCCAAGAGGTAACTTGGAGGAATCCACCATTGTATTATGCAATGCATCGGGACCTAGGATTCTGGTGAGTCCCGACATCTGCAATAAGGATGAGTTGGAGCATCCTTGGAATCCCTCCAAACTTAAATTTAAACAGAATTTTTTTGCAGGTACTCTGAATGTAAATTCCTCGCTGCATGTGTGTAAACAAAAAGAATTAGAACTACTTCTAGAAAAAACAATGAAGTTCAAATCTTAGCAGTACAGGAAACCAGATTTTTGGATGACAATGTCACTGAAACAAAGGCTTATAGAATCTTTAAGGGTAAACCTGTGATTAAAATTATGAAGGGAATGCCTATGCTTGGTTCAGCTTTTTATGTTCATAAAAGATTAGTTGAAAATGTAATAGAAGTCAAATCAGGATAAAGAATATCTCTTTTAATAATTAAATGCAAAAATAAAAAATATACTTTCATTAATTTTCATGCACCAATAAATGAAGATAATAAAAATAATCCAAATAAAGTAGAAGAATTCTTGGGTCTTTTGGATGATGAAATATCTAAAATTCCAAAATCAAATGTAGTGATATTACTAGGAGATTTTAATGCCCAAATAGGTACAGAAAGAATGCATAGAGCTACGGTAGGAGAATATCTAGCACACCAAAGAACGAATAGAAAGGAATGAGAATAATTACTATATGCAAAATCTTTCAACTCAACCTGATGTCGACTTTCTTCAAGAAACTGCCAAGAAAATCTAAAACGTGGATATCTCAAAATCTGATGCTAGGTGATATTCAGCTGCATCATGTAGCCATCTCCCAAAGAAATATGAAAGAAGCCATGAACGTGAAGGTAATAGGAAGCAGGGAATTTGACTCGAATCACTATTTGTCTAAAACTAAACTAATAAAAAAAAACCTCCAGAAATCACAGGAAGAGTGAAAGAGTGAAGAAATATAAAATTGACAGGCTAAAAATTACACAAGAAATGTTATAATTTCATTTTGGAAGGAATAAAAGAGTCCTCAACATGGTAAGAGGGAGGATATATCTAAAGAAACAACCAACAGCTCAGAAAACATTTGGATTAACCGAATCTAAAAGGAAACTTTGGTGGAATGGAATATGTTAAGAAGCATTAACAGAAAGAACAGAATAATGGAAAAAGTGGAAATTCTCGGGAAAGATTTACCACTGTGAGTTGTTCAAACAGCAAAGGAAAGAAACCACCAGAACAAAAAGGGCATTTAAAAGATCAATCGAAAAATCACAGCATATTGAATTGCAGGATACTTTTGTTAAAAATAACTACCGAAACTTTGATCACATTAAATTAAAGGGATAACAAGTCCTCAGTATATGCTTCAAAGACGAAAATATTGAAATTGGACTAAACAGTACTGAGCATTGCGAAATACCTGTAAAACACTTTGATAAGCTTCTAAACTGTCCTGAACCAACCCATAAATTGATTTTTTTAGGAATTAAGGAAAATGTAGATGAAAATACACAACCAACTGTAGAATAAATTAAGGAATTAACAATCTAAAAAATAATAAAGTTACTGGAGAAGACTGTATAATAGAACATTTAAAATGGTCCCAATCAAAAATTATTCAAGAGTTACAGTTAATTTTTGAATGTATTTGGAGACCAGAGAAGAGTCCAGAAGAATGGAATACATCTATTGCATAAAAAAGGCTGAAAAACAAAATGTTGATAAATATAGAGAAGTATCCTTATTTCAAGTTGCTTATAAAGTATTCTCAAAACTCATATTGAACAGAGTAGAGACAACACTTGAAAAGCAATTGGGAGAGTATAAGGGTGGATTCCAGAGCACATATTCAATCTAAAATCCATAATTCGTTATTGAATATTAAACTGCAAGGACATAAGAGTAATATTTATAGATTTTAAAAAGGCTTCTTACTCTGTTGATAGGGAAACTTTGGATAAAACAATTTGTGAATTTGGAGTGAAATGTAAATTGGCAAACCTAATACGTGTAACTCTTACAGACACAGTTTCAAAAGTAAAATTTATGGTAGAAATCTCAAAACTGATCAAGATAAATACAGGTGTGCTGAAAAGTTATGGTCCGTCACCCATTCTGTTCAATTGTGTCTTAGGGCAAATTGTAAGAATTTGGAATAGTAAATTGAGGGAACACAAAACTAAACCAATAATTTTGGGATGAAAAAACAAAGGTCTTAAAATTAATTTCCTGGTATTTACTATACTTTCAGAGAACATTACAAGTGCGAAAACACAAATCAATTTCTAGGAAGCAATAACCAACAAAATTGGTTTGAGAATTTCGGTAGAAAAAACTAATTTTATTACAAATATTAAAAACACTCCAAAATTTTTAATGACAGGTATTGGACGAGTAGATAAAGAAATTTAAATATCTGGGTGAAATTATTCAAGAAAACGGATTAGATAAATCCGTTAGAAGAAAGGAAACACGGTATGGAAAGAGCATATGGTATCACTAAAAACGTTTATAACAAAAAGTGCTTAGCAAAAAAAAATCTTAAAATAAGGCACTGCAACTCGGTCGTCAAACCGGAATGTCTATATGCTAGTGAATGCCTAGTGTTGACCGATAGATTGGATAAACTGGAATTACTTAAAAGAAGAATCATGAGAAAAACCTTAGGTCCAGTTAAAACAACAGATCAATGGAAATTAAGAAGTAATAAGGAAATACACCACAACATAGAAAATATAACAGAATCAATAATAAAAAGGAGACTGCTGTTTTTTTTGACATATCTACAGAATGAATGATACCAGACTAACAAAAAAGATATTCAGTTACCTTTGGGGGAAAAATCAACAACCAGCTAGATTCAAGAGGTTAAGAAGATTTGAAAAGAAATAAGATAAGAGAAGAGGAAATTATGGAAAGAGAGATATTTAGAAAGAAGGTACTTAGTTTGGAAGGATTCAAAGTAAGAAGAGGAAAGCAATCTGCTTCGAAGTGGTCTGAGGAGAGAAGGAAGAAACATAGTGAAATGATGAAGGAATATTCTACATCTACATCTACATATATGATCTGCAATTCACAAAATTGTGGGTGGCAGAGGGTGCTCAGCACCAAACCTAATCTCTTGTTGTGCATTCCAATACCTAATGGTACGAGGGAAAAAAAGAATTCATATAAGAATCAGTGCGGCACCTTATTTCTCTAATTATATCTTTCCTGTCATTCCGACCCAAATAGGTTGGTGGACGAAGTAATTCACTGCACTCGTAAGTGAAAGTGAGAGTACACATGTTTACCAATAAGTTTATATGAAACGTGCGTCGTCTATCTACCAGAGACTCCCAGCCCAGTCTACTAATTAGTTCTGTAACGCTTTCATAAGGACTGTAGCAAGCAGTCACGAATCGAGCAGCTCTTCTCTGTACGTTTTCTATACTCTTAATCAACCCCTTACGAAACGGATCCCAGATGGCACAACAGTAGTCCAAATGTGGATGCACAAGAGATTTGTATGCTATCTCCTTGCTTGTTCATTACAATTTTTCAAGATTCGACCTATGAACCGCAGCCTAGAATTAGCTCTACCTGCTAACGTATTAATATGTAAGTCCCATTTCATGTTCCTTTGTACTATTACTCCCAAATATTTCATAGAATCGACCATATCAATAACTGAATTGTTTTTAACTCGTTATTTCTGAACAATTGGATTCTTTTTGTTAGTTATGCTCATTGTCTTAAACTTTTTACAATTTAGTGTGAGTTGCCAATCAGCGCACCATGCCAAATAATATCCAGATCACGCTGAATTTTAAGCAATCGGCTAAATTCCTTACTTCCCTTAAATAACTGCATCATCAGCAAACAATCAAAAATGCTTTTCATTTTGTCTCCGAGATCGTTTATAAAACTTAAGTAATAAGTGGTCCTATAACACTTCCATGAGGTACACCCGATGTTTTTAGATTAGAAGAACTTTCTCCTTCAACAACGACATACTGCGACCGACCAGTTAGAAAATCTTTTATCCATTCACAAAGCTTGATCCGATATACCGTACACTCGTAGCTTCACTAAAGGCTGTTGTGTGACACAGAGTCAAAGGCTTTCTGAAAATCTAAAAAATAAAAATAAAAAAAAATGCATCTACTTGTGAACCTGCATCAATAACTTTTATTACGTCTTGTGTAAATAGGGCCAGCTGTGTTTCACATGACCTTTTTCTTCCGAAATCCGTGTTGATTTTTTGTAAGCAAATTATTTTCATCTAGAAAATTCATAATATTCTAGCATATAATATGCTCAATAACTCTACCTACAAACAGATGTTATAGAAATTGGACGGTAGTTTCCAGGATCGCTTCGATCACCTTTCTTGAAAATTGGAGTTACTTGCACTATTTTCCAGTCTGAAGGTACTTTTCGCTCTTCTAATGATTTACTGAATATATCAGACAGAAATGGCCAGATTTCCGCTGCATACTCTGAAAATACCCTAACTGGAATTCCATCTGGCCCAGGTGCTTTCCCCCACTTCAGGAGCTCTAATTGCTTTATGATACCTGCAGTATCTATTCGTAATGATTCCATCTCCAACTCGACACGACGTGGGAAAACGGGAATGCTATCCTTATTTTCGTCAGTAAATGAATTTTTGAATACAGTATTTAGTACATTAGCTTTATCGCGGCTTTCAATAACCTCGGACCCTTCGCGAACTAGTGCTGGAATATTGCTGTTGGTACAACTGACTTTTCTGAGAGACTCTTAGAGATAGTGTTTGAATGAAAATCGTTGAAGGCCTCACGCATCACATTCTTCACACGTCCTCTTAACTCTTCCTTCTATAGCGTGCGTGTATCCTCCTTTGTTTTTTGAGTAATCTATTGACTTCGCATGTGTGCCACGGTGGATCATTCTCCCCATTTATTTTCCGCTTCAGTATATGTACTTCCATACCTTCCTGACTATATGTATAAATCGATGCCACATATCTTCAACGGTGTCCTTTGTTAAATTAAGTTATGGTAATTATTCCTCAGGTAGGTTCTTAAACACTCCTTTGAGGCCTTACTGAATCTGTATACAATCCGACCATTTCCCCTTTATCGTTTGGTCATTAATTTGACAGTCGCAATTACCGCTTTGTGATCGCTTATTCCAGTGGTCGTTGAAATGTAGGTGAATAATTCTGGCCTGTTAGTAACCAGCAAATCTAAAATGCTTTCGCTACCGTTATGACACCGCGTATTTTCATTAACTAGCTATTCGAGATGATTATCCGAGAACAAATCGAGAATTACTTCAGAAGCTGCCTTATCCCTGCTACCAGTAATGTGAACGTACTTACGCCAGTGGATATAAGGCACATTGAAGTCGCCTCCCAGAACTATAGCATGATCCTGAAAACGGCCAGCTATACTGTTAACATTACTTCTTAATTCCTCGGCGACAGCTATGTCAGAATCGGGTGGACGGTAGAAGGCGCCTATGACGAGTTTTGACCCAGCAACATCGAGTTTAATCCATATGATTTCACAAATAGTATCGACGTTTATTTCATTACATGGTGGGAATTTACTCACAGCTATAAATACCACACCTCCATGAGAATGTAATCTGTCTTTACGAAAAACTTTCATGCTGTCTTTAAAAGTTTCGGCGGAACTTGTTTTCGGTTTTAGTCAACTTTCTGTACCGATAATAATATCCGCTTCTGTGCTACAAATAACGCTTTCAAGTTCCGGTTGTTTGTTACAAACGCTTCTACAGTTAATTACGAGTACTTTTAACTGTCATGACTCTTTTATATTCCACCTACATTTCGGTGTTGCAGCTGTTTGGGTTGCCCGTAACTGTATTTCGTGTTTCGGGTCTTCCTCCCTCAGCCTAAAAAACCACCCAGTGCATTAGACACGGCCCCTGCCACCCGTGTAGCCAATTCACGCGTATAGTGCACACCTGACCTATTCAAGGGAACCCTACATAAGTCAACCCTATGGCGGAGATCGAGAAATCTGCAGCCAATATCATCACAGATTCGGCATAGTCTCTGGTTCAGGCCCTTAATACGGCTCTGAACCAGAGGTCCACAATCAACTCTGTCTACGATGCTACAGATGGTTAGCTTCGCCGATATTTTGCGGCAATTAGCTACAGATTTCACCCTATCAGCAGCCGCCGGAAGAAAGAGAGGATAACCTCCGACTCAAGGTGACAAGCATCATTGTTGCCAACGTGAGCCACAATCTGCAGTTGGCCATACCCCCGTCCTTTCTATGGCATCCGGGAAGGCCTGCTCCACATCTCGGATCAGACCACCCGGAATACACACTGAATGGACGTTGGATTTCTTCCCCGAATAGTCCCCCATTTCCCTAAGGGGCTCTATAAACCGCCTAACTTTACAGCTCCCAACTACCAGAATACCCTTCTGCGATCGCCCAGACCTAGCGGGCGGGGGGGGGGGGGGCGGGGGCGTCAACTCGCAGGATGACAATTGTGGGACTGAATCAGCCTCCGACAGTACGTCATACCGGTTGGACAGTCGAATAAGTTGGCCTTGAATACTGGATTGAAAGAAAGAAAAAAAACAACTACAAAGGATGAAGAGCAGAAAAGAAGCTAACATAGTCTTCTGTGGTGATTTTAATCAAGATTTTATAAATAACATACCGTGCTCATTTATGTCTAAATCATTAGCCAGTTCATACAATCTAACCCAAGTAGTTATTTTCTCCATTAGAATAATATTTACGCAGGAATAGATAAAGTTTCCTATTTTAATAGGACGTGTTGTCGGGGGTGCCTTAATTTATGCATATGAATTTATTTTTATTACTCTCAGGTAGCAAAAATTCAATAATTTAGAATTTATTAAAAATGAAAAGGTTCTTCAATTAAAACACACAACAGGATGACTAATTTAAAATTTCTATAAACTGGCCATTTAATTTTCAACTTAATTAAATATTGTACAAAGGTGATTGAAACAATGTTATCGATAATGGCAAGTAAATACTACACCCTTGCCTATAACAAAGATGAACGTTGGTGAAATACATTTACAAACATACAAAGTGAACATATCATCTCGGCTAGCAATTAAAAATTTGCCAAATAAAAACAAATTGATTAATCAAAGAAACGATTTTATTATAAACATAGAGTTATTTGAAATATAATGTTTCGGCTAAAACTCATTATTGTTGGCAGATTGAGACTCTTATGTGCGAGTTTCCTCGCCAGGGCCGTTATTTGGGCAAGAGAGCTCCTTCGAATTTTAGGGCAGTTCATAGTGTGCGTGTTTACCGTAAGTCAGCACTGGGGTGGGTACGGCAACACCTCTATCTTGGTATTCTGGGGTTCACAGCAATGCGTAAAGTAAAATTATAAATCAGAACAGAGCAATTAGAATAATGACCAACAGTAAAACATAGATATCGTTTATACCTATATCTAAATATATATATATAAAAAAAATCCCTTGGCACCAATTTACATCTCTGAATTTGTCCTTTTTTAAAAAGAAGAAGCAGAGTATCAGAAAGAAACATTTCATCATTTTTTCAATTTTTAAGTTTTGTCGCGCAGTTTCAAAAGGGTTTGAAAACACACAAAAAACTGATTACAGGGATTGGAAACTTTTAAATAACTGTCAAATTTATTTTAAAATTTGATATGTTTCATTGGTTTGGTGGAACGCTTTTTTCCCAAGCATTTCTAGTTTCTGAATACATATTTCATTCTTAAATATTTAGAACACACCTGCTATGCTCTTCGCGATTTCACCACTATTCTGTCCGTGTTAGGTAAAAAGAAACTTCAAAGCAATTAATATTAATGGTAGAGCATTTCAAGAAATTAAAAATATAGTAACATTAATATAGATTTCTCGGGTGCCTAGCCGACTGAGCTGAGTGTTTTCACACGATTTTTCGGCGATCGGAAACTCTGTCTCCATCTTCACCAGAAGATGGCGATAGTGATTTGCTAGTGACCAAAGAACACTATATTAATTCTCATCGCCGCGCCGTGAGAAATTTCGATCTTATACATAGTAACATTGTTTTAAAATAAATCTTCAGTAAACGAGGTCTTCAGAATTTGCCGAAATAGTTATAATAATTATGAATAAACAGTTGCCAGAGCAGTCTGTGACAATTTCTTAAGTACTCCATAAGGTCATTACATTTCCTCACCTCAATCATTTGAGCTGAAGTACAAATGATTTTCCTTTGCAAGTAAATTATACTAATAACAACACGTAACTACTGCAGCTTTTGGCAGCTGTAAGTTGGTAGGTTTATGGAACAAACCAAACATTGAATTCAATTTTCAAATGTTTTTGTGCAAATACACAAGCTCGTGACAACCCGTTGCTGAAAATTTGTACAGATTCACCCAGTAAGCTTTGACAGTAGGGTTTCAATAAATTGTTGGTTTATAGAAATGGCTCGTCTGCAATAAATACACATGGGAAAAGATCAGAAATATTCGGCAAAGATTCAGGTAAGTGTAAATTCAAATATTGTTCCTGGAACAATTTTCCGAGTTTGGAGCAGAACATTATCCTTCCATCCAATTTTCGATCATTCATTCCGACATCGACCATTATAATAAACTCCTTCGTCCCATCTTCCAGAGCCAACTTCACGATACTTAAAACCTCCTTGTAATTATAACAGAAGAAGCATGAGTTACTAGTTTTATTGTAACTACATGTTTTCCATCATATAATATTTGATAGTTATAGTATTTCAATTTTTCAGGTAAATGTTGGATTTGTACTGTTTGTTATAGTCAATTTAAGTACTTCTAATCGAGTAGTTAAAGCATTTCCCTATTTTATACCTAGTATGTGCCGCCTACTTACTTTAATCTAAAGAATCAAAGGAGACAGTCTACTGGCTCACTACTACAGCTATGTAGGGAGGAGTGTCAACAAGTTAATATATACAGTAGACATCCTTCAATGTTCTAGTGAAAGTCAGCACAGGGAGGTAAGAATTCAAAGTACCTGTATAATAAAAACAAAATTGATACAATTAACTAATAAATACAAAACTATGAAGTCTTGCCTTCATACTGCATTACATAACATGTACCATATCTATATAGTTTTCTACTAGAGCTTCGCTTATTAGTTAAAAGCACCAAAATAATTACTATACAACCTATTATACGATTATATGTTTTGGAAGGACAGAATGCAAAACTAACCGAATAAAACCACACAGATTCACCCTGCTTGTTAGGCAGAAAGAAAACACTTAGAAAATTTACTGACAAAACTATTGTCAATAATAGTGATCGTGTCAGGTAGTGCCATATTCAGAGTGGTTGGCAGGAGTATTGACGGCTGTATTTTCAATACTGACATTGACAATCATGTAAAGTCTGCTTAAAAACACAGTTATACAAACAAGCCATCTGTAAATGGATTTTCTGAACATGATGCCCAGGTATTAGCATCAACGCTTTAATAGGAACTAGTAACAATAGTAATTCTTTTAAAGTTCTATGAGTAATAAATGATGAATCAATTAGTGGTTTTAGGAATTACCTAAGCACGACAAACTGAAAACGTTTCGCGCTTTTCAAAAATAACAAAAAAAATTCAGTGAGCATTGGAATACCACGCATTTCTAAAAAAAAAAAAGTTATGCATTGATTCTAGGAACAGTAACAGTGCTAATATTAAAGTTCATTTCCAGGAGTATAGCAAAATACTGAATAAGGTTATTATAGAATCTAAAAATTCGTAATACAAACATAAAATGATATTGAGATATTATAAAAAATGAAATAAATATTCGGTCATTAAAGATATATATATCAAGAAAAGTTCTCCGGTGCCGTTAAGTGGAAATTCATTGAGACAGGTTTCCAGGAAAAATTGGACACTGTGCCTGTATATTTAGCTACAGGTACTCAATAAGAAATAAGGAAGGTTATCATATTTCTTCAGAGCAAATGCTCGACTGGTTTTGATGGGTTCTCCAGAAGATTAATTAAATTGTGCTCCACAGAATTAAGTAATTTAATAAATTATCTGTTAAGTATATATTTATTCCATGGTACCTTAATAGAGAGTTTTAAATGAGCTGAAGTTAAGGGGACCACACCCTGCCTATCTAACGCCATGTTAATTTAAGCAAGTATTTGACCCCTTTGTGAAAAAAAACCGATTTGATGCAGGACCTTAATATTTTTACAGAATCTTACATGATGCTAGTAAAGTCAACTGTACTAATATCTACTTTTTTTTTTTTTTTCGAATCACCCATCTTTGGGGTACGTCAGATCAATCACTTCTTGGATGCTTGCGTTTTATTCTTCTCCCAGTATTTCTTCATTCTATCTGATCTCTTCCTTCTTTCCTCTTCTGATATTTGAATCGGTTTTCTGGTGTTTATCGCAACTTGGAACCTCTTACTTTTGTCTTTGGTCACGGTCTTGGCTGTACCATTCTTTAACATCACTTCGGTAATCTGGAGTTCTCTCAAATCCTTTTCCACTTCTTTAAACCAGTTGGGCTTAGTCTTTTTTTTATAAAAGAAGTCAAAGATTTTTTTTGTTAGTCTGTTAGGATTCATTCCGAATACGTGTCCATAGAAATCAATCCTTTTTTTTCTCATGGTTTCCGAGAGTCTCTCGGACTTTGCGTAGAGGGCTTCGTTTCTGTAGAAAACTTGTTTATTATTCTGGAATTTGGGACCCATGATCTTCCTCAAAATTTTCCTCTCTTTGATTTCCTTTTGTCCTTTCCTCCCCATGACTAGTGTCTCTGCTGCATAGAGTGCTTCCGGCTTAAATACTGTGTTGTAATGTCTTATCTTTGTGTTCCAATATTTACTTTATAAGATTTATATTTTTAAAGAAATACCTTTTTAAATTTATTAATAAAAATATTAAGTTTTTTGTAGATTTTTTTTAACATAATAGGGAATATTAATTCTTGTAGTACCAGAGATGGCTTTTTTGTTATTTAAAGTCTCTGAAAATTTCATTCAATTATCTTTGATAGTTTCTGATATATTGGGGCATATGTACTGAAAATTTTAGTTTGAGGGAAACTGACTTTAAAGAAAACAACTACTCGCAAACGCACTCGAACAAAACTAACAGCGTGTTTCAGAGTGTGTTGTTTACAAACAGCAGAAACAAGAAAATACCGATCGTTGCCCTCCAAGGATAGCCAACACAATCAGGAGTCAGCAAAACATCTCTAACGTGCAATATAAGGGATATAAAGGTCTAAAATACTGTATATACAGAAACGTGAGCGTGTCACCGAAACGCACGTGGTAGGAAAATACTATTTAAATGCCCGAAATTTTTTTCAGAGATATCCTTTTCAGGATACTTAAAGAATACCTTAATCTATCGAAATATGATGAAAACTGAAAATCGATTTTTTTTGGTCCTAAACCACGGGGTGTTACTAACAGCATTACCCATATTTTTTTTTTAAACCAATGTAAAACAGAGTTTACCAGCACCTTAAAAATAAAAAACTGTAAATTAAATAACGATTGTGTCTTCAAAAGGGCCATTAAACAGAACAAGGTATTTGCGTTCACCGGCAATATTTCAGAGGGAATAAATGATAAATTACTGCTAGTACGAATTCTTTGTGACTTGTCTAAGGTATTTGACTATTTTAATAATAAAATTCTGATACAAAAATTAAAGTATTAGAGTATAGATGGCATTCTAACGGCTTAGTTCTTACTTATTGAATAGAAAACAGAATGTATCACTAGAACATTTTAATATTGGCTCATGTGCATGGTTTATTGGCCATCTTTCCGCAGTTGCTTAACAATAAATTTTAAATGAAAAATACGTCTTTTAGCAACTGGTTTTTTTTATTATATCTCAGACGCGTTTCGCCTCCTCTGAATGGGGCATCGTCAGTGACTGTGAATGTATACATGTGTTGTTAATACAAAGTTTACAAACATTACTATATACAATTAAATATTTACAAGGTACATTCTACTTACGAATTTTTGGTTGTGACAATTACATGTTGATCAGGAACAGCTCTCCTTGCATGTTTTGTGTAGCCCGATTTGGTGTTGGTTTTCTCATCACTCCTATTGTGGAAATCGAGTGCCAGTTTGTGGTCATGGTCATCTTCCAGGCACTTCTCCTATTTCATCGACCAATATCTTTCTACAATTCATCACCGTAATACGCCTTGTACACTCTCATGACTCTCTACATCCTCCTCCTGTCTTTCAATGAAACACATTTCAGCTCCTTTATCATATCAGTTACTGACTATGTTCTGCGGTAATTTCCAGAGACAAATCTAGCAGTCCGTGTTTGCATCCCCTCCAACTCCCGTGTCTGATACCTAAAACATGGGTCCCATACTACACTACAATATTCAAGCAATGAGTCTAACCAAAGTTTTGCGACCCAATTCCCTTATTTCTCTGGCCCATCCCCTAATCATTCTCTCCAACAAGTAAAGGATTTTGAAATCTTTTCCTACTTCCTGTCCAGTTGAGCTTGTTATCAAAAGTTATGCCAAGCTTTTTACATTTCAAGCTTTCAACAAGCAATTCTTTTCCCACATTGTAATCATAATAAACCTTTAGTTTTTTATCTGTGTATCTAATAAGTTGACTTTTCTTACAACTTTCTTGTGGCATTTATCTTCAGGTTGACCTACCCAGCAAGATATCCTGTCCAGATCACCCTGTAACAGTTTACAGTCTTTTGATCCTATTGTGTAGTATTATGTCATCTACAAACAATTTAACTTCTATTAGTAAACCATCAGCACAATCACTTAATATAGTAACGACTAGCAATGGTCCCAATCCACTACCATTTTCACTTCGACTTCTTTTGATACTGCATTTCCTAGCCTAACTTTTTGTTTTCTACCTTTTAAGAATTCTCCTGCCCAGCAAATCACCTTTCCTTTCACCCTAATAGTTTTTATCTCATTTAGCATCATTTTATGGCTCACTGTGTCAAATACTTTTTAAGAATCTAGTTCTAAACTATCAGTTTTGCATCCATTGTCCATTTCGTCCGAAATGTCTTGCATATAGCCTACTAACCGAGATTCACATGAATATCCTTGTCTGAAGCCATGTTGCCGACTTAAAAACCATTTGTGTTCCTTACAGACACGTCTAATGTGGTTATATATCAGCTTCTTTATTAAATTACCGACCACTGATGTCAAAGTGATTGGCCTGTAATTTTCGACCCTATTCGTCAGCCCTCCATTATGGACCGATACTACTATCGCACTTTTCCATTCCTCTGGCAAGTAGTCTTAATTTAAATAAGGTACAATGTCACATCCTTTAAACCAATCCTTTTATGAATTTTTTTTAGATTTTTAATTCCTTCATTACATCCTCAGGATGACTTTCATATTTTTTAATCTCCTCATTTTTAATTGTGTGGATAAGCTCGTCATTCGATTTATATCATCGCATTCTTGAATCATAGTCCTTAATTGTCTCACTAAACCAGTTACTTAAAATCTCTGCCTTTTTAAAAATCTTCAGTCCTTCATCCTTGTTTATAATTGCCTCTGCTTCCTTCCTTCTCCTCAGTTTTCTAACATAGCCATAGAAATTTCTAGATGCATTCGTCAGTAATCACCCTGAACAAATAATATTCTTCATAAACCCATCTTTAGTCACCTTTTGGCTATGATTAATTCCTTGTTTATTTGTTCCAAGTATTCCATATTTCCTTGCAGTCTCTTAACTCTGTTCTCTCTCGCCAGCCTTTTTAACTCACCTCCCAATATAATATGTATGTTCTGTGCTTCTCTTTATTTTCTGTTTTGGAATAAATATTTCTTCGTTTCATCAATTTTGAAATTTGTGCCTTTAATACTGCCACCTTCGATTTTGGTCACTGGTTTATTGAATCCTCTAATATACATCATAGCTGTTTCATGATGACTTATTCCTTCAGTTACTTGAGAACCCATAAGGTGATTATAGGGCTTCATTACGAAGATATCCAACTTTTTTCGTCTCCTTAGGGGGCATCCATAAATTACGTGAGTTGAAATAGGGGGGTCTCACCAGATCTCACCAGGGGGAAGGGGGGTCTACGGAAATCTCACGTGAGATTTTGCGAAAAATTTGGGGACAGTAGAGCCAAAAAAAAGGTCTACAATTTGCGCCAAAGTCGATTTTAGGAGGGTATTTCGTCAAAAAGGTCTACAAAAGTTTTGAGGGCGATTTCTAGGGGGGGGGGTTCTCAAGGACCAGATCTCACCAGAGGCGGGGGGGGGGGTCCGGCCAGATCTCACGAAATCTCACCAGGGGGGAGGGGGGGGTCCAGAAATCCGGAAAAACACCTCACGTAATTTGTGGATGCCCCCTTATGTTCTGCTCTACCACTTGTGTAATGCCCCCTTCCATTAGCAGTATTTGAAAATCTCTGTTCCCTTGTGTTACTAATCTTATTTCCTGCCCAGTTATTGTTTCAGCACTTTCATCTATTTCTTTCGCACTATTTATTTTTCCAGTCGTAGATCTACAATCAGGATCCCTTTGATCATTTTTCTCGATCCCCTCACCAGCAGCCACCAACCTAAAAAAAAGCACAGTCCCAAACCCATCATCACTGGAACAGCTTTAGCTAACAATTCAGAAAGTACTCCTTGCCCATTCTATTTAGGTCTAGGCCATGCCTAGTGAAACCCCACCTATCAATGGTATCTACAGGCACAACTGCTAAGGCAGAGTTAATGCCCTTTCCCTAAAGCACCTTCGCTTCCACGTTTACATGCCTACCATCATGGTTCAACTATGGCCGGCCAGCGCTACTTAAAGCCTGCATGATTTCAACCCTGGAATGCTGGACCTCCTTCACCACTTTCCTCAGATCACTTCCTATAATAAAACTCACATTTCTATCAATACTATTTCCCACCCCTCCCACTATCATTACTATCTAGTCTTTAGTGAAACTTCCGCAAAGTGAACCTATATCGTTATTACCTGACCTAATGTGGCACTAGGTTTAAAAAATCTTGTAACTTGCTAGCCTGTGCCTAACACCTTTCCAAAGGTGATTACTGGGCCAGCGCTTGGTCGTTGATCACTTATCGCGGTCGGTACTGTAGTAGTGCTGTTTCCTGTTGTAGGTGCTGTTGCGATGGGCTACTGATGTTGGTTCCTGTCTACTTCCACTCTTGGAAGTTTTTCTGAGCTGTCGGCTGTTGTTGTGTTGTCGATGTCTCGGAGCAGGCGTTTGTTCGACTATTTTTGTAGAGGCATTTCTTCTAGATAGATAGATATGTTCACTTTGATCCCATGTAAGAATAATCTCGGGGATGTGGAACAGTACATACACTTATTAGTAATGTCAATATTACTATATAATTGATAATATTATTATATATTGACAACAAGTTAGCAACAACCCATTAGTATAACCAATATCTCCTGTAATCTACAAATACAATCCCGAGTTAATTAATACTTATTTTGTGGAACAGTGTATACACTTGTTACCAGCATCTAATAACCAGTTATTTTCTTACCAACCAGTTACCATGATACGTTTCACTGTAATTTGTGACTACATATTATATTATATTAGTTGCTATTTATGAGGAACAGTACACACACCTATTAGCAATATAAATTATATTACCAACAACTCATAAGCAGTCAATTACTTAAAAACCTGTTGATATGATAATTTTCACAGCAGTTTTTGAGTGCATGCTATCCCAGGTTAGTTACTATATATAAGTGAAATTTTGTAAACAGTGTAATTAGTTCATTTGTCAAAAGTTTCAACAGAAAGAAAAACCATATATCATTTTAGTAATTGTGGACAATTTTGTCACCTTCCCCTTCCATACACCATATATACTATTTCATCAGTCATTCTTAGTTACCAAATTCCAAGAAGAAAATTCTTTCACAGAGTAAAATGGGTTCTGAAGCAGAAACTCTTTCAGTTTGGACTTAAAGTAGTTGGGTTTTTGTAGATAACATTTAATTTCTGTTGGTAATACATTGAATAAGGAAGCTCCAGTAAATGTTAACCCTTTCTGTACAATTGACAGTGATTTGTAATCCTTGTGAATATTATATTTATTCCTGGTATTATGGCTATGAATGTCAGCATTAAGATTGAAGTGTTCAGGATTTTCCACTACAAATGATAGTACGGAGTATACATACTGTGCTGGCATTGTTAGTATACCCAGGTTTTTAAATAGATTTCTGCACGACGTCTGTGGGCTTGCCCCACAAATAGTTCTTATAGCACGTTTTTGCAATTTAAATACCCTCTGTGCTTGTGACGAGTTTCCTCAGAATGAGATGCCATAAGTGAGCAGGGAATGAAAATATGCAAAATATACTAACTTTCTGGTTTCTATATTGGCTATTCTAGATATTACCCTCAGTGAAAATGTTGCAAAATTCAGTTTTTTAAGAAGTTGTTGAATATGCTGTTTCCAGTTCAATTTGTTATCTATATATACACTCAGGAATTTTTTGAAACTGCTTTCATTGATTGCTTTTCCTTCTGATATCACATTATAGCTGTCCTTTGTTTTATTTTTTGTAACAAACTGAAGTAACCGTGTCTTTTCTACATTAGTATGTTAGTATTAGTTTGTTGGTATTAAACCACCTGTTAATTTTCTTTATAACTTCATTTGCTGTGTTTTCGAGGTTTTGTGGTGATGGGTCTTTCAAGGATATGCTAGTATCATCTGCAAAGAGCACCATGTGTTCATTATCACCTAGTATATGTGGGAGATCATTTATATAGATTAAGAACAGCAGAGGGCCAAGAATTGAACCCTGAGGATGATGGTAGCACTTTTGTGGAGTTGTCTAAATTTAACACTGTGTTCAACGCTTCACCGACTACCTCTCCTATGTTGGAGCCTATTCCGCTCTCGTTAACTGCAATACCGATTGGAAGGTCGATTTGGACACATAATCTCCACCGAACATGGTGGAGATTATGTTATCTGAAAAACATAATTTGCAAATGTTGTGATGTTAATGACTATTAATAATCACACTTAGGTTCCCGTAGAAATATTTCAGCCTGTGGCTAGTATGTTGTCCGACGAACTTAATGTGGCGCACTCCACTGTAAACAAGATTCACTTCCTTACTCGCTTCGGAACGATGTTACCGGCACGGTGATCAGGAAGTGACTGTACTATTCTCCTTAGTCTCCAAAGTGTATCGTTGCACAGGATGTTTCTTTTATCATCGAGCTTTCGCTTTTGTACTATTGATTGCCTCAAGGCATGTTGTATTGCATTCGTCAGTTCTATCGTGTTCAAGTCAACATTATCTAACATGTCTGACACTGCTGGTATATAGAAAGATCTTCTTAGTAGGTTCCAGTCTAATTCATAAGATTATGTCCAACATTTCTCTTTTATATCTTGTTCTTGGACATTAGATATAGAGAAATAGATGACGTTGTGGTCCGACGTTGTTAAATTTTGCCGAACTTTCCAGTTCTGGACTATTTGTCTACTAAAGTTACACCAATGTTTGTTACTGCACCAGCTCTATTTTGAAATATATAGGGATTGAAGGGTTTATTCATAACTTACAGATTCAGTTCGAAAATAGTCTCCTTTAGTGATATTCCTATCTCAACCCTTATCTTGCTGTGCCAGAGGCGAGATTTAGCATTGGCATCCATTGTGTAAACTATTGACCTATTTCACATTGCTTCCTTAATTTTTTCAAGTTACCTATCTTTTTCCTCTCCATATTTAAAGTAGCGATTAGTAATCACAATTCTCGCATAGCGTGTTGTTACTTTTAGCAAGTGACGTTCTCATTGCATAACTAGGCGATCTTCATGAGCATATAACTCTCGTGTGTGTTAAGCCTAGCGGAAGTTATTATTGCGACAAACACCTTTTGGATTCATTCCGACAATCACCAACTGATCAGCACGATCAGCTGTCTTTGATCTAATGTTTAGAAGATTAGTTTAAATATTGGTTTAGTACTTATAATTAGTAAACGCTTTGCAAACAATATAGACTATCTTCTGTTAGCTTTACGGCAAACATCTGAATAGACACTTAGCATATTTCATCTAGATTTATTCTTATATATTACCTAGTGATCAGGTTGCTTTGATGGAAATATATGGCGTATACAGTTATTGGTTATTTATTGGTAAACCCTTGTGAAGGAACAAAAACTGGTACAAACACTTCAGATAAAGATGTTATTTCGCAAACACACTGATTGCAAGACAATTATAACATCACTGTTGATACTGCGTTACGATATGGTAGCGTACTAACGATAATAGGCTTGGTATGGAATCGATCTATTAACATACGTTGGAGGATGGAGTGACTTGAGATAGTTCCTAATTTAATGCAATCATGAAATACTTTAATGGAGCTTAAAATGGAATATTTATCAAGCAGCTGATTAGCTCACTTGATGTTGATATTATGAGTCAAAGATGTTGAGCACGACTGGCGAGCTACTACGCTCTCTGGCCCAGCGAGAGCAATTCTTTAGTGGAGGGGATAAGACTGGCTCCTGATTCGGTAGTTGAGATTTTAGTAATAGGACAAACTTGTGCTGGCTACTGATGGCGTCTACAAGATACAAGAGAGGGGGAAGAGCTTGGCGTAGCAGATTGGTAGCTGACGGGTGGTTTCATGACCTTCAACCACCGGTTCAGCTCCTACCGGTAGCCCACATGAGTGTCGTGGTTGATAAGACTCTGCAGAGCATCACGTCGTTCTGGGCTTGCCTCGACTGCTACGAACGAAATGAAATAAAGACTTTACGCTATTCCTATATCCCAGAAAAACAATCATGCGACATAGTTTCTATTAAATACAATTCTAGCAGCCATTGGATGTTCACCTTCACTTACTACCTGCAATGTGACAGGCATATGTGGTACCCTACCTTCAGTTGTATACGACACAACGTCTAAATTCATTTTATCTGCTAGTTTTCTTACTTCTAATAACAAGGCCTCAGAGCACATTCCATTAAGTTGTGCTACATTAATTATGTAGTTGCTTATGAGTAGTGTGAATGTATGCGACTCTTAGGCTATTGTTGCCTATAATCAACAGCAATGCGGCCATGTGTTATCGCTATTTGCCTGTATAAATCTTCAAGGTCAAATTCTTCTCTTCTTCCGTCAAACACTTCTAAAACAAACTCCGTTAGATGAACTGGGCTTGTGGGACGATTTGTTGCTTTTAACTGTATCCTATCTATGGCTTCCGGAACTGGGAATGTTATGGACCTCCCTTTGCTCTGTCCACTCCTAAGTGCCTTAGTGCAATTGAGAAGACTGACATTTCCTCGAGTCTTGCCAGTCGCATTGCCTTTTCGCATCATTTGTAAATTTCGGCAGGGTTGCATCTTTGTGATATATTGGTGACAGCTTTCGTGATATTGCCTATCTGATTCCTCAGAGCACTCTCAATCTGAGCCTTTGTTTTTGTGAGGATAGCAGTGCTAGAAGCTGTATGGGTTTATGTTTCGAGGCCACTATATTGTTTTCCTTTTGTAGCCTTTCACTTTAGATTTGAAATTGGGTCATTCTGCCTATTAGTATTGTCTGAGCCAGAGCCCATTCGGCTAAATTTTCGTTCAAGTCCGTCATCTTTATATGTAACATTTTCTGGTTTGGAAGTTCCTTATCAATGTAAAGTGATAGCTCTTTGAATCCGTTTTTCAATTCGCACAGCTACAATTAGATTTTCCGGTCTGCAGCTTGTATCCGTTGCTGAATCACCGCGGGATTCATGTGGGTAGTTGCTGTTATCTGCAGATATGGCTGTTGCAGATGGGGATCGCAGAAAATTTTAATTATTACATTTGATTGATAGTGAACCGTGGACAGGATTTTGCGGTTGTGTGTTGATGCGCTGTACTCACGGAAATGTGGATTTGCTGAATTCGCAGCGAAGACAGACAGTGACCTGCTGACGACGACGATATGGCGTGTTTGCTGGCAGGAAGAGGACGTTGTTCAGCGTCGTGCTAGGTTAACGATACTCTGAACAATCGGTTTATCTTCACAGCTCACTCATTTTTTACCCAATTTTATTTCGTCCTTTAGTAGAAGGATGTGTCTCAATTTTGAATAGTAGCGTGACTGTATGACTATACCACATACAGCGTATTGTACTGTCTTAGTAGACGCGTAAAATGTATTGAATAAGTTCCAGGAAGAAATGTGGTCATGTTCCTTTCAGGTCGTTTCGATACGGTAGTATGGTAGTACGATAACGCTTTCACCGCTGGATTCAGGAACAATCTTAAATGACGTTTGCATAATGTGATTAACGTGGAAATACTATCGTCAAAATAGAATTCACATAAAAAAATACAAAAATCTGTAGTAGTTGCGAAAACTACAGTATAGGTTTTTGTTTAACCATTGTGTTAACGGAATATACAAACAAGATATTGTATCATTGGATCTCACCTCGGCAAAGGGAACGCGATGGAACAAACGGTAGACAGTTACAGATCTTCAAATCGTCAATGCCTCATAGTACCTGACAACGCCAAGCAAAGACATCTTAATCTTAAAACATTGACATGACTGAAGTGGCGTTTGCAGAAATGAAATTTTTTAACATTGTACATGATGTATCTCGCACATTTCCTTCTTCCGAGTCAGAAGAAAGCATTTAGAACACGTAACTGCTGGTGAATTACAATTCATACTTTGCATTATCATTAATCTGTCTCAAATTGCTACTTAAAAGGAAGAACGCTGATCATATGCCCCACTGTTAAAAAGTCACTAGAATGTCCAATCTGACCTAATGATTAATGTCGTATTACAATAAATATTTTTTTCATAAATTAATCGTTTCCGTATCTTCAAACATTCTACCGTGTTTTTAGTTTCTAATTGTATGCTCTGTAATTTTAATTGTATTTACTCCTGGAGTACGTAATTGAGTGAAGCGGCGTTTGCAGAAATGAAATTTTTCAACAGAAATTATCTGTCACATTTCCTTCTTCCCGAGACAGAAGAATTCTTTTAGAACCCGTAACAAATTTCATTTACCACGCGACTATCTCTTTGACCTGTCATAGGAACGTTTGCCGTATATGTAGCGATTTTATTCAAGCTGTATTTAAGGAAATTATATGTACTGTAATATCATGCTGAAGCACTGTTCATGTTTATTCATGTTTTAACATTCGCAGACCTGTTAATCTGGCATTGTGATATGTCATTGCTGAGGTGACTATGAGCTTGTTAGTGCGAATATCACTAGTAAAATATTTCCTTCCTTTCTGTTTAGAAGTGTATTGTGTACGTTGTGTTGTAGAGTTTTATTTTTCATCGTGGCACGAAAGTGTGTAAATCATGCAGATAATTACTGCTATATTTGTAGTGAGCTGACCTTCAAGTCTCAATGCGAAATTTTAAGCGACTTGTGAAACAGTGTTATGAACTTTACCTTGGCTGTCAAGTGGGTGTTTTGGACAAGAACTGGGCTCCAAATGAATGCTGTTTTTCGTGTCTTAGACTGTTGACTGGGTGGAAAAATGGTACACATCAAATGCCATTTGCAATTCCTATGATTTGGAGGAACCGAAGGATCATCTAATTGATTGTTATGTTTGTTTAACAAATGTTAAAGGAATCACATCTAAATGAAAATATACAGTTAAGTATTCGAATTTACCATCTGCAATGAGGCCTGTATTGCAAAATGAAGATTTCCCTGTACCAGTATATGCAGATAAGACCTTAACTAGTTACTCTGATTCTGACCTAGCTCAAACTGAAAATGATTCAGATGATCATGATTATAAAAATGATCCTACATATGAAGGTGGTAGCTGTTCATCAGAACCATACTTTCTAATCAACAAGACCTTAATGACCTGATTCGGGATTTAAACCCGTCTAAACAGCAAGCTGAAGTTTTAACTTCCAGACTCAAAAGCTGGAATCTAATCCAAAAAGATGTAAGAATATGTATTTAACTTAGCCGCCATAGTTATTTTAAAGACTGCTTTTCTTAAGAAAATGGTATTGTGCTTTGCAATGATATTTGTTCTGTTATGGAAACTCTTGGGCATCAACGCCGGCCAGATGAGTGGCGATTGTTCATACCATAGACTCATCTAAAGATAGTTTGAAAGCTGTTCTGATTCATATTGGCAATCAACTTCCATTATTACCTGTAGCGCATGCTTGGATTGCAAGGTGTGTTAACCAAATTTTGCTGTTTTTTTATGCGAATGGGACAGCAGAGATAGGAAGTCTCACTACGTTATAAAATCATGGCCAAAACGTGAATCTCTTATCCCTGGCCAGAAAAATGTATCACATGTTCCTATAGTGAATCCTGAAAAAATATATTTACCTTCACTGCATATTGAATTAGGACTAATTAAAAATTTACGGATAAACTTTCTGAGGGATTCTTGTTCTTGAAATTTCCCAAAGTTAGTGATGCTAAACTAAAGGAAGGATTTTTTATAGGACCACAAATACGGTAATTAATGGCTGAGGAACTTTTTGAAGTACTATTAAATCAACTATAAAAAGCAACCTGACAGGCTTTCAAAAAGTAATATTGTAATTTCTTTGGAAACCATAAAGCAGAAAACTATCGTAACATAGTGGCTGATCTTATGCATTCTTATGAACCTATGGGATGCAACATGTCCTTAAAAATTCTCTTTTTGGTCTCCCACTTAAATTTCTTCCCGGAAAATCTTGGGGCTGTCAGTGATGAGTACGGTGAACGTTTTCATCAGAAAATTTCTACAATGGAAAAGAGGTACCAAGACAAGTGGAGTTCTAATATGCTGGCTGACTTCTATTGGACCAAGAAGAGAAATCTTCCATATGCAAAATATACCCGAAAATCTCTATCTACCAGTTTCTAGGCAAGTCAAAATGAGTAATATATCATTTAGAGTTAGACGATTAATTACTGATTTTATTATATACTATAAAAAATCAAATGAATAACACAAAAAACACCTGTCTGATGGGGAAAAACTAAAATGATATTTAAATTTAACATGAAAAATACTTCTAGAATCTCATGTTTTTTTTTTCCTTGTGGAAGAAAAATAGTTCGTTTTGTAGGACAGTGTAATTTTAGCCGGTTCTCAAGAATATACCATTAATAAATGCACGTTGTATTTATGTCCTGCAGTAATTTAACGTCACGTAATCACTGGCGGACGGGCAAATGGTGGTGAATTAATATTCATTGTTCAAATCACAAAAGTGTTAATGCGTTATTTCATGACAAATCACGCTGATTATATAGCTTAATGCTACAGTTACTAGAGCATTTGGTTGGACCTAATGATTCTCTATGTCGTATTGCAATAAACAGTTCTTTGTTTTCATTCCTTACCCCATACAATAATTGGTTCTAACGTTTTTTAGTTTCTAGTTGCATTCTCAATCATTAATATTGCATTTAAATGGTTATTTATTTTTTTTTATCTTTGAGCAATTTGTGGAACACTTTTATATTCATCTGCTCTAAATGAACGAATAATACGAGATGATTTTTGAACTGAACCTATCTTTGACTGTTGCGTTATTATTTTTATGGTACAGTACACCATAATTATGAACAAAGAAGCACAAAGCCGTTTTTCTGCACTGCAAGGTGATATCGTGGTTTGAAATCTAATTCAGTGAACTCGCAGATAGGAATTGCGGTGAGAAATATGGACGGGCTTATGATTCGGTGATCTTTAAAGAATTGCCTCACACTTTTTTAAAAATGTTTTTGTGAACTCGCTTTGGGCTTTGTCTGTCCGGGTAGAATTTAGTAATTTATTTTAAACTAACTTCTCGATGAGCTAGAGACTTTAAATATTGACCATAGCTCAGAACTGGATGACAATGCATGAAAATTTGAAAAAAATTGGAAAAGTTGTGCGGAAAATTTGAAAATTCTGGAAAAACTGAAAGTACTCTTTTCTATGGACTGATTTGGCTATTTTTTTTTAATGTTCGTAATAGTTGGATTAAGGTTTATAGTTAATGAAAAATTGGAAAAATTATCTGGAAAATTCGGAGGAAACTGAAAGTCTTTTTTTTGTGTACCGATTTGGTTAATATTTCTCAAATGTTCGTAATAGTCCGAATAAGGTTTTTATTTAAGGAAAAATTGGAAACGTTGCCCTGAAATTTGGAAAATTCGGAGAAAACTGAAATTCTGTTTTTTTTTTTTTTTTTTTTTTTTTTTTTTTTTTTTTACCGATTTGGCTATTTTTTTTTAATGTTCTTGATAGTCCAAATAAGGTTTTTAAACAAAGAAAAATTGGAAAAGTTGCCTGGAAAATTCTGGGAAAACTAACTCGCTTTGGGCTTTGTCCGGGTGAAGCTAGAGGCTTGAAATTTAGACTATAGCTCAGAACTGGGTGACAATGCATGAAAATGTGAAAAGTCTTCGGAAAATTTGAAAATTCTGGAAAAACTGAAAGTACTCTTTTCCATGGACCAATCTAACTAATTTTTTTTTTAAATGTTCGTAATAGTCGGAATAAGGTTTTTAGTTAATGAAAAATTGGAAAAGTTAGACCGGAAAATTGGAAAATTTCGAGGAAACTGAAAATATTTTTCTGTGTACCGATTTGGCTAATTTTTCTAATTGTTCGTAATTTTTGAGAATAACGTTTTTAATTGATGAAAAATTGGAAAAGTTGCCCTCGGAAAATTCGGAGAAAACTGAAATTCTTTTTTTTTTCTGCGTACCAATTTGGCTAATTTTTTTAAATGTTCTTAATAGTCCGAATAAGGTTTATAAAGAAAGAAAAATTGCATAAGTTGCCTGGAAAATTCGGTAAAAACTAACTCGCTTTGAGCTTTGCCTGTCCGGCAAGGAACAGTCGTCGCGTTGCCTCTTGCGTTATCCAAAGAGTATAGAGAGCAGTCAGCTGTTTTATTCTGATTTCTATTCCTATGCAGTATTAAAATGAAAGAAAACACATTGAATAAACGGTGCAGCTTTAGGATCAGTCATTACGATATTATTTAGTGTTCAGTTAATTTTAATTTCCCCTAGTCTCAAACAGATTCCTAACTCTAGAAAGTCTTCCTGATAGAAAAGTCTGGTATCCCGGCCCGACACCGTTATATGCCCGGAAGAAGAGATGGAGGTGGACAACCAATAGACGGCGCTAGCAACAGGCCAACTAGCGCTACCACATAGCAGGGTTTCCGCCGCGGCCGATCAGAAGCGACTTGCCTGGTATAAATACAGCCGCGCGGTCTCATTTAGGACAATGCTGTGTTCACTTCTACTCAGTTTCGCTTCCGTCTCTCTGTGCATCACCTATTGGATACTGAGCAGCGCGCATCTCGGTTTACGTTTGGTTACTCCTTTGGACTCTGTGCATAGCATATTGGACTCGGATCAGTGCGCGTTTCGGCCTACGTTCGGTTTCTTTCTTGGACTCTGCGCAGCTCATCTTGGACTTTGCTTCGGTTTTCGCTTGATCGTCTCCGGGCGACCGCCCGACCGCCGTGTTAACATTTCGACCGCCATGCGGACACAGCAAAAAGTTTCTCTTATGGTAAAGGAGACAGCCACTAAACGCAAGCGACGCTTAGAAAAGCAGAAGCAAAAGCGACTTGCAATGCTTCAACAGGAATTGGAAGCAGATCGGTCTGCAAGATTAGCCAAACGCTGGAAGTGAGCAACAGAAGTTCATGAACATCAGCGTAATGTCGAACGCACTAATGATAAGGAACGTAAGGCTCATGCAAGATCCATCGAGAACTCATTCACACACTCTTCTCGACTTGCTAGTGACGCACAACGATATACCGAAGCAAGTGCAAATGACACAGTTAATCAGCATAGCTCTCGACTGGAATCTAGTCGATTTAGATTCTCGGAATCAAAAACTAGAGAGACAAGTAGGGAACGTGAAGCAAGATTACGATGTCGACGTGAGGCTTATGCTCAACTGTTAGCTGATGACTCAGACTTTCAATCAACAATAAACACTTTTTGCGACAAGTGTTATTATATCTGCCAAAATAACTGCTACCTTAATCAGGTACTAAATTATCGTTTGACTTTGCCAAAGCCAAACTTGCCAACGGAACTTGTAGCTAAAAATGATTTACTTGTTTGTCATCGATGTAATATGTATTTGAAAAGCTCAAAGAGTCATGCTCCACCTAAGACGTATTGGAATAACTTGCTTCCAGGTGATATTCCTGGTGAAATTGTAGCATTAATTGAGCCAGAACAACGTTTACTTCAGCGCATTATTCCGTATGTCAAAGTGATCAAATTTCCAGGAAGATTTGGTCAATACGGTTTCGAAGAACATGCAATATTATTTGCTCTCGATATTTTTGAAGTAGTGAAAAGCTGCCTGAAATTCTTCTTCGATCTAACACAGATGTAGGAATAGTTGTAGTAACTGAAATTCTGAATAACTTAAATTTATCAAGAAATTACAACATATCGCCGGATCGTGTCTACACAGCGCTTTATTGGTTAATTGCAAATAACCCACTCTACAAGGACGTACAAGTAAATCGATTTGCTCAATCAAATACGCAGGATATCATTCACGTTATTCCAGCTCAACTGGAACAACCTGACGAATCTGATGGCCAAGCTACTGATGCTCCAACTGGCAGTGCCTATATGGAAATTAATGATTTATCGCGAACCTTACGTGCTTCATGGAATCAAAATAATGAAATCTTCCGATCTGGACATCAATACTTTGACATGGTTGTTGCAAGTTTAATTCTTGCTGCCATTCTTCCACCGAGCCAATGGGATACAAATGTTTTAAATCGAAACATGATCGAAGGCGATAGATTTTACGAACGGATTGACAGGGAAACTAAAAATCAACCAGGTGCTTTTCCAATTGATAATCGCGGCTATTTAGAGATCAGAAATCTTGATGTTGTAAGACATGATATCCTTATATTCGACAATATCTTTGCTGTTGAATATAATGATTTAGATGCTGCCTTCAGTGGCAGCTTATGTGACATGGAAAACGATGGATTTAATTTCCTAAATCTTCGTGCTTCGACAGACTTATTGTTCGTCGAACATAATGTTGGTATTGTGATAGTCCGGTAGTGCATATGGTCTTATGCATTATGATGACAAGTTTTATTTCACCGATTCTCATTCATCTGGACCGAAGTGAAAATAAATTGGAGCTCAAAATGGAAAAGCATGTCTCATCGAATGCGACACTCTTCACCAGTTTCTTCGTATTATCCGCCGAACTATACATTACAATGCAGGAACTCAATTTTCAATTAATGCAATCAATGTTGTCGTAAAAGAAAGAGTTGTACCAATGCAACAATATTCAGAACCACATCCATTAATATATGTCAATGGAGTTTAAACTCAACAAAATGATCTAGAACCAGAGCTGGTAAATGTATCGCAATTCGTTCCTGTGCAAACATCTGTAATGGCCAGATGTTAATGACGAATTTAAAGAAAATAGAAACATTAAGGAATTTTTTCGCAAAACTATGGACAATATTGTGATTGTAAATCGGGAGTTAAAAGCAGAGGAATTTTCATGGTTCTATCTCTTCCCCTATGGCAATAATGGCTTGAACGAAAAGCGCTCGGTCAAAATTACTCCACTGGATTATTTTCAGTAGCGAATTTTAGGCTCGGATACTCGTTTTCGAAGGACAGATTATTTGTTTTATGCGCTATCAATGTTTGAATATCATAGAGTGCAGTCGACAATCAATGCATGTGGCAAAGCTGTACGTGGACAACACGGTATTGTTGAACATCTTCATTTACATTTAAAGAATCTCAGAGGATCTGCATCATAATGGCGAAAAGCTCATAATGAATTAATTGCATTTATTCGTTGTCTTGGTCCGTCAACTTGGTTTCTTACTTTGAGCTGTAATTATTTGAATTTGACTGACATGCGCAAAGCTTTATTGATTGCAGATTGCAGACTCGATGAAGATCCTAGCCAATTAAACGTAGACGAAGTGCAACGTTTGATTGAATCGTATCCTGTTGTGTTGATGCTTTGATTTCTGGTATCGAATTGAGTCTCAGAACCATTGGAAGTCCACAGATTCACCTTGTAGCAATGACTGAAAACGCTCCATCTTGTGAAACACAATAAGGACTTGCGTTCATCGACCAAGTGATCTCATGCCGCTTGCCAAGCGAAGAAGATCAAGATTTAAGAACACTCGTCAAATTGAACCAAATTCATCGCCATACGCATACATGTTATAAGAACAACTCTGATACATGTCGATTTGCTTTTCCTCGTGACCTATGTCAACAAACTCGTATTGCACCACCGAGTTCAAACGAATTTATTCGAAAAGGAGGATGATTTTGCACTTTAAAACGAACAACAAATGAGAAATGGGTCAATAATTATAATCAACAGATTCTTAAGTTATACAATGCTAATATGGATATACAACCATGCGGATCAAACGAATCTATTGCCCATTACATTGCCAAATATATTTCGAAGACGGAACCACCAGATGTAAACAAAAGTGTAGCTCAAGCTATCCGTCAAATTCGTAAAGATGAAACCAACATTGCAACGGCAGCCGTTACCTGAAGAAGTGCCTTCTGTGGTGATATAATTTAAAGTGTTTAGTTTTCTTTTGTTTCATCTTTGAATATTTGTTTAGCAGCCCCAGTAGTCAGTCGTTCTTCGGCAACCGTTACGTGAAGCAGTGCCTTCTGTGGTGACATAATTTAAAGTGTTTAGTTTTCTTTTGTTTCATCTTGCAATATTTGTTTAGCATCCCCAGTGGTCAGTCGTCTTCGGCAGCCGTTACCTGAAGAAGTGCCTTCTGTGGTGATATAATTTAAAGTGTTTAGTTTTCTTTTGTTTCATCTTTGAATATTTGTTTAGCAGCCCCAGTAGTCAGTCGTTCTTCGGCAACTGTTACGTGAAGCAGTGCGTAATGTGGTGATATAATTTAAAGTGTTTAGTTTTCTTTTGTTTCATCTTTGAATATTTGTTTAACAGCCCCAGTAGTCAGTCGTTCTTCGGCAACCGTTACGTGAAGCAGTGCCTTCTGTGGTGATATAATTTAAAGTGTTTAGTTTTCTTTTGTTTCATCTTGCAATATTTGTTTAGCAGCCCCAGTGGTCAGTCGTCTTCGGCAGCCGTTACCTGAAGAAGTGCCTTCTGTGGTGATATAATTTAAAGTGTTTAGTTTTCTTTTGTTTCATCTTTGAATATTTGTTTAGCAGCACCAGTAGTCAGTCGTTCTTCGGCAACCGTTACGTGAAGCAGTACTTTCTGTGGTGATATAATTTAAAGTGTTTAGTTTTCTTTTGTTAAATCTTTTGCCTATTTGTTTAGCAACCCAAGTAGTCAGTCCTTCTTCGGCAGCCGTTACGGCGAACAGTGGCTTCTGTGATAGTTTTAATTCAGAGTGTGTGGTTAGCTTCGTCTCTGTATATTTGTTCGTCAGTAGCAGCAGTAGTAGCCATCGTCGGAACTGTTACGTGACGTAGTACCTCTAGTGATAATTTAATTAGAAATGTGTAGTTAGTTGTAGCTTCATCTTTGCATATTAGTTTGTCAGTAGCAGCAGCTGTAGTCGTTCGTCGGAACCGTTACATGAAGTAGTACCTACAGTGATAATTTTAATTCAAAGTGTGTAGTTGTAGCTTCATCTTTGCATATTTCCTTGTCAGTAGCAGCAACAGCAGTCGTTGGTCGGAATCGTTACGTGAAGTAGTAACTCCAGTGCAAATTTAATTTAAAGTGCGTAGTTAGCGTAATCTTCGTCTTTGTATATTTGGTTATTGACTAAAGGCCTCCTACTGATAACGCATAGTGAGTCCGTTTTTTTAGTATACTCCTTAGTTTTTCTTTCTGTAAGGTAGTATGTGTAGGGACTGTGGTTGTTGTGTGCAGACGCAGGCTGAGGTGACTGACCTGCGCACCCAGCTTGTATCTTTGGTAACAAAAGTTACACAGCTGGAAGCTGCCGCAAGTGAGTGCAGTAGATGCGGTACTGGTGACCCTGTAGAAGCAAAGTGGCTCGAAGTTTCTCCCACACCTGTCATCGTACTTGCAGTCCAGGCAGACACGTTGGAATCTATGTGGCCGTCGCCTAGTGGTGGCTGGCGTGTGATGACTGGACGTCGACACCGCCTGCCACTTCAGTCGTGCAATCCTGATTCCCAAGAAGGCGAGCTTGTACTACTGCTTAACCGGTTTGATGCATTGTCTGGAACTGTTTCAGTCCTGCAATCGTCGGCCTGTGAGTTGGAAGCCCCACAGCCGGCTAAGTCTGGACAACTGCAGAAGGGGGTTTTAGTGGTCGGTAGCTCCTACGTTAGGCGCTTTATCGAACCCCATAGGGAAATGGTGAATAGGTCGGGGATGAATTCCGGTATCCATTCATTGTGTATTCCGTGGGGTCTGATCCGAGATATGGAACAGGCCATCCCGGATTCCATTGAACGGACGGGCTGCAGCCAGCTGCGGATTGTGGCTCATGTCGGCACCAATGATGCTTGCCGCCTAGGGTCGGAGGTTTATCCTCTCGTCCTTAGGGCGACTTGCAGAAAGGGTGAACAGTGTGGCCATTGACCGCAAGATTTTTGCTGAGCTATGCATCTGCTGCATTATCGATAGGACTGACTGTGGACCTCTGGTTCAGAGCCGTGTTGGGGGGCTGAACCAGAGATTACGGTGATTCTGTGATAGTCATGGCTACAGATTCCTTGATCTTCGCCCTGGGGTTGAGTCTTGTAGGAATCCCTTGGATAGATCAGGGGTGCACTACACACGGGAATCTGCTACACGGGTGGCAGGGGCCGTGTGGCGTGCATTGAGGGGTTTTTTAGGCTGAGGGAGGCTGACCCTGAGGAGGTAATTGAGTTGCGGACAGCCAAGATAAATTCAGCATCGCGTGGTAGGGGTAGCTTAAAAGTATCCCGAACATAAAAAGTTCTAGTAGTTAACTGCAGAAGTGTTTGTAATAAACAGCCTGAACTCGAAAGCGTTATTCGTAATATAGATGCTGATATCGTAGTAGGCACAGAAAGTTGGTTAAAACCGGATATAAGTTCCGCCGAAATTTTTAATAGTAGCATGAACATTTTCCGTAAGGATAGGTTGCATTCCCAAGGAGGTGGTGTATTTATAGCTGTTAGTAAGCACCTCCCTTGTAGCGAAATAGATGTCCATACTGTATGCGAAATCATATGGATCAAGCTCAACGTAGCTAGGACAAAACTTGTGATAGGCTCCTTCTATCGGATACCCGATGCAAGCATAAATACTGCCGAGGCCTTAAGAAATAATGTAAATAATATAGCTCGTCAATTTCCGGACCATACAATAATCCTAGGAGGTGACTTTAACTTGCCAGATATCGACTGCACTAATTACGTTCACGTTACTGGGGGCAGGGATAAAGCAGCTTGCAAAATAATTCTAGACCTCTTCTCAGATCACAATCTTGAACAGCTCGTAACTGAACCAACGCGATGCCTCAACGGTAACGAAAATATTTTAGATATAGTTGTTACAAATAGGCCTGAATTATTCAAGGATATTTCTACCACCGCAGGAATAAGTGATCACAAAGCTGTTATATGCTACAGTAAAACTAACAACCACGCGCGCAAAGAGAAAAGAGAGCATCGTTTACAGATTCGAAAAGGCTTCAAAAGAGTGTTTTAGAGCGTATTTGAGGCATAATTACCACACCTTCTTCGTAGCAGGAGGCACCGTTGAAGAGAGGTGGCAGCGATTCCTACATATATTCGGGGAAGGTATGAACTTGCATATACCGAAAAGGACAATCAGGGAAGAGAACGATCCCCCATGGTACACACGGGAGGTTAAAAGGTTACTCAAGAAGCAAAGGAAGATACATGCACGATCAAAAAGGACGATGCATCGGACTGATTTAGATAAGTTAGAGGAGATAAGGGGCCGTGTTAAGAATGCGATGCGTGAGGCCTTTAATAACTTTCGTGACAATTCTCTCTCTAACAGCCTCACTGAAAACCATAAGAAATTTTGGTCGTATATATAAAAAGTTAGTTGTAGTGGGAACAATAAGCCAGTTATAATAAAAGACGGACGGGAAGTTGAAGACAACGGCGACAAGGCTACCGTATTTATCACCGAATTCAAAAATTCATTCACGCGAGAAAAATGGAAAACATCCCCACTTTACCACATCGTGGAGAATTAGAGATGGATGCGATAGAAATTGATAGAGTAGGTATTGTAAAGCAATTAAAACTCCTGAAGTGGGATAAAGCGCCGGGTCCCGATGATATACCGGTAAGAGTATTTTCTGAATACGCGGAGGATATTGAACCATTTCTGTCAGATATATTCCGTAAATCTTTAGAAGAGAAAAAAGTACCTTCTAGCTTGAAAATAGCCGAGGTAATTCCCGTTTTAAGGAAGGAGATCGGAGTGATCCTAGGAATTATCGACCCATATCTCTAACATCTGTCTGCAGCAGAATTCTGGAACATGTCATATGCTCGAACATTATGAAGTTTCTAGATGAGAACGAGTTACTTACACCGTGTCAACACGGATTTCGGAAGAAGATATCGTGTGAAACATAATTTGCCCTATTTTCCCATGACGTAATGAAAGTTATCGATGCAGGATCGCAAGTTGATGCACTTTATTTTGATTTTCAGAAAGCTTTTGATTCTGTGCCACACAACCGACTTTTAGCGAATATTCGAGCTTACGGTATTTCGGCTCAGATTTGCGAGTGGATACGTGATTTTCTAACTGGTCGATCACAGTATGTCGTTGTTGACGGGGAAGCCTCTTCTAAGATAAATGTTACTTCGGGCGTTTCTCAAGGAAGTGTAATAGGTCCACTTCTTTTCTTAATATTTATAAACGATCTAGGTGACAACGTCAAATGCAGGTTGCGATTGTTTGCCGACGATGCGGTTATCTATAGGGAAATAAGGTGCTCCGACGATTGCTTAGAAATTCAGCGCAATTTGGATGCTATTTTCGATTGGTGCCGTAAATGGCAGCTTACACTTAATTGCAAAAAGTGCAAGGCAATGGGGATAAGTAACAAGAATAATCAGTTTGTGCACGAGTACAAAATAAACAATTCAGCTGTTGACACGGTTGATTCCGTGAAGTATCTGGAGGTGATAGTACAAAGCAACATGAAATGGGACATAACTTCCGTCGTACACAAGGCTAATTCTAAATTACGATTCATAGGTCGTATTTTGAGGAATTGTAATACTCATACAAAGGAGATAGCTTATAAAACACTAATGCGTCCGCATCTGGATTACTGTTGTGGGGTTTGGGATCCGTATCACAAGGTTCTGATTGACTCAGTTGAGAGGATGCAGAGGAGAGCCGCTAGATTCTTGACTTGTTGTTACAGCCCTTCTGCAAGCGTCACAGAATTGTTACATAGATTGGGCTGGGATAGTTTGGAAGATAGACGACGTAGCTTGCGTTCGAATTTATTGGAGAATATGCGAAAAAAATTTAAATTTCGAGTGCAATGAAATACTTCTTCCGCCAACCTATTTAGGTCGCATTGACCGGAGGGATAAGATTAGAGAAATAAGATGCCGTACTGATGCTTATATGTATTCCTTCTTTCCTCACACTATTCGGGATTGGAATGGGCGGGTTTAGGATTGGTGCCTAGCACCCTCTGCCACCCACAATGTTTGTGATATGCAGAGTATGAATGTAGATAGGTAGGTAGATAGATAGAAGCTCTTTAAATCATGCATGCGGATTTTGAAAGAGCTACAAGTTTCCGCGTCCGAATGTGTTTATCGATTCTGTCACCTGCTACTTTGTTCTAGTTCAAGAAAGTGTTTGTTCTTGAATACAAGAAAGCCCGATTAGTGATATCGAGTGTTGAGACTTGAGGATAATCAAGCAGTTGGAGTTTGCTGAAACTTATTTGAGAGATATGCTAATCGCCCGAGACAACAAGAACAGGGTTATTATTCTCAATATATGTGTCTACTTGAATTTTCAATGAATTTTGAGTCTTTTTATGCAAAGAAAGCGGGAGATAGCGAAGAAATCATTGATGATGAAAAGGAAGAACAACCAACAAGACAAAGACTCACAAATCTAGTAAAGAACACTAAAATGGTCATCAGAAATGTTCCATCTATTGCACGAGTCCCATTTTTTTAAATGCAGACGGACCCAGAAATTTATTTCTATAGTCTGCTCGTACAATATGTACCATTTTACTCTGAAGATAACTTAATTGATGAGCATAATAATGAACGTGAGGCTTTTATTGCTCGAGAACAGCAATTGAAACATACAAATGCATCTTGAAATACACCGTGCAAGAGATAAACAACTTGAGATTGCTTTTAGTCAGGTATAAGCTTTCAATCTTCTTGAAAATCCAGAAGAAATTGTTGTAGCAGAACTTGAAGATGAAGTTAATGATCAGAAAATGACAAATCAACAGTTTCAAAATGTGTGTGCTGAAATGAATTTACGACAGCGAGAATTATTTAACACCATAACTCACAGTATCCAGGACCAAATGAATGGAAGTCCGGATCGCATTAGAATGTTTGTTACCGGAGGGGCTGGAGTTGGCAAAACATTCACATTTAATGCACTAAAAGAACAGGTCAATCACTGTTATGGTAGGAAGACAGTAAAAGTTGGAGCATTGACAGGTGTAGCTGCACGACTTGTTGGTGGAACAACACTACACACGCTATTTAAATTACCAGTTGAGAAAGACGGAAAAAATTTAGGAAATTTGGCACCACTCACTGATAACTATTTGAAAGTCCTGCGAAATCAGTGGAAGGACATAGAATTTCTGTTCATCGATGAGATTGCCATGGTTCCATACGAAATGTTGTACATGATTGATTGTAGAAAAAGAAGGAAATTGAACCTTTTGGTGGCATCAATACTACGGTTTCTGGGGATTTGTTTCAGCTGCCACCTATTCGAGGAGCTCAGACATTTCACCAACCTGAAAGATTCATTCCGACAACTCATTTGTGGTGACTCTTCAGTCTTGTTGAATTGACAGAGAACATGCGACAACAAGGTGATACTACATTTGCTAATCTCTTGAATGCTCTACGTGTCGGTGAGTTGAAGGACCCACATTTTGCTCTGTTAGTGTCAAAAGTGCTAACAGAGGCATCTGGCGATTTTGATTTGGATAGAGCAATCCGCATATATCCAACTCGTGTACAAGTTGATGTACACAACACAGCTGTCCTTGACCGATATAGAGCCCAAGGAGTGCGAGTTTTCAGAATTCGGTGTCAGGTGTTTTGATAAATGCGACAAGGAATGCGGATAATGTTAACATGGACAACATTGTATCAGGTGACATCATCAAGAGGGTTACAAAAGGAGTTAGAAATTTTCAACGGAGCGAGAGTGATGCTTCGCTCGAATATTAATATTGAACAAGGACTTGTAAATGGTGCAGTGGGCATTATAACTGAAGTTGTTTGGCCGTTATTTCGTCGTGATCAGTTCTACGATACTGACATTCCATCTGTTCATATCGACTTTGTCAAAGATGGAATTAATTTAATCAAGCCAAAATCAAAACAGTTTTCGGCACTTCGAAACTGTGGAACAATTGAGCGAACACAACTTCCACTAATACTATGCTGGGCCTTCACAGTATATAAAATACAACGATGTACAGTGAACCATGTTGTTGTATACCTCGGTCCTGCACTATTTGCTAAAGAACAGGCGTATGTCGCACTAAGCCGCGTCAGATCTTTGGATGGATTAAGAATAGTGGAGCTCGATTGCTCGAAACTCACTGGCAAGACACCGTGCAATGAAAATGCAATGAAGGAGATGGACCGAATGCGACAATTAAGATCTCCACCATCATGAACGGATTCATATATATAAAATTTTGACTAAAACGGATCTGATATTGATTTTTTAATATTTAAATAAAAGTTTTATAAAAAAATATTTTCGTCTGCTTCGTTATTTTATTTCTCAATAATAATAATTGAATAGTTTGATGTATTATTGGTATGTAGATATAACATTTTTCTATTTCAGATATAATCAGAAGAAAAGAGACTGAAATAAATCTGAAAATTTTCGCATGTCTCTGTGAGTATATCATCAAAGTATATAAAATCAATTCACTCACATAACCCTAAAAAGCATAAAATAATAATAAAATAAAAAACTTTTTAATGTAAAATGTTTTTATAAGGGACTAAAAAGTATAAAATAATGTATCTAATCCTTGTGAAGGATAAAACCACATACAGATTGCGAGGTACCTATGATAAAATCATCATAGATTGCAGTAGCCCGTCATTTTCAACATTTGGCCCAAGTTGTTGATTTTAGCGGTTTATGCTACCACCTCGCATACGTTGTTAGTATTAAATTATTAGATATAGTTTTACACTGTTTGATGCGCAACGGATAATAATTACAATAAAACGCTTGAGCTCTCGTTTAACTCAATTTTATTCACCCTTATCAACAAACCAACATGCACTCTTTATAAAATTACTTCAAACATTCCAGAACACAAAAATCAGCACGCTAACTTTTACGCCGCCATAATAGCTTCCTTCCTTTCTCCTTTTTTTTTACCACACTGGTGCCAACTTCAAGCAAACAAACTTACAACATCTAATCTTAAATTACTCCAATGACTATACATACTACTACACTGTGAAAACATGTGATACATTAACTTACAAACTTATTTACAAACATTGATTACAATATTATTTGTCATATTATTTCCAAGCAATGGCTTGTGAGTGGGACGTCACACATGCCCCCACTTTATGTCAAACAAGCACATTTTGGTACAAAATTGGTTGCTTTGTCATAAAGTCCAACCTTCTTTTCACAAGGCATTGCTTCTACACAAAAAATATCACTTTGTATCGGTGCAGTTCTTAATTTTTCCACCCATGTCCACACAATGTCTCTTTCAGTTCAACTTTATACAACACAATCACAAAGTACTTATTTACTATTACTTGTCTCCTCTTAATTTGTACATCTTTAAGTCAGTTACATTTCTTAGTCCAAATTTTCCTCCCTGACTTAGGGTACATCAACCATTACGCATTCCTATGCGGTTTCCCATCTACCCTAAAAGGACCATGATACACATTAAAAAACTTCTTTATTTCAGAATTCACCTCACATGACTTCTCCTGTGTCTTCACCAATACCATATCGCCAAAGTTAAATTCTACCGGGTGATATTTCTGGTTATGCCTTTTCTTTCTTTCCTCTGATCTTTTCTTCATACGTTCCTTTTTGTCATCTCAATGTCATGCCACCACAATATAATGTTTTATTTTTTTTCTTTCTTTTCTTCCAATCTTTTAATCTTTCCTCCTTCAAAAATTCTGCTTGCAGTAAGTCTTTTTCGATTCCCTCTGGAGACCATTTCAACACTTCCAACTTGCTTCCGTCTTTCAGGTATAGCTGTTGTAACTCTGCTTTTCCATCGCCTCCTTGGCTATCATTGCTCGTACTTACATCTGATGCTACTTGCCCCCACGGATTTTGCTTCTTCTGCTTGATTAGATAAGTCAACCACCACACTGGACGTCCTGTTTCCCTCACTTAAGCTCATATCATTTCCACTAGCTTCTTGAAACATGCCCAACTGACTCTCCTGTAATTCTGCTTTCTTTTTCACCTTTAACCACATACTTCCTCACCAGGAAGAATCTGACTCCCTCAACTTCATTACTGCTTGAACTTTGCTTCACCTCTTCTTCTTTTTCAGTTTCATCATCCTCATCACTGTATAGCTTCTCACTATCCTCTTCCTCAGTTTCTCCAATACTATCGCTTCCCACCGACGTAGTTTCATATATTTCCTTACCCACTCTTTGTGACATGAGCCTGTTTGGTAACATTTCCTCCACTGTAGTACGTTCCCTCATCTTTTTCTCACAATCTTCTTCACCATCATGATTTCCTACACTGATTCTAGCCAATTCTTTAATTTCCTCCTTATGCCAATTATATTCGCACTCTCTTGCAATTTCTTGTGGCTCCTCTTCCTTTGAGAGTTCCAAACATTCCCACCATTTTAACGGTTCTTCATCGTCAAAAACTTGATCTCCCCTTTCCCCTTTTAATATTTCTATCTTCTTATCACACCTCTCTTCTGACTGGCTAATATATGTATTCATTTTCTCCAACATATCCTGCCTTATATTTCGCATTTCCTCCCTACTTTGCTCAATATCATCGGTTATTTTTCCTTCCATTCTTTCTGCCGTTCGTTTTGATTCTTTTCTCATAATTTCCATTTTTTTCACCCATGTTTTTCATTAATGCAATTAATATTGATAATTAGCTCTCTTTCTGTTCTTGAGCATGAACTGTTTCGGTACCCATCTCTTTTTCACGTAATTCAACTTGACTGACTGGTATTGGCTGTCGACGTAGCATACGTCACATATTTCCTAGCCTCAACTTCACAGATACTACTGCTGGTTAGATTGGTAACGCTGCTCCCACCGACTCGATCAGCGATATACATGCTACCCGCGCTGACAACACTGGACGAGTCCATTTCAGTTGCCTCCCCTGCCGTTCGAGAATCAAACCCGGAATCCCCATTGTTACTGTCACAATTACTATCCTCAACTTCTTTAAGATTCAATTCTTCCCCATAATGGACTGAATTGCCTTTTATTCCCTCCATTTTAATTACAAATTCAACATAGAACACAGCGATACGAACTTCTACTGTTATGCAAATATCCCGTTAATTCACACGTCGATATTATACACACAAGATCACTGCAATTTTACACAACGCTGTCTACAACGCCGATAAACATCCACATGGGCACAGAAACCCAACTAAAATTACTTACACCATTACAAAACAGCCACAGCACTGTAAAAATAAAATTTCACAACACCAAAAAAATTACACATTACTACATGAAAAATCAATATGGCTAACAGCCATGCATATACAGATTCTGAATTCTTTTCTTAATTTAATTAGTTACAAATTATAAGAACCCTTCCCAACTGCATTCAATATATTTCTTTATTAACTTATCTAAGACTTTCACAGCGTCAACTTTGCTTTAAACAATCTCTTACTTTTACATATGTTTTACGATAATTCTATTCTTCACGCATGCCTTTACAGTACTTTAAACACTTTCAATTTTGACTTTCAAACAAATAGTTCACTTTTTTTCTTATACAGTTCTATTTAACTCAATTGTTTATCTTTCAATATTACTTTTTTACACCCCATTCACCAAACTTTCTTTAACGAAACTACTAGTTTAATTTATGCAAGTTCTTTTTCGTAACTGTTCTGATTATTTTCTTAACGTCGTAATTCTCCCAGAAAGATTAATTAAGAGTAGTACTTGCCAAACTGCGTCGACATTCAGGTGATCTTCCACACAATACCTGCAGCTCAGCTACTGATGATTCCTCTGCGATGAATTAATTCCAGCTCGCTAATTAGTGAGATATCACTAAATAATCCTGGCAGTAAAGGCGCCACTTTGCGAGGTACCTATGATAAAATCATCATAGATTGCAGTAGCCCGTCATTTTCAACATTTGGCCCAAGTTGTTGATGTTAGCGGTTTATGCTACCACCTCGCACACGTTGTTAGTATTAAATTAATTAGATATAGTTTTACACTGTTTGATGCGCAACGGATAATAATTACAATAAAACGCTTGAGCTCTCGTTTAACTCAATTTTATTCACTCTTATCAACAAACCAACGTGCACTCTTTATAAAATTACTTCAAACATTCCAGAACACAAAAATCAGCACGCTAACTTTTACGCCGCCATAATAGCTTCCTTCCTTTCTCCTTTTTTTTACCACACTGGTGCCAACTTCAAGCAAACAAACTTACAACATCTAATCTTAAATTACCCCAATGACTATACATACTACTACGCTGTGAAAACCTGTGATACATTAACTTACAAACTTATTTACAAACATTGATTACAATACTATTTGTCATATTATTTCCAAGCAATGGCTTGTGAGTGGGACGTTACAAGATTTCTAAGTTTTTCTAAATTGCACTCAAATTTATACTTGGAAATTTTTTATAGATATTAAATTACTAGTAAGATTGATGACGAAAAACATTGGGCGCATGCAGTACATAACTATAAGAAGTGTGGAAAGTAGCTATCAATGAAAGAACTTACTTATCACTTCACATTATTTGCGGTGCAATAAAATTGTTAGTAGAGCTTTTAATGCATCAATTATTTGTTGTATGCGCCCAATGTTTTTCGTCATCAATGTTACTAGTAATTTAATATCTATCAAAAATTTCCAAGTATAAGTTTGAGTGCAGTTTAGAAGAAGTGAGAAATCTGTATGTGGTTTTATCCTTCATAAGGATTAGATAAATTATTTTATACTTTTTAGTCCGTTATAAAAACATTTTACATTAAAAAGTTGTTTTATTTATTATTATTCTGTACTATATTAAGCTTAAGGAATTGACCTTCACAGTCCATACACAAGTCGCAGCCCCATTCACTTGATAATTGTTTCCCTGTATTGCTATATCATATTGTGGTATCACTCAAACGTGATATGTTTTCCGTCGATCCCAAGTATTACAGTCACCACGCAATTTATTACGTTATTTTCTTGCAGGTACAGTTTATAAGCGGAAAAGTTATTAGTAGAATTGTAAACAAAGAATCGCTAAAAAATAGTTGCACTGTCATTTCAGTAACAATTATCTTTTCTTTTCGTTTCAATGTCAAGTATCGACTCTGTTCCTACTGGTAAAAACTACGGCTTATAATGCCTAATCGAATGAAAATGATATCTTGCCCCTATGTAATTCGTTTTCAGTTTTGCAGGAGGTTGAAGATCTTAATGCGAATGGCCCAGAAGTACAGCAGGGAAGATTTACTCGCAGACAACGAGTGATGCCAGGGAAAGGTTTACTTATCATTGGAAGCTCCAAAGTCCGGCGTCTGGAGAAACCCCTACGAGACCTAGCTGAGAAGAATGGTGCAGACCCTAATACTAACGTTCATTCTGTTTGTCTTCCAGGAGCAACCGTGCCACATGTCATGGAAGCCATTGCAAAAGCGATTAGAGACCAGAAACCCCTACGAGACCTAGCTGAGAAGAATTGTGCAGACCTTAATACTAACGTTCATTCTGTTTGTCTTCCAGGAGCAACCGTGCCATATGTCATTGTAGCCATTCCAAAAGCGATTAGAGAATCGAACTGCCGTCAGTTAAGGGTAGCTGCGGACGTCGGTACTAACGACTTGTGTCATGTTTCTGTTTCAGACATAGTGAAAAATATGGACAAGTTGGGCCACAAGGCGTATGAATCAGCGCGTGAGAATTCGGTAACGTTGCAGTTTTCCATTTGTAGTGTCGTGCCGTGCATCGATTGTGGAGAATCCGTGTGGTGGAAGATTTATAATTTGAATTGTAGTTTACAGGAACTGTGTCGCAAAAACAACTGGGGCTTCGTCGACTTTCGACCGATGATAGCTGCCAGCTGGGACGCATTTGAAAGGTCGGGCGTCCACTACACACCAAGAATGGCGACCAAGGTGGCTGCTAAAATATGGAACCGTCTTCATGTGAATTATTTTTTAGGAACACCGTGAGGCCCGAGGATCCCTCAGTTCAACGAAGAAGACGCGTCAGTAACCTATATCTTGGTTCTGGAAGCGACGGCGCGAATAAATCGAAATTTACAGCTGCAAATACTTCACCTGTTTCCTTTGGAATGCAAATAATAAAAATGCTAATTTAGACTCTTCAGATACCGATAATAAGCCGCTAAGGATAATGATCCTTAATTGTCGGAGTATTAGAGGGAAAGTAGCCGATTTCCACGCTACAGTTGCGACTAACGATGTCGATATAATTTTAGGAACCGAGAGCTGGTTGACGCCAGAGGTAGAATCTATCGAAGTATTTTCTCCTCAATTCAATGTGTTTCGGAAAGACAGAACTACCTCAATGGGCGTAGGAGTGTCCATGGCCGTTAATAAAACCGTCAATTGCTCCGTAGTAAATGAAACGGAAAATTTTTGCGAGTTAATATGGGTGAAGGTAAAAATTGGCAGCAGTTTAAAGTTCATAATAGGATCATTTTACCGACCTCCGGATGCTGGGTTAGATAACGCAGAGTATTTTAGACAGTCTATTAATAGTATTTCTCAAAAATTTCAGGGACATACATTGATCATGGGAGGCGATTTTAATATACCCTCAGTTAACTGGGACACATTTATGTTCAAGTCATGCGGAAGAGATAGGTTGATAACCGAAACGTTCCGAAAATTCTCTTGAACAGATGGCCGAAGAGCCAACGTCAAAGATTCCTCGTCCATTTTGGATCTTTTTCTTACAAACAATCCGGTATTGTAGATACAGTTTGTATGGAAGACGGTATAAGTGATCACACGGCGGTTGTGGTAACTTTAAAATCTAGTATGAATTTGAAGCATGATGAAGACAAATTCGTATATTGTTTCGATAAGGCAAACGATGCATTTATGGTCGATCATTTGGTGAAAAAATTTGAAACGTACACGCTAAATACAATTGTTGAGGAACTTTGGTTTGATTTAAAAAAAAAAAAAATAATATGGGCCGGCTTAAAGCAATTTGTTACCCACGAAGTTTATTACGGTTAGTAAGAACTTCCCGTGGTTCAATAGGGAAGTGAAACGTTTGCTCAGGAGGCAAAGGCGTTTACATGCCATGGTAAAGAAATCGGGGGACTCGTCTAATCACGCTAAATTAGTCCAGTTGCGAGCGGAAGTGCGTAAGGCAATGCGTGATGCGTTTAAAGAATTCCAAGTCAGAAATTTATCCGAAGATCTGATTACTAATCCAAAAAAGTTCTGGTCATATGTAAAATTAATAAGAGGCTCTCGTAAGGTCATGCCGTCGTTGATTAAGGAAAATGGGGAATTATCAGAAACTAGTGTAGAGAAAGCAAAAATTTTGAATAATGTATTTAAAAAAGCTTTCACGACAGAAAACTCGGAGGATATTCCAATATTTAACAATCGTACCAACAAAATTATGAATGATTTCGTTCTCGAAGTCGAGGGAATAACTAAACTGCTTATGAATGTAAATCCCAATAAGGCTCCCGGACCAGACGGTATTCCTACAAGATTCTACTCTAGGTACGCAAAGGAAATTGTGCCATATTTACTGAAATTATATACCGCCTCCTTGGATCAAAGAAAAATAACAGCAAAATCGAAGACCACCATCGTAATTCCAGTGTTTAAAAATGGGAATGTTAATGATCCTCAAAATTATAGGCCGATCTCGTTAACCTCAATATTTTGCAGGATTTTAGAACACATCATCTATTCAAATGTCATGCGGTTTTTGGATGAAGGTGAGCTTTAAACCCAAATCAACACGGATTCAGAAAAGGCCGATGCTGCGAAACACAACTTGCACTTTCAATTCACGACTTGAGCCGTATTATAGATGAGCAATCCCATGTTGATTTAGTTATATTAGACTTTAAAAAAGCTTTCGACACTGTGCCTCATACTAGGTTACTTAGGAAACTTCGTGGTTACGGCATATCTAGACAAATATGCGACTGGGTAGCAGACTTTCTGGAGGGCAGAACACAGTGTGTAGTTCTCGACGGTGAGCGTTCATCACTTACTGAAGTGAAGTCCGGCGTTCCTCAGGGAAGAGTGATGGGGCCTCTGTTGTTTCTCATATACATTAATGATTTGTGCGACATAATAAGGGGGATGAAAAGATTATTTGCCGTTGATGCTATTATTTATCGTGAAATCACAACCCAGGATGACTGTGTTTTGTTACAAGACGATATTATGAAAATAATTGTGTGGTGTAAAGATTGGCAGTTGGAGTTAACGCTAAAAAGTGCCAAGTCATGCGTGTAAGTAAAAAGGGGACACCATTTAGCTTTGAATATACAATTAATGGCACTGTCCTTAGAACGGTAGATTCCACTAACTACCTAGTGGTAACAATTCGTAATAATTTGTCGTGGGATGAACATATCGAGAATGTAATTGGGAAAGCAAATCGTATGCTCCGATTTCTAGGTCGTAATTTAAAACAATGCACTCCTGAAGCTAAATCGATTGCATACAAGTCACTAGTCCGGCCTCACTTAGAATATTGTTGATCTGTATGGGGTCCCAATCAAAAGGTATTAATGGAGGCATTAGAGATGGTCCAAAGAAGAGCCGCCCGATTCGTAACAGGTATATATAGTTGGAGGGAAAGCGTAAGTGCGATGTTGAAGGAGTTAGGTTGGGAAGACCTGGAGCACCGAAGGCGTTGCTCTCGGCAGAAGCTAATTGACGTATTTCGGAATGACAGTAAACAAATATTGCTATCAGCAATATTCATATCCCGTAATGTCCGCGAAAATAAGATAAGAGAAATCAGGGCCAGAACCGACTCTTTCTGTACTCATTTTTTCCACGAGCGTTTAGGGAGTGTAATAGAAAGGATTTACCGGGCGACTAAACATAAAATCCTACAGGAGTAGCTTTCGATAAAGCACTCCGGCCATCCTTATCTGGGTTTTCCATGGTTTCCCAAGATCGCTCCATGCGAATGCTGGGATGGTAGCCCTTGGGCGCCTCCTTCCATATCCCGTAAGTCCCTTCCAAACCATTACCTTCCCGGATAGGTGCAATGCACCTTCCACCACACACATTTAGTGAATCGCGGAGTAATGGTAATAGTTTGAAAAATAAGTTCATTTTATAAAATTGATTCACAAAGAATGATAACAGCAGCAACGGAAGCAAATATCAATTGCAGCTACTATACTGTGAAAATTGTTTTGTTTGTGCCACCTTACTTAAAGTCTGCGCCATGTCAGAAAGTTGTGTGGCTGCTTTTCCACCGGTTGTAATTTTTTTATTTTTTATTTTCATGCTTCTTTCGATAGAATTGATAAAGTCCTCCAATAGTTCATCATCTTAGCATACCCTTAAAAGCTTAAGTTCTTAATTCCACGGTTATAGTGTTCTGGTGTATTAGTTGATTGACATCCCGTGTTTCGGACTCTGCGTCAAACTGATGGTCCCCTTTCTCGAGTAGTATTAGCGGGATATGTAACGGGGCTACGGGGAGGGATTTTGCGCATTCGTAAAAGACTGTGTCACTAGGTCATTAAGACCACACGATTTTGTTAGTGTTGTCTGGTCCATATCTTCAAATGTTTGTATCTTCTACAGTTATTTCCCCTAACAAATTAACCAACCCCGCATGTCTTAAAATGTGATCCACTATTCTTCGCTCCACCTTCCTTTACCAACTTCCTTCCTCATAAATAATTCTAAAAATAAATACAATTCGTACCTCAAGTGTCCGTCTAAATTTCAATATCATTTCGAACAGCACAATTTGAGTTTTTCACATTTCTCTCTTTCTGGTATTCCTCCAGCCAATTTGTATGGTGCTGTGCTCCATAAAGTTGTTTTGTTTTCCTAAGTCAAGGTCACTACAGCTCTTTGACACTGTAGCGGAATGACCGAAAGGGGTCATACCGTACAAATTTTATTATTACTATACATGCAACGGACAAAGTAATAGAAAAAATTTGATAGTGTTAAGTGGGTGGTCCGTTCGCAGTACACCGCAAACACTTCGACACATAAAGCTAGCTTCCCACGGCGCGTGAATTTGCCGGCTAGGCCGATCCCGCAATTAACAGCGGGCCATGGGAAGGGTCCCGCCTGTGCTGGCAGGGGTGGCGCATCTCTATCCGTCGCCCAGACTGTAAAGATCAAACGCCCGGATAGCTGATAGGTAACGTGGTGGGGAGGTGGCGAGGGTTAGCCGGTGGTTGCGTACTGAACTGTACAGTTCGGTTGCATGGTACGGCCTACAAAACCACGCGTCGTGGAAGTTAGCTTAAAGGTATGTTCCCACGGCGCTTCCCTCGGGGCGTGTTAGGGGACTCCTCTCATCTTTGCCGCATATAGTAGCAGGAACGGCGCGCCTCGAGCCACCGCCACGCGGTAAAACATGAAAGGCGCGTACTGCCTACCACGTGCTGTGGGAATGAGCCTTAACGGTGAGGGCAGGTAGAGAGCAAAGAATGGACCGCAAATTGTGTTTGGCACAGTGGGACCGATTCCCTTGAGAGCGTCGCCGGACGCTGGAAATGACAAGGATGGGACCTTGACGGAGGTCGCTGAACAGTCAGTCACCTTGGATAGTCTCTGAAGGTTATTAGCCGAATGTTTCCGGCAGGGAACGGTTTCTTACGAACTTATCCATTCAATGGAAGCGCAATTGAGATAGAGACGTTCTGGCGGAACCAATAATAATGTAAAAACCCCCATGTAATATTAATTTTTTCTTTGATTTTTGTTGCCATGTCGCAAATATGCCGGAGAAGAGGCAGGACCTGGAGCAAAATAGTGGGGAGCGACGCGAGAAGAAGAAACGATGGAGGTCGGTGGAGACACTCGATGCCAGGCCTTCAAATTGAGAGGACACAAAATCCATTCGGGCTTCCTGGGAAGGAAGCCTTGGGCGACGTTGGAATTTGCTTCTAAGTATGAGAGCTTAGCCGATCTCACAATTTGCAGATATGCTTAAGCAAAAGGCGACTTGAGTACTGAGGTGGGCAGGTGCCATACCACTATCTCCGTCGTCGATGCAGCCTTCACGAGTCAGGGTAATTGTTGTTACGAACAGAAGAGTGTATATATTGCGAAATCATTGAGACAGCCCTTTAACGGTGGCGTAGTGGAAACCTGAGTGGTTAACACTTTCTCCCCCATTAAATGATTGATCTAAGTTTGTTTAAAAAGCCGAGAGCAATTTCTTTTGTGTTAAAAGACTCAATAATTTTCATGAACTTTCAATTACCACTTTGGGTGAATATTCTTCAAAGAACCCTGGCGCCTGACTTTCCATGATAGTGAAATTTGTATAAATAGTTAACGATGCTGATTCCTCGTCAACCGCGGTGATCAGGGGTGGCTCCGCATTCCGAGGACGAGGCCAAGTTCCTGGAGAATGGGAGGCCGTCTCATCTCGCGCAGCGGAGCACGTGAAGCCAACTGGAGGGGAGCCAGCGCCCAACCAGCCTGACGGCGGGGAGGTAGCGCAACTCGGCGGAGGGGTAGGCGACATGGCGGCCACCCCACGGGGCCAGCAGCCAGACGCGTATCGGCCACAGGTCAAGGCGGTCGCAACCGGAGTTGCCTCCCAGCTCGCAACCAGTACCAGGCCGAGCAGTAAGAAGCAGAAGCCGTCACCCGGCTCCCAGACGAGCCCATGGTTGGGAATGGCGAGCAGGCGACGCAACGCGCTGGTGAGGCGAACACACGCCGCCCAATCAGTGCCACCAAGCGCCCTGCTGACCGCCGACCGCAGGTTGGTGGAGCCAGCAGGGCGTCAAAGTCGAGACACCCTAACGTCAACAGGACTACGGCGATCCGCACACCATGCAGAAAAGCAGCAGCGAGCAGACAACAGCCATCGAATAGCGAAGCCACCGCCTCCAATTGGGAGCAAACCTGCCGACAACACACGAAGAAAGCGGGGAGGGCTGGCAACGCCCCCGGTAAACTGCTAGACCTACACAGATCACACAGAAGCCAATCCAAGTGCCGACAAGCAGTCGGTTTGAGGCACTTGCTGAGAGGGAAGAGGAAGCAGCCAACGTAGCGGCATCCAACACACTCACCAAGCGGATACCTCCCTCCAATCATCGCTCATATTGCAGGGACGATCTCAACAATGAGCAGCAAAATAGAAACCATATGCGAGGCAGCCTTTTACCTGAAGCCTTCAGGAGATAAAGAGCAGATCAAGGCCAGGACCGTCGACGACTTCAAGAGGGTCACCAAACACCTTAATGAGGAGGGCGTGGAATACTTCTCTTACCCACTGGCCACCGAAAGAACCATCAAATGGGTGTTTCGGGGACTCCCAATATGGATGGCAGCGCAAGAGGTAGAGGCCGCCTTAACCGACATTGGTTACAACCCGGACGCAGTTGGAGGCACCAGCAGACCCGACCAGAGGACTGGAAAAAAGACCAATGCCCCTGTTCGTGGTCACGGTCAAGGACACAGTGGAGAACCGGGCGCTGGCAGACCTTTGTTACCTTCTCCACATGAAAATCAGCGTGGAGAAGAATCGAGCCGACAGGGGGCCTGCCCAGTGCTTCCGCTGTCAAGCGTACGGCCACATCAGCAGACACTGCCGGCTGCCAGTGGCCTGTGTACGGTGTGGCGGATGCCACACATCGAAGGACTACCTGCTCATCAAAGGCAAGCGAGAACCCACTTGTGCCAACTGCCGAGAAGCGCACGTGGCTTCCTACAGAGGGTGCCCAATATACAAAGATGCAAGAAACCGGCAAACCAGACAACAGGTACTAAAGAAAACCACATACCCCCAAGACAATCCAAAGATACCCCGCCAGACACAGATGCAGGTTCCCAGAGATCAACCCCACATCCACAGGGCCCAGCAACAAAAACGCAAGCACGGACCAACGACCAAGAGCGAATTACAATATAGCCGGCAGCAGCAGCAAGAACCACCACCACAGCTGACCAAACCCTGCGTGACATACACGAAGTTCTGAGCCAGCTAGCAGCCGTGGTGCAGGGACTGGCTACTACCGTGCAGCAGCTGCCAGCCATCATCAAGGCGGCCTTAAACCCCACAGCAGGATCAACAAACCAGGATGGCTACTATATCACTTGAGAGCATTCGTAGCTGCATATGGAACGCCAACTGTTTACACAAGCAAAGGACTGAGTTCCAGGTCTTCTTACACACTGAAGAAATAGTCATATGTCTAGTGTGTGAGACGCACCCGAAGCCAGGAGTCAGAGTAAACGCGCCGAACTACCTGATATACCGGCTTGACAGACCGACAGCAGGCGGAGGGGTCGCAATATACATTCGGACAAGTATACAACACCACCCGACGACTCTACTTGACCTGGTGAGCTTGGAGGCCAAGGCCGTTGTCGTCAACACGGCCACAGGACCAACTACGGTGATATCTGCCTACCACCCACCAGGAACAGTGCTGGCGGCCGCAGATGTTACAGCACTGAGTAGCATCCCAGGGAGTCTCATACTGGGAGGCGATCTCAATTCAAAGCACCAGCAATGGCACAGCCAAGCTACCAACACCAGTGGCAGGGTCCTACAGCGACGCGGCCTGGCTGTATGGGTCCCAGAAAAACCCACTCATTTCCCGGCAGGAGAGAGGCGCAGAGCGGACGTCCTCGACGTGTTCGTGACGAAGAACGTCCCAGTCATCCCCTCACTGCAGTCAGTGGCCCAACTGTCCTCTGACCACAACCGAGTCATCGCTGACTGGGAAGTGGAAGGAGAGCTGTAGGATTACAAAATCGGAAGGGACTACTGAAAGGCCAACTGGGAAAAGTTCAGGGAATTGCTACAAAACAACAATGAACGACCAGGTCCTGTTAGGAGTGGAAGACAACCAACGACTGAACCACTGCCACCCTCTCGGCAGCAGACGAAGCGGCTCCCATCAGGGAGAAGAGGGTTAACGGCCAACAAATCTCCCCTGAACTCTCTGAGCTCATCAGGGAAAAGAACAGAGTCCGCAAGAGCTGGCAGAGGACGCGCGACAGGACCTACAAAACCCTGCTAAACACCCTCGAGCGCCGAATTAAGGCTAAGCTAGAAGCTCACCGCCGAGAGGAGTGGGATGACAGAGTGGCCCACCTCCGGATAGAAGACGGCACCGCCTGGGAACAGACTCGGAGATTCACCCGAGCGAGGAAGCGCACGCCCACTCTTCACGGACCTTAGGGCCTCGTATACACAGTGGAGGAGATGGCGAACACCCTCGCTTACGTGTACGAAGACAACTTCCGCCCCGTCGCAGAGCCGAACGACGACGAGCACATAGACTCGATCAGACGGCAGCTGCGCAGATTCCTTGCCCAGGAAGAAGCTGATGACGGCCACGAGGTGGAGGAAGTGGACGAACGTGATATCGACGACCTCCTCAAAAAAACGGAGTGGAAAAAAGCACCAGGTTGTGACGGGATTAATAACATGATCCTCAAGCAACTGCCGGCCACGGCAGTCAAGAGATTGGCGGAAATCTTCAACGCAGCACTACAGAGGTGAAGATACCCCGCAGCGTGGAAGGAAGCGGTAGTTGTGGCAATTCCCAAGCCTGGGAAAGACCCCAAATTCGCACAAAACTACAGCCCAATTTCACTGCTGCCGGCGGTATCTAAACTTTTCGAAAGGGTCCTTCTCAGCAGCCTGATGACACATGTCCACCACTTGCAAGTCATCCCGGACGACCAGTTTGGGTTCCGCGCCAATCACTCCACAATCCACCACCTAGTGCGGGTGGTGGAGGAAGTGACCGACGCAATCAACCGCCGGAGATTCTGCGGCATGATACTGATCGACGTAGCAAAAACCTTCGATACAGTTTGGCATGAGGGCTTACTGCTTAAGATGGCTACGGCGGGCATACCGAAGGCCTACGTCGTACTCATCCGCCTGTACCTCAGAAACAGTCGATTCAGGGTGAGAGTGGAGGGATCGTGGTCCACCATTCGGCGTGTCCTCGCTGGAGTACCACAGGGTTCGGTCCCGGGTCCGCTACTTTACTGCATTTTTACGGCGGACATCCCAAGGCCGAACTAAGTTTTCACAGCGCTGTATGCGGACGACACTAACTACTTCACCTCATCCTGGAGCCAACTGATAGTCGCCAGACGCCTCCAGGAAGCTCTACAACAACTCGAAGAATGGGCCACGAAGTGGAGAGTTCGCACCAACGCAGAGAAGTCGCAGTCCATCATATTCCTCCTGCGTGGAACCCCAAGACCACTCCAGCTGAACCTGTTCGTTGGTAGAATCCCACAACAGACGGTCGTCCGCTACCTGGGGGTCCACCTCGACGAACGGCTGACGTGGAGGCAGCAGGTACAAGACATCAAAACCAGGGTGGAGTGAAGGTTAAACATGCTCTATCCCATCCTTAATGTTAACTCCACGCTACCTCCCCGCTGCGGAGTCCAGGTCTACCAGGCACTGGTAAGACCGATCATCGAATACGCAAGCCAGGCGTGGAGTTATGCTGCTTCTACCCACCTAAAGAAGCTGCAGGTACTGCAAAACAGGGTGCTGAAAAGAGCCCTGCACCTGCCCCATCGCATCCTGACGGCGGATCTACATCCTCTGGCCAACACACCCCTACTATGAGACAGACTCAGGACAGCAGCCCACCGGTTCTACCAGAAGGCAGTCACATCACAAAATGAGCTGATCAACAAGATTGGCGACTACGACGCAGATGACTACAGACACCCGAGGCCGAAAGCAATGCTTACATAAGATAAAAAAAAATAAAAAAAAAATAATAGTAATAATAAAATAAATAAAAAATTAATAAAAAATTAAAAATAATAAATAAAATAAAAAAACCTACATACCGAAGAAACTCTGCAGAGCAGCAGGTAATGAAAAACTATCAACAGAAATGTCAACATGTCCAAAATAAAATGTACGGGCAGATGTCACTAATAAGGGTGACAGGTTCCCCTTCCCCAATACAGCCAACGCCTAGGCGTTGGCAGAAGCTGCGCTTCCTTGTTAAAGTAAAGGTCGTTCTCTCTCTGTAGAAGTGAATCAGATGGATCAATTTGAAGAATTTTATCAGTTGCCATAGAATTCCAACATGTTCATTTGTTTTATTAATGTTTCATGTTTTATTAGATAATTTTCATTTTGTTTATGGCTTATGTAAGACGAGGCAGTGCTTATTATTTAACTTTGATGTTATTTGTATTCATACTAGTGATAAATATGCCTCTATCTGTATGCCACTTGAGTACCCAATAAATATTAATATATGTCAATTTCATTAACAAAACAAATATTATAAAAGTTTCACCATATTTCCTGGGAACTTTAATAATAATTTCGTATCCATGGTTAGAGGTAATTTAAAATTATGCCAGGTATCATGGTAAACCACCGCACACTACAATACATATTTTTTTTTTTGAACCTAGAGAGAATGGGGCGGAAGAAACGGGAATGCATTTGTCAATGACCTTTTGAAAGGAACGCATTGACAATAGCCGAGAGTGTTTTTTGGAAACCATGGAATTATAAATCTGGCGTCGTGCCGTGGATAGAACCTTTGGCCCCTTAAACGGTCTTCTGAGAACTTTTTTGCTTGGGCCTTCAGTGGTAATTTTACTATGCATATAACAAATTAATTTCGTGTCTTTTTTTTCGTTTTGTTGCATCTGATACAATCTCTGAATTTAACAAAAAGTTATTTGACTATTACAATTTCATTTTATGACTCTTGTTCTGGGTTATGTTTAATCCATATTCTTCTCACTATATTTTTTATGCCATTAACTAAATTCTTAATAATGTCACAACTGTCGGTCAACAGGACAATGGCATCAACAAATAGCTTTATTCAGAATGTTGGCTTGCGAACCGTTGTACAGCTTTAAATTTTTCTTTTGTCTTTCTATAATATTATAGTCAACATTATTATATAAATCCTACAAAATTGCTTTTCTCTTCCTATTTTAGACCTCACGTCATGAAAATATTGAGTACGTGTCCCCAAATAACATTAAAAAAACCTTCTTATATGTCCTAGATGCCATATATACTTCTTTTGTCTCTAGTTTCAATTTTAATCTAAATGCTATCCAATTTTTACCTATACCCAAATATATCCGTACATAACATTTAGGCTACTTTGGCGTTCCTCCTTTATATTTTTATTTCCAGACTATGAGTACTGAACTTTTCGAGCTTCGTCTTGTTCATTTTATTCTTCCTCCTCTTCCCATCAACCACTATATTTTATTCTGTGATGAAAGATTTCCAGGTGCCTTCTATCCACAAGCAATTATTTCTTTGCTTCTTCAGCATATCTCATCATACTAAAGTTGATTTTCTGTTATAGTTATTCATTAGATCTGAATTTACAGTCTCCGCATCTGTACCTTTCAACCCTTTTCAGTTTAACAATGGCAGCAGTTGTAAAAATCACTTTTTTCCTTATGGCTTTACGCCTCGTCGACATATAGGTCATTAGGGGCGGGATGGGACTGGGGCAAAGCCCTGGTCTTTTTAGGAAAGCATCCCGGCATTCACATGGAGTGATTTGGGGAAACAATGGAAAACCCAAATCTGGATGCCCGGACGTGGATTCGAACCGGCGTCCTCCTGAATGCGAGGTCAGAGCGTTAACCGCTCACCCATCACGCTCGGTGTGTAAAATTCAGATTCCATTTTTACTGTGTTAAGCTCATGTCAAGAGGTGTAACCTTGCAAAGCAGTAAGATGCACTTCTTCGCCGTTGTCGATAAAAACGGTTTTGAAATATTTCGTTGCGTTCAAATGCTTTCTATTTTTAACCGACTTCAAAAAAAGGAGGAGGTTCTCAATTCGTCTGTATTTTTTTTTCTTTTTTTTGTATGTATGACCAGCGATATCTTCACCAATTTTGAACCGATTTAAATTAATTTTTTTTTAGTGGATAGGGTATACCTCCAAAGTGGTCCCATATGATTTTAATTGAGAAACCACCCCTTCTACCCCCGTCCGCCCCATAATTTTTTATACAAATCCACATTTTTTATTCGATCTCGATGAAACTTTGAACATATATAGCCAGAAAAAAATACTGTCAACTTTTGGTTTAAAAAAACTGAACCCCTCTCCCCCTATCCATCCCCTTAATTTTTGCCAATTTTCTTTATTCAAAGCTACAGTCGACACCATTTAACTGATCTCCATTAAAGTTGGCAATTATATGTAGTTTTTCATGGAGAAGGATTCTGACCAAAAAAATCAAAATAAAAAACCACCCCTCTCCCATTTACACCCCTTAATTTTATAGAAACCTACATTTCTTATCTGATTTTTACTGAACTTTGCCCATGTATACTTTAAAACAAATAGAAAAATCCTGTCAATATTTGGTCTTCCAAAGTCAACCCCCCCCCCTCCTTCCACCCCATTAATTATTGTCAATGTTCTTCATAAAAACCTACACTCGACACCGTTTGACCGATTATCATCAAAGTTGGCATACACATGTAATTTTTCATGGAGAATCTGACCAAAAAATAAATAAATAAAAAACCACCCCTCTCCCCTTTACACCCCTTCATTTTTATACAAACCCACATTTTTATCCGATTTCGATGAAACTTTTGACATGTATAGTAAAAAATAAAGAGAAAAATACTGTCAACTTTTGGTTTGAAAAAACTGAAGCCTTCTCCCCCTATCCACCCCCTAAATTTTTACCAATGTTCTTTATACAAAGCTACAGTCGACACATTTACCTGGTCTCCATTAAAGTTGGCATATACACGTAATTTTTCATGGAGAAGGTTTCTGAAAAAAAAAAAAAAAAAATAAAAACACCCCATGTCTCCCTTTACACCCCTTAATTTTATAGAAATCTACATTTCTTATCTGATTTTTATTGAACTTTGCCCATTTATACTTTAAAACAAAGAGAAAAATCCTGTCAATATTTGGTTTGCCAATGATCAACCTCTTTCCTCCTTCAACCCCATTAACTTTTGTCAATGTTCTTTATAAAAAGCTAACAGTCGCAATCGTTTGACCAATTACCATGAAAGTTGGTGCTTAGATGTATTTTTTTTCACGAAGAAGATGTCTGACCAAAAGATCTAAAAAACCACTCCCTCTCCCCATTAAACTCCTTAATTTTTATACACAACCACAGTTTTTATCCGGTTTAGACAGAACTTAGCAAATTTTTACTATAATAAAAAGAGAAAAATGATGCCAAATCTTGGTTTGCAAAAAATGAACCCCTCTCCCCTTTTCCACCCCCTTGATTTTTGTCAATTTCTTTTTAGAAAGCTACAGTCGACACCATTTGACCGATCTTTATTAAAGTTGGCACATATATATGTAATTTTTTTATGGATAATCTCTCTGACCAAAAAATTTAAAAAAAACTACCCTAGCTTCCCTTCCCTTAATATTTGTACAAAACCCACATTTTGATTCGATTCGGTGGAACTTCGCATGCGTATACTTTAAAACAAATAGAAAAAGAAAAAATACTGTCCACATAACTTTCACAAAAATGCAAACCCTATCCCCCTTTCTACCCCATTAATTACTGTCAATGTTCTTTATACAAAGCTAACGTTTCTTTCTGATTTTGAATGAAATATGCACATGTATACTGCAAAACAAACAGAAATATAATGTCTACATTTGGTTTCGAGAGTCCAAACTCCGCTCCTTCCTTTCCATCCTTTAATCTACAGTTTCTATCCGATTCTGAAGGAAATTTGCACACGTATACTTTAAAACATACAGAACAATTGTGTTTAAATTAGGTTGCTGAAGCCCAACCCCTCTGCAGATGTATACTTAAAAAAAAAACAACAGAAAAATAGTGTATACATTCTGTTTACAAAACCCTACCACTCACTCCCTTACCCCATTTAATTGTGGCAAATGTTCTTTACACAAAGCTACAGTTTTTATCTGGTTTCGATGTAAATTTGCACGTGTATACTTTAAAACAAAGAGGAAAATACTGCTCACACTAGCTTTACAAAAACCAAACTACTCTTCGTCTCCATAACCCTTAATTGTTTTTTTATACATACCTACAGTTTTATCTGATATCAATAGAAATTTACACACGTATACTTTAAATCAATCAGAAAAGGCAGTCTACATTTGGTATACAAAAGCTCAATCCCTCTTCCCCTTTACCCTCACCCCTTTTAATTCCCAATGTTCTTTACAAAAATCCACAGTTTTAAATCCCGTCAAAATCAGTTAAGCTATTTTTAAGTCATGGCATAATATTTATAAAATAAATGTGTCGTAATGTCTCAACATATACTTCAGATTTCAACTTTGATCCCAAGCTTTCACGTTGTGAAAACCAATTAAAAATCTATAATTGTTGTGTGATACCGGAGCAAACAGATGTATTCCAGAGAGATTTCTGTATGTGGTTTGTATTAATGCCCAGATGTTACATGTTTCGGTTATCGAGCAGCAGCTTTAACAGATGTTATGATAAGATCGAAACATAGCCTGACATTCCTTAACACAACGCCCAATTCACTCCGTTCTGGAAGTGGTTGTGGTATATAAAGACAGAATTCTTCTTTGAAAGCAAGCGCTTTAATCTCTGAGCAGTCTGAGCTACCAGGAAGTTCGCAAAATGGGAACTGCTGCGGCATATTTGAAATACCAAACGAACTATAATACCACTAAAAATTTAAAAAATAAAATAATTGTTTTAAAAAACATAAAAACCACCTTAAAAAAAAGCACTAAAAATTTTAAAATAACTCTATACCTTGCTTAGGAAAAAGTAAATCTAAATAGACAACATTTTACATTACTTTCATTGAAATTTTGACATTAATTAGTTTTTTTTTGTGGCGGTTTTTATGTTTTTTTAAACAATTATTTTATACAGGGACTTAAAAGGGCGCGTGGCGTAGCGAGCAGGCTCTCAGCAACATAATCCTATCGTCGCCGGATCGAATCTTGCTACTGGTAACTTTTAATTTATTTAAATGTGTATACAGCTGATTCCCGTCAATCAGTTTCAACAATTATGCATATAATAAGTTTTTTAAATACCGTTTGTTATGAAACAATCGTCGCTTTCGAACTTCATTATGCTGTTCGAAAACAAAGTAATATTTCAAAAATAGAAATATTTGCTGTGGCATGTATGAAATACAAATATCGTTACTCGACCGTTACAGTAGGAGGATAGATGTCCATTCCCGCACCAGCGGACGGATGGGTCGAAACAAAACGCCGTCGGTTTTTCCACAAAAAGGGCAGTTAAAAAACGTGTTATAACATAATTGTTGAAACTGACTGCCGGGAATTATCTGTATAGATATTTGAATAAAAAAATGGATATAAAAAGTTGCCCGCCACCTGATTCTATCAGGCGACGCAAGCTTATAAAGCAGAGAACTTGCTTGCTGCGCCATGCGTCTCTCGAAACCTGCTTAAGATACACTGATCAGCCAAAACATTATGACCACCTACTTGCTGGCATATTGGTCCACCTTTCGAACGCAATACAACAGTTGAGGAAATATAGAGATGGATAAATATGTACTGACGGGAATCAACTTAAATTCAGAAGTGGGAATTGATGCGCTGGAAACAAGTATAGAAAATCTATGATGGGGAATGGGTCGTCCATTGTGCCGGAAATGAAGTACGGTTCTAGTATCGATCATTCAGGAATTCAGGAGAACCGGTTTAAAATAAAGAATTAAATATTTCTTTGAAAATTCTAAACTCAGTAAGGCAACAGGATTTAATCCAACAAAGTCTTCAGGAGAGGATGGAATTAAAAAACAGATAAGGAGAGAAATGAATTACACACCTTTTTTTTTTTGGGAGAAACACGAGAACAAACATGGATGTAGGTTAGAAGAACAAGGCTGTGTTTAAGGTATTTGTGAACTTATAAAACTCTTCCGTTATTGTTAGGTTAGGCCGAGTACTTAAACCTACACTGAAGTATGATCTAAAACTTTCTGACAGCATAATTATTGAGGATCTGCATAAGAATCAAATTGTTATAATAAAATTAAAATATTACTAGGAACAAGCATCAGTTAAAAAAGTATGAAGCAAAATTGTGTTCTATTCCCACAATATTTAATTTTTATACAGAGGAGATGAACAAAAGTGAAGTTAAGAATGTGGCGTGTGGGTTGAAGAAGAAACAATATTTTCTGTAATGTGCTGATTAAATTGTCCCATTAACAAATAACAGTGAGGGTGCTGACAAATTAGCGGATTGCAAATAATAAATTATTAGGAGAGTATATTTGTCTTAACGTAAATCAAAACAAAATAAAGATCATCTAAGTGTAGTAAAAATGGTAACAGTACTACTAGAACTATAACGAAAATTGGCTCACCTATGGTTGGGGAAGTAGATGGATTTTGCTAGTTAGGAATTACAACTGATGGTTGGAGCAGTATTGATTTCGGAAGCAGCGTATGAGTTGTAAAAGTGAATTTATTTCAAAAAGAGAAATCTTTGATTATGATAAACTTAATTAGCATAAAATATTGTATAAATAATGGGTGCAGCAATGGCTTCGTGCAAGACAGGACAGGTCACATTTTAAGACTTCTCTGGTTTGTTAGCCTGTTAGTGGATGGAACTGAGGATAGAATTGTAGAAAAAAACAAATATTATAATTTACAAAGCAATGATTAGAAAACGTATGTTGTATTTAGAATAATGATAAAAATATATTAGCTCAATACGGAATGGGATTGAGGATTGCTTGGAAGGATTCTATACAGTGATATCAAAGAAAATGCCTTATAATGGAAAGAGGGTTACAGAGAATGTAATCATGCCTATAGTGTGTTTGAACTGTTCATTGTTTCTCATTGAATGATACACGTTAGAAACTTTTTCCAGAGAAGATATGCTCATAACTGCTTCAGTATGGGACATAAGGTTTTTTTTAAATTCATTGACTAAAGTCTAGAGAACATCATGTTGCAGAAAACGCTCAGAACTGTTTCAGAATGCTATTTCTAAGTAAAAACAAAGTAATTGTATTTTGATGGTTTTCACTTATTTACAGTCACTGTTGAAGCTTGAAAATCATTATAGTTGTATGTCGAAAAATAATAGAGTGCATAGGTAAGTCATCTAAGAGGCACGATGACTACTAATTATTAGATGTTATCAACGAAGCAACAAATCACTTGAGACAACCGCTTAACTAATATTATCCTCGGAAACTGAGCTAGAAGACATTTCATATCATCGCATAACTGTTTCAAGAGTATCGCTATATTTCCCACTTTAACTCACCAGCAAACCATCAGCTGTCCTTATCTGAGTATTGGGTTCGATGATGGTTTTAGGCGCTTTTGTTGAAACATTATAAATTTATGGTACTTGACAGTTAATCAACGTAAAAATTAAGATTGATATGTATTTAATTTTCGCAATACTTGTTTCATCTTTAAAAATTTTATCGATAAGAAATAGAAGCATGAATTAATAGAATGCTTCTCCCGTACCGAGCGTGGTGGGTGAGCGGTTAACGCTCTGGCCTCGAATTCGGAAGTACGCTGGTTCGAATCCCCGTCTGGTTTTTCCATGGTTTCACCAAATCGCTCCAGGCGAATGTCTGGATTCTTCCTTCAAAATGACCAAGCTCCTTCCCCACCTCTAATGACCTCGACGTTTCAGAGGCGTTATGCCATGAAAAAAACCTTCTCCCGTTAGTAATTTCTTCAGGAATACTGCCTAATGCAACAAGATTATTTTAAAATTGAATCTATTCGAAACATAAAAATGCATAGTTCAATTATAATTTCTTAACATGCTTTCCTCAACTAATATTATCTTTCTGTAACTGAGGAGAAAGTGTATTCTAGTTATAGCATAGACTTCGTTCTTAATCTTAACGCTGTAAAGTAACTTTTTATGACTACTAATTGTTCCATTGTTGTCTCGTAATTTCTATTGGTTTTGAAATTGCTTTTTTAGAACAGTCACCAGCTGCAAAATAGGTCACCTTATCCGCTCTTCTAAATTAGTCACAATCGCAATAATTCCAGAGCTAAATGGTTCGAAATCATTATTTATGAGGAGCAAATTTGAGAGATGTTTCTGTTAAAAGCTCAGTGCTTTTGATTAAACGCTTTGCTTAAGTATATAAAAAAATTTTCAGCAAGAGATATTAGAAATAATCTGTTTTTTTTTTGTCAGCTATGTTAACTTTCATCTTTCGTTTCCTACAGAAATTTCATATTTTATGCATAAGCAATGGGTAGTTGAAAAAGGAAAAGAAAAATATAATTATCCCAACATAGTCTCGAGCAAGTGATATTTCGTTCTCTTGATTCTGTAAAAGCACACTGATTTGTTTATATAAATAAGTACCCTTTCGCGTCGGCAACATTGTAAAAAAACTACACGAGATTCTTCGTCAGATTCGCTACTATGCCCTAACATGGTGCGATCCTACCTGACTTGCAATAATATTATTGCTGGCTTCAATATTTGGCGCAAGTTGAAGCCTTGATCCCGATAAAAACACTAACATAAAGTCGTATCTCTATTGTCTCATTCACGACATTGTCCCAAAAATTATCTGTATGGCAAAGGCACGTCATTTTGTCAAACCATGGCTTGTGATTGTTGTTAATGGCGTGTTCAGCAATTGCATATTTATCCTTCGCCTAGTTTAAAATATCTAATTTATTCCTTGCGTCTTTCTTCGATTGCTCTTGAAGTTTGTCCTATATAACTAAAAACTAATACCGCATTCACAAGAAATTTTGTGGATGCCAGGTGTATGAAGATTCATATCATCCTTTGGTTGGAGGATGTTTTTGTTTTGGTTTTTCTTCCACTGATCGCACGTCGGATTTCTTCAGTGTCACGAAACACGCATTCCAGTTGTTGCAGATCTCCCAGTATCGGAGAATATCTTTGCCCTATGGACCAGAGTAGTCAGCACTCCGCGCTTCTGAGCAGGGTAATGGAAGATCAGAGTATTGAGGTAGCGATCGGTGTGTGTTGGTTTCGGGCAAAAGTTGTGCCCTAATACTTTATTCGGCTTCCGTCGCACTAGCATATCTAGGAAAGGAAGTGTTCCATATATTTCGAATTCTGCCTTGAATTCGATTTTAGGATGAATCCCTTTCAGATGGTTCACATATTGATTGAAGTCCAGACTTCTATGAGGCCACACGAGGAACGTTTCGTCAACGTATCTATAAAAACATTTAGGCTTTGAAGGAGCCATGTCAAGAGCTACATGTTCAAAATGTTCCATAACTGATGTAGATAACGGGGGCCCCATTGGTACACCATCCGTTTACTGATAGTATTTTCCTGTTGTATGAAGTATGAAAGTATGTGAGCGTGAGGGTGTGTCTAAACAACTTCACTTTCTGATCAAAACTTTCACTAAGGAGCTCAACAGTCTCCCTTAAAGGCACCCGCGTAAACAACGAAGTTACGTCCAGGCTAACCATAATATCATAGGGCTCTAATGGCATTGCTTTAATTACATCCACAAAGGCAGCAGAATCCTTGACATGGTGTGCTCATCAACCAAACTAACAGACGTGTAAGATATTTGGCCAACCTATACGTTAGATAACTATGTACACTTTCGCGGTGGAAGCATGCATGGTTATCTAACGTATCTCAACGTGAAGGATATGTTGCATACTGTTAAACACCTCGAGAAGCTGCGCCGTTAAGAGGCCAAACTACTAAGCTTACTGGCGTTCCTGTTACGGTATAGACACCGAAACAGTGCCACGGTTTGCCGTCGTAAATCATCTGGCAAACACAACTGCCATCTAGAAGATTCTATGCCCACCTACCTGGCAATTGTGAGATACAGAATTCATCAATATCGCCGTGACCTCGATAAAATTGCTAGGATGGCATCTGCAATTCCTCTCGCTGATGGATTGGGAACGGATTGACTACTTTCCACAAGACAGTAAGTAGATTTCTACACTGAAGACGGCCACACGTAGGCAGTGCTGCAAATTCAACCGCCTGTCAAGTGATCGTCACGGTGCCGGGCTGGGATTAATTTGACAGGCAAAGAAATTGACGAAGGCGCTGTCTCATCGCTGAAGAAAGGATTGAACTTCGCACGCCGACCCCACGTTGCTTACCTATCATGAGCATTATCAGCGGATTGGAACAAGCAGAGGGTAATATTCCTACAGACTCTGCAGAGGAAGTACGCAGGGGAAGGACGCGCATACTAGAGAGGGTCAAGTTACCTGAGCCCAATATGACGAGAGCTGAACGGACCAGCTTGTGTGTTTTACAGGAAGACAAGGAAATCAAAGTTTTGCCAACAGGCAATGGAAATCCTACTGCAATCTTAACCAACGTGGACTACCACTGTAGCACGCAGGATTGTGGCGTACTACAAAATACTCGTATGTAAATATTTGTATTTAGTTATTTTTATATTCAGATTATATTAATATTTAATGAATATTTAGTAATTTAATTCTCCGATCCGCGTAATGGATATCCCAGGCTGCCATAGTTTCTTAAAATTTATCTGAATAAAGAGGTTGATACTTGGAGGGGCAGAAGGGATTTTGAAGCTGGCAACGGTAAATTCTACCGATGGCGTGGGATGTTCCGAGCCTTTGTCCGCCCGGATACAACGGCCAACCCCAAGGTCAGTGCATTGACCCTGCGCAAGGTTACCTGAACAGCACAAGGGGTGACAGACACGCGGGAAAGGCCAGAGCGAATGGGGTGACTTCAAACCTCACGTGGTTTTGGGAAGAAGTTAGACATCCAATGCCGTATCATATACGGGGTCTACCGATGTTAATTCATGGCTTTTTTTTCATGTAACAAAACTTCGGGAAGGAGTTTTTAGGAAGAGAAGCAGAAGCGGCCATACTGGCATTCTGTGGTCAGCGGTCGCCGTGTCCAGACATCATAGCGTAGTGTGGCACTATGCTGGAGGGTTCTCGCTTCGACCACAGGCTGGTCGTTTGATGCTGTCCATGCACTAATGGTGCAATTTACTGGTCTCCGCCGCTGCTGTTGCTGATGATTATGGTAACGTGTTCCATCGCCCATCATCGTTTCATGGTTTGGAAAGACTTTGAAGAATCCGTAATCGACCCATGTGACAGGATCTCTGCTCAATTCCATTTTAAAAGCTAGCTGGCAAATAACCTCATGAACTTTAAAGCTCCTTGTAAATTCAGTTGAGCCTTATTCTTGTTCATATTTTAATTCAAAAGGCGCCCAAGGGATTTTATCCACTATACATATAACATATTATTGTTGGCTTGTGGCCACGATGTTATCATGTATTTAAATTTATGAATGAAATATTTAAGATTCAGTTTATGTTTGCTATCTTCAGGCAGATTGTAAAGCCGGATAGTGCTTTTGCTTGCAGATACACGTAATGTCTAACGTAACGTTAAATGTATCCGGCTATATACAAGCCATAGGAAAATAATAAATTCAGCATTATATATGTTTTTTCAACAGCAATCAAGATCCTTGCTATCTAAATATTAATTACTTATTAAAATCAAGAACCACTTTAACATTAAAACTTAAAGTAACGGCAATCACCCCCCCCCCCTCCCGTTACACCACCAAAAGATATATGAAATTTTAGAAGATGAAGGATACCGCTTGGTTCCACGTGATCCCACGATGCGGGTAGCCAGGAAGGCAAACATTCTTATAAGAGACGCTGGGTTGGCAGAAGGAACTAACTTTTTGAGCCCCAAGACAACCAAGATTGTACAGCTTACCGAAAATAGGTAAAGATCATGTTCCGATGCGGCCTATAGTCAGTGTTATAGGTTAGCTGACGTATAGGTTGGCTAAACATCTCACACGTCTGTTAAATCCGTATGCTGGTCGATGTGCACACCATGTCAAGAATCCTGCTGCCTTTGTGGACGTCGTTAAAACAATGAAGTTAGAGCTTGACGATATTCTCGTCAGCCTGGTCGTAAAGTTGTTGTTCATGTGGGTGCCTTTAAAGAAGACTGTTGAACATCTAAGTGAACATTTTGATCAGAAAGTTGCGTAATTATTTAAACACACACTCACGTCCACATATTTGTGTACTGAGGTAAATACTACGAGTAAACGGATAGTGTAGCTATGGGGTCCCGTTATCTCCAACAGTAGCTAATTTCTATATGGAATATTTTGAGTTCTTGAGATGGCTCCTTTAGAGCCTAAAGGTTTTTATAGACACGTCGACGATATGTTCCTCGTGTGGCGTCATTGGAGGCCGAATTTCAATTAATATGTGAACCATCTGAAAGGGATTCATCCTAACATCGAATTTACGGTAGAAATCGAAGGTATGGAACAATTCCTTCCCTAGATATGCTAGTGCGACGGAAGCCGAATGGATGATTATGGCACAACGGTTGCATGAAACCTACACACACCGAACGCTAACTTAATGCTCTGATCTTCCATTATCCTGCTCAGCAGCGCGGAGTGCTAACTACTCAGATCTATAGGGCAAAGATAGTATCCGATACTGAACATCTGCAGGGAGATCTGCAACACTTGGAATTCGTGTTTCGTGCCAATGGCTATGACACTAAATAAATCCGACGTGCGACCAATGGAAGAAAAAACAAAACAAAAGCAGACCACAAACAGCATGCCTTCTTGCCATTGTGTGGAGCACTAACATCGAAAACAGCTAGGCTCCTAAAGAAACAGAATATCCGTTCGATTTTTTGTTCTCCACCCAAAATTGGGCAGCTATTACGATATGAATCTTCATGAACCGGGTATCTACAAAATTCATTGTGAATACAGTACTAGTTATATATGACGAACTTTAAGAACAATCGACGAATGACGTAAGGAACATATTAAATATCTCAAAATCGGACAGAAAAATCTGCAATGGCTGAACACGCCATTCACAGGTCACGAGCCATGGTTTGACATAGAGATATTTTTTGGGTCAGTGTCGTGTAGGAGGTGATGGAGATGAGACATAATTGTAATATTATTAATTGGGATAAAGGGATCAACTTACGCCAAATATGGAATCCAACAATAGAAATATTGTGAGTGAGGTGGAATCACACCATATTAGGGCATAGCAGCGACTCAAACGAGACGTATCAAGTGAGAGTTGTCCAGCAGGACTCCCTTGCGCTCGCTGCTGGCAGCAGTATATAAAGGCGGCCATCCGTTCTCATATCCCACCTTAACTATCGCAGAGGTCTTTTTTCCCAGGGGTAAAACCTTGGCATTTTTTTCCCCTCTACCCTGTCTCTTCTTTCAAAAGTTTCTGTCTATGTTGTCCAATGAACCCATGTAAACGGGAGGACGTCTGGACGCATGGAATACATCACAATCCCGTTCCTGTGATCACCTATAGTACTACTAACTTAATGCTTGTGCAGAGGTGAGCAGTAGATAAAATAAAGGCCGCTATGCTTGGAAAACCGGATTTTGGGGGCTCCCCCATTAAAAATAAAAGAATCTTGCCAAACGTCGACAAGCCGTCACAAGTTGAAACGTGTGGATAGGGCGTTTGGCTTGGCTTGAGGAGGCTTGCTAGCACTTGTGGCTTATCTCATCGAGCGTCGGTTTTTTGGCACAAATCAAAGAAAGTTTGTGGCAAGCGCTTGCGCAGGGTCTACACGACTTAGTATCGTTTGTGCACTGACAGTGGACAGAAGTGCGTTCCTGTTTGTTGTGACAGAAGTGCTGCAGGAGAAATGAGTAACTGGTCCAATAACGATATTTTACAATTCCTCGAATGCTAATATTCAAAATCCGCATAGCTCATCCGGCAGAAGTTATCAAACTGTGCAGATGGCTCATAAAGAAGCTACCGGGGTGGGTAAGCGGTTAACGATCTGGCCTCGTATTCGGGATGACGCCGGTTCGAATCCCCATCCGGGCATTAATGACCTCGATGTCGGCAAGGCGTAAAGCCATAAGCAAAAAAAGCTCATTAAATTTATCTTTTTTAAATTCTCTGCAACAAAAAATAATTGGTATTTACATTATTATACCGTTAAAACAATCATTATTATACAAAACTTTCTCGGGTAGCTAGCCGAGTTAGTACATCGTTTGACCACGACGTTTTGGCGGTCACAATCTCTGCCGCCATTGTCAAGTCACGATGTACTAACTCGACTAGCTACCCGAGAAAGTTTTATTCATTTACAACGCCGAGAAAATCTCCAGTCTTACATTATTATACAATATTAATTATAAAACAATAATTTCATATTGGCCCCTACTTATATTAAATGAAATACACATGTGAAACTACATAGTAAACATAGTAACATGAATGAAAGTATACATGGAACGGTTTTTATAGATTTTGAACATCCACCATCTTCCTTTTTTATTTTATTTTAAATTTTTATGATAAAAATAGGTTAAGCCAAAAGTTATGGCAAACACAAAATCGACGTCCGTCATCTTCTCCAAAACATACAAGCGTGTCCGCAAGCGTGTGGATGTCGATGTTTGGCCTCCCAAAATTAACCAAACGTTTGTAGAGGCTTGGAGTTTGCAGCAAGTGCCAAGCGTGTGGACCCGGGGTAGAGGTGGACGCCGCCGTGTCTCAGCGGCGCCCTTTGCTTCGCGGCGTGTCCTTGACCAATACTTCATAAAACGACAACGCGTTTTTTTTTTAAAAAAATTTCGTTAAATTGAGTGAATAAGTAAGCGTTAAAATGACTGAATTAGCTAAAACTAATGTTATTAAACTTTCTGTAACAATGTTATATGACTCTCTAAGCCTTGAACATTTTTTCCGGCAAGCGAGATTCATCACACTTTTACAAATTATATTTATTTTATGATGGCAAAAGCAATGAAAAGCAATGTTTAAAAAAATACATTATGTGTGAAACCATATATTCAAAAATTAACTGTCGAAATTATTAAAAAAATTAACTTTGATTTACAATAATATTCTTGCAAATATATAATTTTTTTTTGCCGTCCGCGGAGTAATGATGCATTTACAAAGTGGCCCGCAAGATCATTTGGGTTGGACACCCCTGGTCTAAGCCAAACTACTGTTTGTTGGAAATATTTCGGAAGTTTTCTGATAGAAGAAGCAAAAAAGAAGAAAATCGTGAATTCGGATCAAGTCTATTGCTTAGCTAGTCTAAATGCGGTAAAAACAGTGAAGTATTTAACACTGAGTACTCGATGTATGGAGGAAATAGAGACAGGAGACAAAATAGAAGGCATGATAAGAGAGATAGAGGAACAGTTCGAACTGAATGAAAAGAAACTGTCATTGATGTTGAAGAAAACGTGCGAAGAGCAGTTTCGTTGGCTAATATGGACATCATCTGTGTCTTGATAATTTACTCCATAATCTAGTGACAGTGGAGCCGTAAACATAGTTCCAGAAATTGAATTGCTCGTAAAAATAATGCAAGAAGAGTGTCAAGAGAGAGAGAGATATCCCTTGCCACAGCTAGAAGTCGATGCCGAAAAGACAGAAAAAGAGTTCATGGATTCTCTTGATAACGTCTTTCAATACCTAGAAAATTATGAGACCGGTCCCATTTTAGAAAATGATTAGATGGAACCAGTGCACATAGAAAGATTGGATGGAGTAGTGAAGAGAGCTCGCTATTCGTATCAGGATCAGGCATTATTATATACACTCCTTCTATCTAAACTGCAAGCCAAGCTCATTGGTCACCAACTCGTTGGAAACCAACTCGCTGGCACAAATTTCCTGAGATGCTAGAAAGCCTAATTCACGTATGCAACTGTGACCTAGTAAACAAGATGTTTAGAAAGACTGGACAAGATGAGATAAAGATTAATCAAAGTGGGTCGAATTTTTTAAACATTAAGGATCTAGTAAAATGTTTGAAAAAGTTTCCCGGAGCAGTTGATGTCACGTCGTCTCAAAGATATGTACAATGAATGTGACGCTTCTGTTCCGTTCCGAAATAATTGACATCCTGAATTCTGTCTTAGACGAAAATTATTGATTATGTTTCAGCTTAATCACAACATGGTGGCAGAAATTAACAACGATTCGCTGCCACAAGAACGGTCGTAGCAGTATCACTTTTGGATTATCGTTTCATGAGTCTCAAAGAAGTAGATACATATTTCAAGTCAATACAAGATACCAGTACTTCCTTTCTTGCCTCATAAATATCAAGGAAGTAATCAGTGACCATAATGTCCTAGAAACAGGTGAAGGTAGGGACCCTGTTACTTCTACAAAATCCACCAATGATACGTCGTTGCTGCAAGAACTATCGATGAAACAGTGTATATGTCGATAATGATTATCCGATCGATCAAGAATGTTGGAGATATTTTTTAGCTTCATCCGATCCTAATGATGGAAATCTTTTGAGTTACTTGAACACCTTTCCTCAGTTTTGTGCCTTTGACAAGACTTTTCTTTGTGTGCCTGCACATGAACACCGAGCGGAAGAGTATTTTCTGTGACTAGGTTAGTGATTTACGCGAAAAGGTCTAGGCTAAGCTCAGTTCGCCCAAATAAAATTATCTTTGTACATGATAACTGCAAAGAGTGCAAAATTTTGAATATATAAGTGAAACGTTACTTATGTTTCCTTTTTGATACTAAGTAATGATATCATTAAACCTATATATAAAATAGTCACGCCGCCGCCGGCTGAAAATGTTCGGCGCGCCGCCGCCGAGATTTCGGCAAGCGCCGCCCACCTCTAACCCGGGGTAACAGACTACCGCGCAGCAGTCTCCTGTATTTTTGAGCTGTGGCTTGAAAATGGAAGCAGTGCCAACTTCCGAAACGTCGCCAGACGATTTTCAAAAGTGACGCCGCTAAAATCCCGAGTAGTTTTTTTTTTTTTATTGATTCGTTAACAGATTATATTTTTTTTTTGTATGTGGATTTTGCGGATCTAAATTTCTTAAACTTTTAAATCGTATCTCATCTAACACACTGATTTTTTTTTTTTAATAATACTACAATCACCGTAATCGTGTACTTGAATATATTGACACTTCTTTCAGATATTAATTCAGGATTGAATCGTTTGTATCACGAGTTTACCTACCGAGCGTGGTGGGTGAGCGGTTAACTCTCTGGCCTCGTATTAGGGAGGTCGCGGGTTCGAATCCCCGTCCGGGCATCCAGATTTGGGTTTTCCATGGTTTCCCCAAATCACTCCAGGCGAATACCGGGATGCTTCCTTCAAAAATGCCATGACCGAATTCCTTCCCGTTCCTTGTCCCCAGTCCTATCCCGCCTCTAATGACCTCGACGTCGACGAGGCGTAAAGCCACAAGTAAAAAAACAAAACAAAAACAAAAAACGAATTTACCTCAACACAAAGTGATCTTCATCTGATATCTTCTAGACTTTCCTTTCTAATCTTTTATGTATTATTCTGCTTCATAATTCTCAAACGTATGTCAAACTTATTGCAGTATAGTTTTCACATTTTTGAGTTTGTAATTTCTTCATGACAGTGAAGTTGGCGCTTTAAAAAAAATTTGACCTTCTTCTCCTAAAGATTTAGCATTTACGAAGGAATTACAAGGTACTGTGTGATGCGTCGTGTACATGGCGACACCGGAAGTGGCTAGCGCTGGCGATTGGCATTCGATGGTGCGCCGCCGGCGAGCGCGGATCTTCAGGTCAGTCACTTCAAACCATGCCTGTCTTACTCATATCTAATTATAAACAGTATCTTTCAAATACTTAATAATTTGCATTATTTAATGTAAATCAGTTAATCCAGTGAGTGCGCAGAAAATAGACAGTGATTTTATCAATACGAAATGTTATCGTCCCTTCTACAACTTAATGATTCAGATTTTAAGAAATATTTTAATGAAATGCCGGTTTATCGATATCAGTAACAAATTAAAAATATAAGAGAAATAATGTGAAACTATATTTTTTTAAAAAATATTCTAATATAATACACACTTGAAATAACAATTTGAACTTAGGATGGATCAAATGATATACTGTGTTTAAATGGTACGGATAGAAGGTAAAAGGTGTAGTTATTGAGGTGGTAGAAAAGCAGTGGAGTAGCAAATTAGTTGTCACCCGAGTCATTATGCGCTTGAAGTGGACAGGAAGGACTTTCACTGCAGCGGAAGTGAAATTCTTCGAACTGTTTCAACCACAATTTACAACAAAGAATGGCACAAGGAAATATGAGTATCTCCGCATTATTTGACAAACGATGGTGTCAAAAATTTCACTGATGTTGTTCAGTAGTTTATTCTGAGATTTATTATACATCGAAAAAATGTAGTGATTTTCTGTGCGAATGTCATAGGTGTTACATTTCAAAACTTAACTGCTTGTATGCACTCAATATTTCTTCTGTAGGTTTACAGTTATTTACAAGTTAGACAATCATCAGAAAATCGTGGGTAATTAATTTTTTTCTCTTAGAACCTTTGTTCAAAACTGTCATTTTGTTTTCACTTCCTTGCTTGCTTAGACGCGGATAACAGCTGAAACGAACAACAGTTTTGCTCCCTTCTCCTCTTTAGAAACATTTGTCCATTTTCCATATCCGCAAATTAAATCACCTTATTTTTATTGTCATTATTATTGATCCTTCCTTTTTTTAGTGTACGTTTTATTTTGATGGCAGATAATTCCGAAGTCACAGTAGAAGGAAATACGCATTGTTTCCTGCCTGAAGACTTCCTCATCGAATGTGCGACTAGTATTCAAACATTAGTTTGCTTCATTGTCCATCGCTTCACCAGCCACATCAAGTAATTTGAGTGATTTGAGAGGGCGGCAATTAACTTTGCATGAAGAGCAATAATCAAACGGTTTTATTACTAGAATCATGAATATATACAAATAAACGGTGCTATGCCGTTTATTTGGGTATCCAAAGGAAAGAAATGTCATTGAACAGTCCCACACAAACACACCACGCAAAACAACATCTGGCGAGAATAGGTCTATCAGCAGCTTCCTTTTTTATAGAACACTATCTGATACCCGCCACTTCGTACGCGTGGATTAAGAATTTCTTTGCCAGAATTGAATATAGAAAGTTGCTGGTTATCGAAGGATTGGTCCGAAACAACACCGAGTCGGCATAATATGACAGGAAAGCCATCACTATATCATTCTACCGTCGAACCTGCCTCTTGAAGAGAATCAATTTCCGAACATATTTAAAAACAGAAAAACAAACGAAGATGCTGGTGGGAGGGGGGGGGGAGGGTGTTCACCACAGCAGCTTTATTTCAGCTTGGTCTTTCCTTCTTTCTTCAGCATGAGTACCGATTCTTGGGTTCTAATAACTTCAGCTGCTCGTGCTCTGCTAGAGCTACACCTTAGGCCAGTTTACGCCCGCAAGGCACAGTAAAAAATGAAGGCAGAAATAAGCCTAGTGCCAGAACATTTAAACAGATACAAAGTAATAGGGCAGAGAAAATCGACATCTATACAGAATAATACGTTTTTCTTTAAACGAAAATTCATTAACAAATTATACACTAACATAATGCGCGAGAAGTACAGCTTGAGCAAGGGACGTAACATAACACCACATCCGTCTCTCTTGTCACCATAAGTTCGTGACTACCAACTGTTAATCATACGAAAAAATGTCCTGTGCCATTCCTGCAGATACAAATATTTGCTTTACAAATTCCATCAATATCGGTTTTAGCCATTTTAGTCGTCAAACGTAACAAAAAGACAGAGACTTGCTTCCGCATTATAGTATTCGTCTACTGCAGATTACACACCACACACTGACTGCGAACAACATCTGAGGGACAATATAACGAATATAACGTAAACAAGTGTATCCCTAAAGCATTGCAAGACTACCTCCGATTTGCTCGCATTGCACCCCTAAATTTGTTCTATCTACAGTTTAACATTCAATCCGAACAAATGACGGCCCAAGGCGTGAACTCTTACGATCAAAAACAATTTTTAAAAATCTTTGCCTCCACGGAGATGTGAACCAAATAGCAGTAAGCAAGCGCTTTATCCACTGAGGTACCAGACCGCTATAAGGAAAAGTAGTACAAAAGACCTACACATCCTACGCGCCTGTCCTATCACCATTCAATAATTTTTTCAAAATTATGAGACAACATGTATTATTTATAAAGAAAAATTTTCAATCAAATGTAGACCAGTATTTTTTCTCCTCGTTTCAAAAGATAAGTGTGCAAAGTTTCATGGATATGGGATGAAAACTAGTGGTTTTTATTAATAACAAACAAACTAACAGACAAACAAACAAACATACATTCATCTTACTATATATAAGATTACAGTTTAGAGATACATAGGATTGTTGTTTCCAATAGAATATTCGTTCTACGAGGCGTCGCGAATAATTCAGTGATGAGGTCAAATATTGTCATTTGTAAAGGTGGGGAATTCCGAGCAGTAATCTGTGACCAACTTATTTATGAAAATTGTGTATCTGTTATGTAAACACGATGTTACCATCTATAAGGCTGTGATTTATGTCGCCCATATCATGTCCCAGCACAAATATTTTCGTCCACCTGACCCGCCCTATTTTAGATGTTTTGCTCGAGCAGCCAAAGGACGCAGGAAAACTGATTATCCCATCAAAAACGTCGACATGAACTCAGTAGAAAGTGTATGGGCAAGAAACGGTCTACATTATAAGAAAGACGGAAAAATGTATAGAACACTTTCTAAAAATCCCCCTCTCAAAGCTTTCTGGACGGACAATAAATATTACTCCAAAAGGAAGATTTAACAGTCAGTAGACGGAAGACCGCAAACTGCTAGTATGTGGCTGGTGTAGCGATTGACAGTGAAGCAAACTAATGTTTGAATACTAGTCGCACATTCGATCAGGAAGTCTTCAGGAAGGAAACAATGCGTATTTCCTTCTACTGTGATTTCGGAATTATCTGCCATCAAAATAAAACTACATTTTCCTTCATTAGAGGCTAGACAAAGGAGTAACAAAATAAAATTTTATAATTGTAAAAGTTTAACAAGAATACTGCTGGATTAGATTCTTTTACAAACTGATAACTGCAAGTAATTATCCCCGTTTCGATGTGTGAATAACTTTTAAATACTAGGCACTGTGACGTGCTGCAGAAAAATTAAACAAGAATAGTTTATTACCCCTAATCCCGCCTATTAAACAATAATATTTTTAAAAATATCCTAAATAAGTTTTCACATATCGCTGTGATAACAACATACTGATCTGCGGTTTTATGAACGACGATTGAAAAACATGCCTTTCATTTATTCGTCAAATACCTGTCAATACAAATAATAATAATTTCTGTATATTTCAAATATTTATTTTACAGTATTTTGGAATTTAATTTTCACCTCTGGAAACTGCACATCAGTTCTTCTTCCTGCATTCTGAAGGAAATGGATGATTGATAGTGAAATTGGAATAAGCTGGATTTGTAAAAGGAAAATGATGTTATCTTCGAAAAACTAATTGAAAGGTTACATATGTGGTTATAAAAGTGGGTGTATTATGGTTGTTTCCGGGTTCATGAGAAACGATGTGATTAAGATATGACATCTTTAGTTGATCAAATATTTGTTCGTCTAATATATATATTAGAAAAAGATTCATGGCCGAGTCAGTCTGTATTTATTGTTCCTATATATCTATATGTTACGGTCAATTAAATAAACTGTGCGTAGTTGACGAGCGATAATGTTCTGGCCTCGCATTCGAGAGGATGCGGGTTCAAATCCCATTTTGGCCATCCAGATTTAGATTTTTCTACGGTTTTTCCATATCACTGCAAGCGAACGTCGAGATAGTTCCATCAAAAAGCCCATATTCCCGTCTCCCATGACCTCGAGGTCAAGCTGGAAACAATGTATTTAAAAAAAAAGTTCAGAAGCCCTGGTTCCTCGAGGATATACGGTTCTACTCCTGTATAATTCTTTCGTCTGTTAACTGTGTGAGACAACAGCCTCAGGTAGCAATATAAGCAAGTTAGTTGAACGAGGAAGAGGAAAATCGCATGCCTGAATGTCTGATAATTTCCTTGTTCTGTGGGCCTACGGAATTGTCTTCCGTGTTAGCAAACCACGACAGCAGACACATTCACAAAATCCTTCGCTAGAGTCCCGACCAAGATACTTAAGCTGGCGCTAGCAATGTAGGGGCTAGAACACTGACATCGCATTGTAAAGGCCTTCTGCCATATCCCTTCCAAACCATTACCCTTTCGGATAGGTGCAATGCACCCTCCGCCACACACTTTTAGTGATTCGCGGAGTAATAATAATAATAAAGGCCACGGATTCGAGTTCTTCCTCGCATATGGCTGCTTTTGAATGAGTGTAGTGTTCGCCTTGTGTTGATTTCACAATACAATTCCACCTTACCTTAACAAAGGCTGACACAATAGTCAGCTGGTTAAATGTTCAAAGGCACCGAAGGTCATAAAATATTTGGATCAGCAGATGGAGGCAGGTCAATTTTCAATAACGTGCACTTCCAGGTTTTTTTTTTTTTTTTTTTTTTTTTTTTTTTTTTTTTTTTTTTTTAATAGCTCCATTATTACGGAATATTGATCAATTCATTTCGTAATCAAATAGTGCAAGTAGAACATTGCAAGATTCAATGAGAGTATGCTGAAGTCAAGATCCTCGAGAAGCACTTCTCAGAAATTTTTAATGACTAATACATATTAGTTCAATGTTTTTTCAACATTTTCATCGGTCTTCTAACTATGATCAAGTAACTTTAATAATATGTTATATGAAGTGGTTTCTGTAACTTTCGGCAAATGTGCTGTCACTGTATTTGTAGGTGCTCGTGATTCGAAAATGTGCACATTTCGAGTACGGATGGTCATGTTCACAAACCGTATAAGAGAAAATTCTACTGCACAAGTGTTCTTCACTTTCTCAGAGCCACTGGTAAATAAAAACTTCCTCGAAATGTTTGCCAGATCGGTTACTTCCTCCTTGCGTCTGAACTGAGCCAGCAGGAAGATTTTCTCCTTACGAAATAACCACACATAATGTTAAAGAGATTAAATCCTATACACTCAACTGAAATTAAATACCCCTCCCGTGTGCACTAAAGAGCTTCAGTACAGTACGCCTACTTTCCAAATTTTTTATCCTAATACGTTTTGAGAACTTAGCCATGTTACTAGTTGGCACCGAACAAAGAATATTTTCTGTGAGATGAGGTGGACCTGTGAGATATTTTTGAAGGCGGCCAATTGCCTTTTGGTTCAAAAAAATTGTCTTTAAATTTTTAATAGCATTCCTCCCGATAGCCATTCATCCAGCTAAGCCGTTTTGTGTGTTTATCCTGTGTACTGATGTATTTCCAAATGCTTTTTGCTCATACAATTGAAAGACGACACAAGACACACAGCAACACCTACTTTAACACCCATGCCCCTGGCCGGAATCGCACCAGTCACCGAGAATCCCGGTAACGCTCAAGCCATCCCATTCGGAAGAACAGGGGTTGAAATCTTCGTGCAGCCATCCGTATTTAGATATTGCATGATTAATCGAAATCACTCCTAGAGTGCTGGGATGATTCTCTGGTATGGCCATGGCTGAATTCCTTCCAGAAATATGCCCCCAGTCCTCTTTCCTCTATAATGATTTCGACGTCGACCAGCCCTAAAACACCACCGAACTAGAGACTCTCCACATGTGGAAATAGCACTCTAATCCCTTCGATACCATGCTCGGCCGTTGAATAAGATAAATCCAACAACGAAAAGCTCCAAAACACACCACAGAGATGTAATTATTTTTATTTGAGAAATTATTTTTTGCTTCTAGCTTCACATCTAATTGAGGTCATTAGAGGCAGGCAAGGACTGGGGCCAAGTAATGGAGAGGAATTCGGCCATGGCCTTTTGAAGGAACAATCCCGGCATTTGTCTGGAGTGATTTGGGGAAACCATCTAAAACGCTTACCTGGATAGGTAGATGCGGTTTCGACCCCAAGTCCTCCCGAAAGCCGGATTAGAGTGATACCACATACCTACCACGTTCTTTTTTTTCCGTCTTCTTCATATCTTCGACACCAATGTGATATGAATGCTGATGGTGTTGGAAACTAGGATCGGGTAATAATTTAAGAACCTTTCTGGAGTTCAGCTGGAGAGATTTTCGAAAATCATGGAATACTGAAATTGGATGCCCAACGGGATTTGAATTCGCGTCCTCCCGAATGCCAGGCAACAGTGTTACCTATAACCCATCGGGCTTGGAAGGCAGGAAGTAAAGCTTGACAGAAAATTTTATAGTGTTATCAGTGTTAGTTAGAAACAAAGAGAGATATGAAAGTTTTCCTATTTCCATCTTACAGATTTAAAATGTGGATCCTCTAATTCACATTGCAGGTGGATTTATTTATTTATTTATTTATTGTTCGTAATTATTATTATGACTACTAAAACTGTTGCTACTGCGTTCAGATTTAGCTTACCTTCTAAATATGGTATGATGAAAAAAAATTCAGATGTTAATATTCCGCATCATTTAATTTTCTAGAAATAGTTTATTTATATTTCGTGACATAGTTTACCATTAGAGTTCTTCGTAAATGCTCTTTCTACTAACCCTTAACCTTTGTGTGTATTTGTCACACACAGTTCTATAACGATGCAGCTTCTAGAAAGTGTAACTAAGTCCATTCAAACTCTCTTACTGGTTTTCCGTGCGTAATTTAGCGATTTTTTTCGGTATTCGCCATATAATTGCGTTAGCTAACGAATTGTTAACTGTTTACTGGACGGGGAAAAAATACACAATGCTTATCAAAATTACGAAAAAAGTGTTATCATCTCTCTATGATCAATCTATTTGGTTATTTCAATAATTATTATGACTAAAATGGTGATATTCGTGATTATTTTTACTGTAGAACTCCGAACTTTGCCTCTGAGCGTCTGCGAGTATCTTGCCGCGCGGGCTCAGTTTTTTAGTCTTGAGTAAAGTGCTGGGTATGAGAGGTCTATTTTATCATGAATTTAGTGTACCACCTACCAGTTATGCTGTCCCATGTGGTATTCGTGTCTAGAACGAAGCATAATCGAAAGGCGAAGGGTCTCGCGAATTCTGTCCCCGACTGTACATAGGTTGGTCAGACCTTTGTAACAATTTGCTGTCTAGTCTTCCACAAATATATGTTTCCTTGTGGCAGAGTTCCCGTTAGCGCTCACCCACTACACTCCGTGATAAGCTTAATCCGACATCTATTTGCACCAGTATGATTACGTAGACTGTTTTGTGCTCTGATGGTCCAGGTGTAAATATTCCGTAGCAGTGGGAAGAGCTTGGCAGCGTTTTTTTTTTTTTTTTTTTACTTATGGCTTTACGCATCGTCGAGGTCATTACAGGCGGGATGGGACCGGAACGGGAAGGAATTCGGTCCTGGCCTCTTTGAAGGAAGCATCCCGACATTCACCTGAAGTGATTTGGGAAAACCATTGAAAACGCAAATCTGGAGGCCAGATCATTAACCGATTGTCGTTGTAACGGAGTAATATCAGCAGGTATTTTTTCCTATTATTTTTGTTTTTGTAGTACATAGTGAAGGGATTCAAACGCTTAGGCTTGTAATGGGTTTGGAATACGTAGTGTTGCCATTGCACAGTCGTAGAAGCATATTTTGCAATAAGCCTGACTTCTGTAGAATTGAAGATTTTGCTTAGCCGTAGCACACATATCCACTGTTGCAGTGCGGCGTAAAGATAGTTCGTCATGTTAGTGATTTCTCACAGATTACTCCCTACCATATAAAGAAGGTCTTGTTTGTAAGGGACCGTGCACAAACTACGTGGCTCGATCAAGGGGGGGGGGGGTTGGCTGGAAGGCTACGCTGGGCTACGTGGGGGGGGGGGGGGTTCCGAGCCAGGCCACGTAGCTTTCCTTTCATAACATTTTTCACAGTTAAAATGAGGAACAGAACTCACAATAGCAGGTAAATATTTATTTTCCTCAGTTTATTATCTCCATATGAAATTTACAATGGTCTGACAAGAGAAAACAGAACAAAATGTCTTCTGGAATCAAAAGGGAAAAAAAGCTACGTGCTACGTGGGGGGGGGGGGGAGGGGGGGAGGGTGACAGAGGAAAAAGCCACGTAGAGCTACGTGGGAGAAGGAGGAATTCACAGGAGGCCAAAATGGAGCTACGTGGTTTATGCACGCTCCCTAACTGAAACGCGACTAGTTAACATTCTTTACATCAAAGGTCCAATAATCATAGCACCTTGTTACCCAGATATGAATTCTAATACATATTTCTGTAATATCATGTTGGAGGACCAAGCATTTCCTCCGCAGTCGTTAATTGATTCGTTCTTTCGGTGGCACTGTGGTCTTCAAGAATCAGAAAACCTGCCAAATCTACTGTGGCCGGTACCCAATTATTGTGCATTCAGTTGTATACAGGATGTTCATGCCGACTGGGCGTACTAGTGGAAGTTAAGACGCCCAACAAATTCGTTGTAGTAACAGTTCACACCAATAAGCAGAGACCACTTAACTACGTCAAGGCATTTCGCTTTCAACTAACATTATAATATACAGAATAGTTAATGACTGGCCGTGTGATCCTAACTTACCGAAAGGTTGTTTGCAAAAGTTTCTGAATGGTGTGGACCACTTGTCAGCTGACTTCACATCAGGATAGATTTGACATTTTATAGAGATGTAAGTGTAAAACGGGGTGGAAGGGTTTGGGAGAGACAATACTAGTATTTTCCAACCAAATGTCAACCTCTCCTTCACGTGGTGCACCCTGTTTGCACGGACGAGGCTCTGGCGACTGAAAGATTCCCGGTATAAGGAGTCACCCCACTGCTTGCCAACGGCCTCCGAAAGGAGGGCGGAAGAGCGGGGAGTGGTTCAGGGCACCCTCTTGCCCTTGGAGTTGGAAACGGCCCCTAAAGGCGGATGAATCAGAAATGATCAACGGCATGGGGATGCAGAAGGCAACGGGAAACCACTGCATTAAAGACCCAAAGGGTATCCCGAGGACATGTAATCCTCTCAAATTACATATATCATAATGGCTTCTTCCTGGGTAAATATTCCGGAGGTAAAATAGTCCCCCAATCGGATCTCCGCGTGGGGACTGCTCAGGGAGGAGTCATCACAATGGATAGAAACATTCTACGAGTCGGAGCGTGGAATGTTAGAAGTCTGAATAGGGCAGGTAGGTTAGAAAACTTAAAAAGGGAGATGGAAAAACTTAAGTTAAATGTTGTTGGGATTAGTGAGATTAAATGGAAGGACGCACAGGATTTCTGGTCTGGGGAACACAGGATAATTAACACACAAGCTGTCAATGGAGTCACTGGTGTAGGATTTGTAATGAACAAGAAAGTAGGGAAACAGGTGAGTTATTATGAACACTTCAGTGACAGGATTATTTTGATGAGGTTAGAAACTAAGCCCGTCCCAACCACATTAGTACAAGTGTATATGCCAACGCCACAGGAAGATGACGAAGAAATAGAAAAAATATACGCTGAAATTGAAGAATTAATCCAATATGTGAAAGGGGAGGAAAATCTAATAATCATGGGTGATTGGAATGCAATAGTGGGAGAAGGAAAAGAGGGGAATACTGTAGGAAGTTTTGGTCTAGGAGAAAGAAATGAGCGAGGAAGCAGGTTGCTAGAGTTTGTGAAAGATATAAGCTAGTAGTGGCGAACACACTGTTTAAGAACCATGCAAGAAGAACATAAACCTGGAAACGTCCTGGGGATACAGGCAGATATCAGCTAGATTATATCATGGTCAGACAGAGATTCAGGAATCAAGTTCTAGACTGTAAAGCGTACCCAGGAGCAGACATAGACTCGGACCATAATTTGATAGCAATGAAGTGCACGCTGAAATTCAAACGAATAAGGAAGCAGCATAAGCAGAACAGACTGGCAGTGAATAAGCTGAAACAGTCTAGCACAAGAGAAAAATTTGCAGAAATGGCAGACTTACGTCTAAGAAGTAACTGTGAAAGGAGCTTACCGAGGACGAATGGAATGCATTGAAGACCGAAATAATGAAAGCTGGCAAAGAAACATTAGGCTTTAGGGAACAAGATGCCCGAAACCTTGGATCACAGAAGAAATTTTGCAGCTGATGGATCAGAGGAGAAGGTACAAAAATGCTCAGGATGAAGCAGGAAGAGAGCAGTACAGGCAATTTAGAAATCAAATAAATAGGAAATGCAAAATAGCAAAAGAAAAATGGTTACAAGAAAAGTGTGAAGAAATAGAAAAGGAAATGGTCGTAAGAAAAGTAGATGTAGCATATAGAAAGATCAAACAGAATTTTGGAGAATTGAAGAAAGAGGTATGAACATTAAAGCTGCCGATGGGAAACCTCTTTTAAGCTCAGAAGATAGAGCTAACCGATGGAAGGAATACATTGAGAAACTGTATGATGGGGACGACTTGAACAATAGTGTATTGGAAAAGGAAGGCGATGTCGACATTGATGACTTAGGAGATCCTGTTTGAGAACAGAATTTAATAAAGCTCTGAATGACTTGAAAGCAAATAAGACAGTTGGTATTGATGAGATCCCTGCCGAACTTGTTAAATCTCTAGGAGAGGAAGAATCGAAAGATTATTCAAGCTGATATCAAAAGTTATGAAACAGGAGAAATTCCAACTGATTTTAACAAAAATATCATCTTCACACTTCCAAAGAAAGCACAAGCCGACAAATGTGAGAATTATCGCACCATTAGTCTAACATCACATGCTTCAAAATTACTAACCAGAATAATATACAGAAGGATGGAAAGGGTAGTAGAAGAGATAGTAGGTGAATATCAGTTTGGGTTTAGGAAAAAACGCGGTACAAGGGAAGCAATTCCTGTCTTTAAGATTAATACTTGAAGGGCGGATCAAGAAAACAAAGATACTTTTATGGCATTTGTTGATTTAGAAAAAGCTTTTGATAATGTTAGGTGGGACAAGATGTTCAAAATTTTAAAGAAGTCAGGTCTAAAGTATCGAGATAGAAGAATACTCTATAAACTATATAAGAATCAAGTGGCTTGTAATAAAAGTAGAGAATCACGAGAGGACATGCATCGGTTTAAAAAGGGTGTGAGACAAGGTTGTAGTCCTATCCCCGTTAATATTCAACTTGTATGTAGAAGAAGCAATGAAGAAAGTCGAAGAAAAATTTTCCATGCGGCATAAGTTTTCAGGGAGAAAAATCAGTATAGCTCCGATTTGCTGATGACATTGTCTTGTTAGCAGAGAGGGCTGAGGATATTGAGAAGTATTGAATGGCATGAACAAAATACTGAAGGAAGATTTTGGACTGAATATAAATCAAAATAAGACAAAAGTGATGAATGTAGCAGAAATGATACCAATAGTAGCAGATTAAATATAAAATAGGATCGGATGCTATAGGAGAAAGTGAGTGAGTTCTCTTACTTGGGAAGCAAAATTACAACCGATGGCCGAAGCAGGAAGGATGTTAAAAGCAGAATAGCACTAGCTAAAAGAGCCTTCATGAAAAAGAGAAACCTTTTAGTTTCAAATATTGATCTAGGAATTAGAAAGAACTTTTTAAAAACTCTATGTGTGGAGCCACAGCACTTTACGGTAGCGAACATGGACTTTAGGAATACCGGAAAGAAAGAAACTTGAAGCATTTGAAATGTGGTGCTATAGAAGAATGCTAAAAATTAGGTGGACAGACAAAGTAAGAAATGAACGAGTTTTGGAAATGATGGGTGAGAAAAGAAGTTTATGGAAGAAGCTTACAGGAAGAAAAGACAGGCTTTTAGGTCATATTTTGAGACATGATGGATTGGTGTAATTTGTTAGTGGCTGGGAACCAGTCGAAGGTAAGAACTGTAGAGGTAGACAGAGATTAGAATATATGAAGCAGATATATGAGGACGTGGGTTTGTAAGGGGTATGTAGAAATGAAGAGGTTAGCACAGGATAGGAAGGGATGGAGGATTGCATCAAACCAGTCTAAAGACTGACGACAGCAAAAAAAAAAAAAAGCGTAATAGAAAAGCATCAGACTTCAATCCGAAATAATGTAAATGATTACATGCTAAACCATCCTCACACAATAAGCATTCTTCCCCTAATCCCTAGATAGATGTCAAATTTAAAAGTTCATCTCGAAGGAAGAGTGAACCCGCACCGCTGTTGCATAACTACTAAAGCTTTCTTCTACTTCTCCGCGACCAACACGCCGTCCTCCCAGTTTAATTTCTGCCGGAATACTACCGGCTCACGTCTCCTTATATTCATATTGGGCCCAGCTGACTCACCATTCGCGTGATTTGACAAAGGGAAACCTTATTTTATTCCGATCATTCTGAAATCTTGATATGTTGTGATACCTGTTTTAAATGTCAATTTCTGTTATGATTTTCTCCTAGGTGTTGTAGTTTCCGAGCTAAACTTGTAAAAGCTTTAAATCTATCATCATTCACACAATTCTTCAGTCTGTGAACTGATTCTGCTGTTAAAGTATTTTGACATATAACAAGGCTAGATCCGAAATGTATTTGATAGCGAAAACCTACTCCTGACTGTAATTGCAAAGTCAGCTAAAACTCCAAAAATATGAGTGATACCGATCTGTAATATATGTCAAACTTTGCTAAATTTAATTCTCTATCTGATGGTAATATTAGTTCCTCGTATCTATTTCCTTTAATGCTAATCCTTTTTTCCGTACTGACGCTTACAGCCGCCATTTAAAATTTAATTTCGCTTTTACGTCTTAAATATTGTCGGAATCTTTAAGAAAATTGCTCTACGTGTTCAGTAAAAATTTATCTTTAGTTTGAATGTGTTTCTATGCCCTCAGACCCGTATTTCCGCAGAAATGCTGAATTGCAAGGTCGGCGAAATATCTTATTTCGTCTAAAAAAGCACACCTTCCTATTAGTTATTGACTCTATCTTTTCATGTGCTGCGTATTATTTTATGCCGAATATTTTGACCTATGAATCTTTCTACTGTACCTTGAAAGACTGATTCTGGTGCAATTTGATTCTAGTGCAATCTTTTCTTGGTGCAGTGTTTTCCGTGTGCTTGCGAGATCACTAAGTTCACGATAACTTCTTAATACAATTTCTAGACCCAAGTGTTCAACCTCACTTGAGTCGTAATCTCATTTTACTCCTCTGAATATTAATGTGGCCAAAAGGCTTCAAAAAAAAAAGGTAACTCTCTTTATAGTACTTTGGGAAAATTACAAAATAGATTAAACATGTTTTTTTACTCTGAAACTACTGGAAAAATGCTTCTAAAATGATTTGCTGTTGTTTTTAAGCGTTTTAAGGACCCTTAAACTGTTTTTGAAGGAATTCTGACAAAAGTAAGGTTATGTGACACGATACAGTCATGGATACAGTATGTTTCTTGACACGTTGTAGCTATAGTTTCAGCACTAAAATATATACACGTAAGAATAACAGAATTAAATTACCTGGTTACAAAACATAGTGATGACAATTAGGTGTTGCTTGTGCAAAGCGGGCCTCAATACGGTATTTTGTCTGTCAGAAGTCTTGCCGATATTTTCCTGTAACAATAATTAACCATAACAAAAGGTGAGAATTTACAAGATTATTGTGAATTTGTACAAAATTAATTCACTGGAATGATTTTTCAATGGAAATTCTCACGCTGGAATTCAATATATTTTAAAACGAAACACTCATTAAATTGATAACAAAAAAAACAGAAGCAGCGCACAGTGAAATATTTGTTACATGCACTGTCACGGTAACTTCCCACTTACTATAACAAAGAAACAGATGTTAAAAAACAGTCTCCAACTTTCGACGTAACTGTATTAAAGTATGACTTAGCAAAACATCAAAAGAAATAGGCCTACTTCATAAGAAATTGACGTGGCTGGTAAATCGACACACTTTTTTCACTCGTGTTAAACTTTCACAGTAATTTAAATATTGCTTCCTCTAAATGTGAGTTTTCTATTGATGAGTTAAGGACGACATGGCCCGCGTGTTTCATATTTGCCTCCTCCAATGCAGCGATTGTGGAAGCCGTTAGAACGCCCCTGCTATCTGGCGGGGAAACGAGGAAGTGCATGCCACAGCCGCCAATCATTGGGAGCAACTCGACAACATAAATTCATCGCCACTGTCAATGCAATTTATTAGTGAAATCACATACGCGTCAGTAACACCAGAAACAGGTTTCAAGCATTTAAACCTATATCCCTAAAATTTAGTGATACGATTATAACTGCACTATTTTCGACCGCAAATTGGCAAGAATTTCACTCGCGTGTAAAACGGATGTTCTAGTAAACGATCTTCACTATATTTGCAGTTGCTAGAATTATGGAAGTGTCTTTCTAATAGGACAACCGATTAGTTTGCTTGCCCTGAGTTCATTTTATGTTTGTTTTAATTACTTTTAGTATACCTTTTCACTGGAGATTAATGTTGTACGACACCTAAAGCCAATAAGGGCTTTTTGTTCTAAGAGAATAAGTGATTGTGAAGTAGTGTGATGGAAATATGGTTGTTATGGAAGTCAGTAACCATGGAGTGGGGAGTACGATTCCTCTTCAACCACTAGACAACACTTTCCTAAACTGCATTCTTTACAAACGTTTAGGGATTGGACGCATTTTACGCAACCAAGAATTCAGTCACAGTTCTTTGCCTGCCAATAGATGGAACGACGACGTTTAGCGCCTCGTCTACCTAAGGATCGTTAGAACCGGGAAAGAACAGGAGACAAAGAACGAGAAGGAATTCGACCATGGCCTTCTGAAGGAACCATTCCGGCTTCCACTTGTAGTGATTTAGGGAAGCCTGGAAATCCTAAATATGGATGTCCATACGGGGATTGGAACCTGCATCCTCCCGAATACTTAACCTCCCACTCTTCAAGCTCGGTGAGATGGAATGAAGAACAGATTCATACACACATGAAAAAAAATCACAAGCGGCAAAAAATACGCTTCCCTATCATTGTTCGTGACAGACATAAATTTGCGGCATAACATTTCGAATAAACTGGGGAACTTTTTTCAAGGTAGTTTCACTTACGGCTGCCAAGGAAAACTACATACATCACAATACAAAACTAATGTTGCAAACATGGGCTAATTTCTGTAAATCATACTTTACCATAGCTTAAGTTTTTGTCAAACGTCTTGTAATTAATAACCTCCATGGACATTACCACAGCAGATTTAAGCAGAGTTAGTTTTTCTGACTGACTAAAAAAGTAAACTTTATACAAGAATTTAAACTTTACTAGCAGCGTTAAACGTTACTAAAACACTCCGAAAGACTATATCAAGATTGAGTTAACATTCCAAAGCAAATAAGGATTCCTTCATCAAATAACACTCATGAAAGAAAGCGAACACTTCAGTAACTTACCCTTACCATCAAGAACATTAAACAATTCTTCAGCTGCGTATAGAGCTACCCAGCATTGTCGATAGACTTAGTAACAATCCAGTAATTAAAAATAATAGTCTATAAAAAATAAAGTTAATTTACAATATTAAAGAAAATAAACAGCGTATAGCTACAGTTTCTACTTGTCGTGGTCTGACAGGAAGGTCCCCGGTTCAAGACCCGTTTTCGGCTGGAATTTACGGGTCTTTAAACTGATCTTCATCTCGGGCAAAGCTTAACTTCGTTCATGTGAAGTATCCAGTAGGATCACCGGGTCAGGCGCATGCGGAGAAATCAACACACACGGGTGGCCAAATAACCAATCGAGGTCTCCCGGAAAATAATGCCATTTTCATATGTAAGACTGTCGAAGACATCCAAAACACACTGAAGACTTAATTCCATACTGTGTTCAGTTGGGAGAGTCGGGTCAAGGTCACTCTGCTCTATCCCCACTCCGCTGCCCCAAACCTACAGGCGAAGGGGAAACAGCTGCCACCGAGCGGGGCGGTGTAACGGTTAGCGTTCTCGCCTCGCATTCGGAGGACGGCGGTTCGAATCCCCCGTCCGGGCATCCAGATTTGGGTTTTCCATGGTTCCCCAAATCACTCCAGGCAAATGCCGGATGCTTCCTTCAAAAAGGCCATGGCCGAATTCCTTCCCATGCCCCCATCCTTGCCCCCATCCTTGCCCCCCATCCTTGCCCCCATCCTTCCCGTCTCTAAAGACCTCGATGTTAAAAAGAGACGTTAAAGCAGTTAAAAAAAAATTAAAAAAATAAACAGCTGCCGCTAATGCGCAATCATCCTCACCACGTATGTGGAACAATTATGTTGCATTTCATGTGATGTTTTCTTTATTAAAATAGAGCATCTTAATTATTTGTATTAGTGAAATTAGTGAATCGTGTGTCGTAGAAGTTGTGTGTTTACCAACTTCTATTTCATATGTTAATAAAGATAAACATTATTTACATGACGTCAGTGAATATAATTTACTGTTTCTAGTCATTTTTAGTTTTAAAACTTTCGCAAGACATTTCGAGAATTAAATCCAAGTTTTAAATGTGTTTCTCAGTGGGTGTTAATTCTCTAGACATGTCGTATAAATTTTGAAATGAGAGTGGTAGTGACTGGATTTTTTCTTTGAGTGATAACTGGCATTATCCATTACGAGGACACACCCTTCTTCCAGACTCTTAAGCAAGTTAGAAAACCATCTCTGAACACTTCACTACTGATTTTTGGTGATAGTCGCCACTAAATTTATTTGAAACACTAAACCAGCCCATTCATCGAATCTATGAGTTGCTGACCCTCAATTTCCTTATGGTAGGATATCGCCGCGATCATAAAATTCTATTACAGAACGCCGAATGATATTTTCCCAGAAGTCATCCATCTCCATGACCGGTTTTTCTCGGTGAATATTTTTCTTTGGAGAAGAAAAGGATGACCCTGGAACATTCAGCTTGGCTTCGCTACATACACGCTGCACGTTTCGTAAAATACGCCACACGCCTCTGCTGTAATTTTTTGCGGTTCCCTAAAAAGTATATTAACTTTCTTTTCAGAGTTTTTGGCGTATTGAAAAAAAATATACGTATAAGAAATTTTTGTTTTTATTATCACCTAAAATAACTATCTGAGTTGCACGTACAGCGTTTTTTAACGATGTATTGGTATAAACACGACAGAACTGCGCCATGCGACAATGCCTGTTGTCTCCCTCCAGGCAGCAATCTGCTCGGAGGGGAAGGCAACGGGGGGGATGATGAGGTGAGGCGCGGGGCGAGGGGAACATGACCTTGACGCGTCACTTGAGAGTGAACATAGGTTAGTTATAATAAGGCTGCTCTGTAATTGTGGCGCTTGCCTCTGGCATTCAGACTCCGGCCGGCCGTACTGATTTAAGTTTCCACGGTATACTGTAATCTCTCCAGGAGAATGACAGGATGATTCCTTCAAAAGGCCATGGCCGAATTCCTTCCCGTTCCTTTTCCCCCTCTGACTCTATGGGGTACAGCCTCTAATGCATATTGGGAAAAAACAGGGCTAGTCAAAATGATTGTAGCGATTTCACGATTTTTCTTTTCTCTGTCCTATTATAGGTACGATGATGGGGTTTACTCTTATAAGACAAGTGGATCGATAAGTTTTGATTGCACTAAATGCAAGCTTCCCGCGGTGTCCGTTAGAGCGCTAGATAGCAAGATGGCTGAAAGTGAGAAAGCGAACGGTTTGGAATTTCATTCGACTTATTCTGTGGTAAACTGTTCAGCGACACTTTAGAACAAAGTTCGGCAACGATCACCCGCATGCTAACACCATTCGGCGTTACAGTTTAAATCACGGGATGGCTTTGTGAAGGTAAAACAACGCGTCGTCCTCCTGTGTCTGAAGAAACCGTTGAACGTGTGCGCGCCAGTTACGTTCGTAGCCCACAGAAGTTACTCCTCGAGCGAGCAGGGAATTATGTATTCCACAGAAGACCGTTTGGAGAATCCTACGGAAGCGACTGTGTATGAAGCCTACAGGTTACAGTTCCTACAAGCACTGTCGACACGAGAAACCGCGCTAGCGGCTAGGAGTACACAGGAACAGATACGGCAGTGCACACGCACCAGCGGTAACGCCGCGGTCACGCCGCGGCGACACAGCGGCCGTTTTTACCTGTTCTCGCCCACCACGTCGCAGGGTCGCCGCGCACGCTTGTGCGGTCTCCTAGTACATTGTGTCCAATGGAGCGGTGCACACGGGCGGCAGAAACACGCAGTGCGGCGGCAAGCATGGCAGAAATATAGACATGAACATTTATCGGTGAAATTGAGACTCATCCAGAAATTTGGGACATCGCGTCAGAAAATATCATAACCAAGTAGTGTTGCAAACTGAAAAAAACAAAATGTTTTGTGAAAAAACTAGCACCCTTGTTTTTTTCT